>VXBX01000237.1:0-72008 GCA_013400415.1 Scytalopus superciliaris | reverse complement strand
GCTTGTAGCAAACATGGGTAGAGCCCTTCTCAAATCTTCGTTCGCGAAGCCTAGCCATGATGATGATGACTTTTCTCAATCACAGAAAATGCTTTGCAATCAGATTTCAAAAGCTTCACTCAAGATATTTTACAACTACTGTTTTGTGCTAGAGCACTCACTCAGGGTGATGAGATTCAGCTAGAAGCAGTGGTTGGATAGGGCTTAAACAATGAAGAAGGAATTACTGGTATCAGCCATCACAACGGATGTTTTCAAGGGGCATGTAAGGTCTCATTCCACAATCACATTCAATGTATTCCCAGCCAATGTGACCCANGTAACTCACCCATTGTGAAACTCCCCACCCTGGGGGAGGTACTGGGCACTCCCACCTGAGCCTAAGCATATATATACTGGGAGTTTTGGGACTGAACTCACTCCTTCGCTGGATCTAGAGGAGGACCAGAGCCTCAGCAGGACTGGGACTGCCACTCTTGACCAGACCAGGACCATCATCCTCACGAACAGGTTTTCTTTTTCCTTTTACTTTGTACTCAGGGGAGCAGGTGGTGCTCAGCACAGGGGCTGGTGAGCTCCATTCTGTTTGTGCCCCAGGGTGCTGGGTTACACACCTGTTTCTGTGGGTCAAACAGGCTTTTCCCTCTGTACCCTTGTACTTATTGTGATCTTTTTAATAAATTGTAGTTCTGACTTGCAGTCTTTTGTGAGTTGGGTTCATTTCTCCTGCCAGTTTACATTTAAACCAGCACATTCTCGCAGCCTTGGTCTGAGCTGCACAGCTCCAAACCACGTCTGGGCCTCTTGGGATCAGGGACAGTTGGAAGTGCACATACCTATCCCTGACTGGAGAGGTGCCACTAAGCGACCATCTCACAGAGATGCCAATCCCCGTCAGTACTGAGAAGTAGCTGTGGGATGTCATCTGTGACTTAGCACACTTACCATCAACTCTTCAAAAATTCATCTGGATGGGTTGTTTTGGGCATATTAAAATAGACAGAGAGAGAGCACCCTCTGAGTGATCAGTTTTTCACAAATCAATTTCAGCAATTTTGGTTTGGAAGGGACATGTAAGTTCATCTATTTCCAGCTCCCCTGCTGTGGGCAGGGACATCTTCTACTAGACCAAGCTCTCCAGGCCCATCCACCTGGCCTTGAACACTTCCACTGACATTCAACACTTCTTTAGGCAACCTGTTCCACTGCCTCACCACTCTTCCTTTATGCAGTATATGTATTTGGTGTGCAGAAAGCTCTGAGTATTTTACTAATGTTTCTGAGGATCACGGTGGTGTTGGCTTTTTTCTCTACACAAAGAAAACTCACATGAAATAATGTGTTCCAAGGTACAGACATAGGCGGGACCTGCCTGTGCCACACACGTCTTGCTGCTCTGACTGCTGCTCTGCTTGCTTTGTTCAGATACCAGGGCTTTCACCCTGAGCTCAGTATTCCATGTCCTTGCAAGAAAAACAAGTCAGTTGTAAAAATTGCCTCATTTGTGTGGTGTGAGCACAGGAGAAAAGTGCTGTGGAGTTTTCCAAACTGTTTTTCAACACCATCAAATAATTGAGAAGAGATGCTGGTTTTTTCCCTTCCTGCTGTTCAAGGCAGCAATTGACTGGGATGAGGAGGTAGGATGTAAAAGATCTACTACTGCATAACATTACTCCTTCTTAATTTTCAATCACCACATATAACTGGACTCAAAGAAGGGATTTTTGGTTAAATCAGATGTGTCTGTGTTACTTTCTTTTTTGTGTGGAGTCAGGTTTCTCAGCTGTCCCAGTGTTGTCACAAGCACACCTCAAACTCTTTGTCGTTTATTTTGACTAGCTCCCTTATGAACACTGGGGCCACAGCTGAGGATGTCCATCACACAGATGTGTTCACCCACCTCGTTGTGAAGAAGATTCTGCTTCCTTTGGGTAAAGGGTAAGTGAAATGCCCTGAGCTACTGTGTGTACAAAATTGAAACCTGATGAAGTTGGATGAAAGCAAGGTTCCCTCAAATTAATGTAATATCCCAAAAGAATGCATCACTAATCCTACTCCTGCACTTGTACGGAGAAAGTACAGCAAGGTCACTGCTTCTCAGCCCTCTTAATTAAAAAGCAGACCTCATGATAGACAATTGTCCCTCAGGCCCAAGGATTTGCTTATCTCTTGCCAGCTCAGTAGCCAATATAGACTTTATCCAGAAGCTGGATGAGAAGAACTGAAGAGCAAGACTCCCCACCTCTGGTAAGCCTTGTAATATGCCTCACAGAAATAAAAAGACACCTGCAAGATGATTTTTAACATAGTACAGGAAGCACAACAGCATGTGGCATCTTAACAGCGCTGAAGCATAAGACCATAAGTTGCCTGAGCTCCAAGTGAGGCCAGGGCCTCCTGTCAGCTTTTCCATTCATTAATGCTTGCAGAAATAACAAGTCAGCAGCAGGTAGAGTTGGCTGAGCCCAGAAAATAATAAGCTTGCCTAAACAAGTGGAGGATGTAGCAGGACTCTTTGTATTTTACTGCCAGATACACCATGCTTCAGCTATGTGAAACATAATATAGTCCACTGGGATCAATGAAATTGTGTTAGCACATCAGTAATATACTTGAGGATCCAGCACCTGTAAATAGTTCCCATGGTACTACAACTCCTTGCCTGGTCTGCCAAAAGATACACATCAGTACTGCAGAAAAAATCTGATCATAATAAACAAGTGAGAAAAGCAAGTAAAAACTTTCTACAGACCCTGCTTCTAATTTAGCTGCCATCCTTCAGTCAATACTGACTCACTTTGGGATCTTAATGACATTGTCTTTTCATTTGTCTTTGTGTACAGAGAATGTTAATTGAGAGATCCCTATCTGTATTTAATTCTGTAATAATGGGTATTCAAATCTACTATGTACTTGCATACCAAAATTATGAGGGTAGGCAACTACTTCTTTCTCTCTCCACATGGTAAAGAGAACTGTTTAAGAGGACTTTAAGCAGGGAATAAGCAAAGAAAATGTGATAAAATTATATGGGTATTGGGCCAATTAATCCACAGCTCTCACTAATGTGATTTGCATGGACAAGGAATATACAGCTAACCCTGTAATATTATCTTGAGACACCTCAGATCACTTATATTCTCCTTTTCTATATAAAACAAAGAGAATAATTGCACGTTTTCAAGGAGAAATCTTAACACATAAGTCTTCTTTGCAATTTTTCCTGTGAACCAAATGTAAAATGGCTGCCAGATGCTCCGGTTATGGTTGTTAGAGATTTATGGCTTCATCCCACAGGCAATGAATAGCAGAAACAGCTAAATTTAAAGACAATTTTATCAGTATAAACACAGACACATGAAAAAAAGGAAGACTTATTATATGCAAGGAATAAACTTCAAGGGGAAAAGACCACTGGGAACTCAAGCAGGAAGGGATGAGAGCAAGTGGCCTCTTTCAACAACTTTCAAGTACAACAGTCAAAATTGTAATATTAAAATTCAAAGCCAGAGATGCAGTTTAAGGTGATGTAGCTCACATCTTTTGTGAGAGACCTTGTATGGCCGTCTTGGCAAATGGTCTGGACAAACAGTCCCTGTTTGCCTAGTGTGTGAGAGCACATGGGTACATGGATAAAGCACACAAACTGGAGGGCATGTGCCCCAAACTCATCCTATAAGTAAGAACATGACCATCAGCTATATTAAACAGTAACTGGTGAATTATAAAGGAATTTCTGAAATGAAGAGTCCTCCTAAAAAGAAGTAAAGAAGCAGCACAAAATTTTGTATTGGAGTAGAGAGATCTTGAAGTGAGAAGAGCAGCAGAGTGGACCTCATTTGGGTCTGCCAGAAGTTGCTCTGCAGCATCACAAGCCTGCCCAGGCTGGGTCAAGCATCCTCCCTGCCATGCTACAGGGATTTGGTACCCAGCCAGAGAGGGACAGCATCTGTAGGAGTTAACATTTGTAGGTATCTAGTATTGTGATCACTCATCACATGACTGATTCTGAACGTACAGTTCACCATTTGTCAGTTAATTTTGTGTTGATAAAAAATGAATAAACTGCTTCTATTCTGACTTAGCTTAAATACCTAAGCAGTTTCCCTCCCTGCAATATCCTCTCGCATCACTGTGGCTTGTGTCATCTCAGAGTACCTTCATACAAGCCAGAGTCATCCGTCTCCCACCAAGTTTGAGGTTCTGCGTTCTGGCAGATAAATAATGCATAGATTCCACATTTCTGGAGCTAAATTGGCCTCCTGTGGAGAAAACTATTTTCTTATAGCATGTGCTTACAGACTGATTTTATTATCTTTTCCACAAACCTTCCTTTGCAAGCTGTACTCTCCCCTCCCAAAATCATCCTGAAGCCACAAGGACTCCCAGAAGGATGATCTCTCAGGGAAAAAATAGGAAAGCAGCCAAACCTCTTGTCACCATTGTCTCACAAAAGTCTTTGATTTCATATTCTTCCTCCTCCTGAGGCATGTTATCGCAGCTTATATTTAGGTCTGACACTGTGAAAGATTCTCACATTTTCTGTGTTGAACCTTATTCCTTCAAGGTTCTTTTCCAGGGGAAGCAATTGTTCCTAGGAAGTGGGGTTCTTTGATTTTTCAGAAATTACTTTTGATGACCTTGGCAAGCTGGAACACATCAGTGTTAAAATCAATGCACTTCTGCAATAAATACTCTATTGTAATTTTAGCAAAGCAGTAACACTGATTTACACATATAATTGAATGCCACAAATAGACCTGCACTGGGTGAAGAAATATGGCCAACAGAAGCTCTTACTTTATTTGTTTTCCTCTTTTTGTTATCACTTTGTCTCTGTATATGTAGAGTAGAGACAGTTGCTAATTTCCTGGACCACTGTCACTCAGAGATGTCTAGGACAAGCTGTCTCCTCTGTTCACACATTAGCAGGTATGATTCTTTCCTGATTTGCCTTCTGGTATGTTCCTAATTAAAACTGGAAATATTAGCCAGTTTGAGAATTATGATTGATTATATTTTTCTCTAGAAAAGACATTTGGGAGAAATAATCCCATATTTTCATCTTGCTGTCCAAAATTTTGGTTTCCTAGTCTTTGTCTGTAACTGTCATACTCCCATCCCACCAATTTTTAAAATAAAAATTATAAATACGGCAATTCTGGGTGGTAGCTGCCATGAAGAAAGTTGAAGTTAAGAAAGCAAACCACCTGAACACTAAAATTTTGGAAATGTTCTCACTATGATGAAAACTTTGGGATTCTTGGGCTGTTTTTCCCTGTAAAACATTTGTTATATAATGATACCTGAGCTACATGGAAGCTGGCTTGGAGACTGCATGAAATCTAACTATCCAAAAGTGAGGTGTATCCTTGACTGCTTTGTTACAGTGGTTGAATTTGAGGCCAGATTGAATTATCTTTATCCTGGGATACAGAAACGGCCTCTTGTTGCACCAGCAGTGGTTTACATTAGATATCAGGTAAAAGTTCTTCATGGAAAGAGTTGTCAAACACTGGAACAGACTGAAGTGATGGAGTCATCATCTCTGGGAGTGCTCGGAGAATGTGCAGTAAGGGCACTTGAGGACATGGTTGAGTGGTCACTGTGGTGGTGGTAGATCATGGTTGGTTTTGGTAATTTTACAGGGTTTCTTCAACCTTTATGATGCCATGTTTTTATAAGTGTGGATATCCTTAGAGCCAGTAAAAGCTCAGAAAGCAGTAAGACAGTAAGAATAGTCCAAGTATTTCAACTTAAGTAAGATAATTAGGCTAGGAAAGCTTATTTTATCCCTGAAATATTTCTCTCAAGGCAAAATGTCCAGGTACTGACTGCAAACTTAGTAATATTCTGATTTATCTTTCATATTGCTTACTATTGAGAAAATTTAACTTTGCAGCCAGCCCCTTAAAACATTCATAATTTTACCAGATTTCCCATATCCTAGATAACTTCTGCAGCATGGAGGGACACTTTAGTGCAGATATGCTCGGTCAGGGTGACACAGACAGCCCACGTGGGTCCCTCACTCTGCTAGGGATGCACAGTAATAGCCAACGGCCTCTGCTGGTCTAAGAGCATCGTTAAAATTAATAGCACATGAAACTTGCTGAACCAAACTAGAATATTCAAAAGCAGACTTCAGGTCTCTAAATCAAAAAATGCTTTAACCCTTTCTTTCTCTCTCTTTGGGATTGAGTGGAGATTTCCCCATGTGTCTGTAAGCCTACAGAGCAAACTTTTTATTTAGAATTCTGCTTAACCAGTTTCTTAACTCAATGAATTAAAATATTTTTTAATACAGAAAATATCTGAACATAAGTAGAAAATACCCTGAAGAAGGAAGTTCCTATTATCATGAATACAAGCTCTTGCTGCAGTAGAAACAACCATATCTTTCCCCCCCAAAATAGCAATATTTTCTGTTTCAGAGAAACCTGGAACAGATCTTTCAATGATGTTTCAATCAGACACATGTTTTCCTTGGTAATATAGTCATATTGTGATCCTAAAAAACCTTTTAACATCTCAAAACCTTCAAGGCTGGGATGGATGGTGCACTGAGGAACCTGGTCTAGTGGAAGGTGTCCTTGCCCGTGTATCTTAGGTTTGACCTTGGCAAAGTGCCAACTCCCCCACTCCCACCCCCCAAGAAGCACATGGTCCCAGTGAAAAGAGGGAAGGAAAAAAAAACCCTGAAACTGAAAAAAACTGATATATATATATGTACACACATATATTTACAGGAAAGTTACATTACACATACATACAAATATAAAAGAAAGACCAACAATAACTTAATCCAAGCTGCCCCCCTCAATCACACACAGATTTCACCACCCACAACCCACAGGAAACAAAACCCAAAAACGATTCCCTAGAAGAACACCCAGCACAGCAACATCAACCAAAAAGTATTTACTTCCCAGAGACCAGAACTGCCATGGGCATCTTGGCAGGGGAGCGGCAAGGCCTATCGCTCCTGGGCTGCAACAGGGAGTCCTCTCCCTACCACACCATGTGGAGAGAGCCAGAGAGAGAGAAAATACCTCCCCCACTAGATTTATACTCAACTTGATGTCAGATGATATGAAATACTTCTTTGGTTGCTTAAGTCAGGTGATACTAGACCCTCTAAATCTATGGGGAGCCTTATGGCCCAAAAAACAGGCCTGCTAAATTTGGTTTTAGACCTAACTAAACTAAGGCCTTAATCTAAGTTTTGGGGGTTTATCAAACCCATCACACCATGGCAGGGGCTTTGGAAATGGATGGTGTTGAGGGTCCTTTCCAATTCAAATTATGACTCTATGATTCAAATCCTGAAAATGGTAGAGGTCCTTCATCCCAGGTCACATATCCAGACCCTTTTTTGCATTATGAAGCAGGCAAGGGTGGGAGATTTCATCTCAGTTCCAAAGCTGCTGTGGCTGCAGTTCAGACTCCTGATCAGGCTCACAGAGAGTTTCTCCATGACAGCACTCCACTGATGTAATTGATCTGGGCTGTTTGGCAGAGGTTAAAAAAAGTTTATGTGTAGACTCTACTCAAAAGAGTAACTGGGCTTTTGCAAAGCAGTGACTGAAATGGGGCAACACGAGTTTAGTTTTATATTCTGAGATCAGCTGTGGACCAGCTGTTGGTGAGCAGTCTGACTTAAGCATGGACTGATCTTTTTATGTCTTTTTTCAACTCTCCAAGCTCTTTTTATTTTTTAATTCACATCTTGAAGTTAGTGATGAACATGTCCATTTTGCCCTGATGGCCATGGTAAAAAGAAAATTAATCCCCCATGTAGCTATAGCTATGAGTTCCAATCTCAGCTCCTAGTCATTCTGAAGTGACTTAAAAGGACTTTGGATGAGAGCAGGTGACATATTAAAGGTTACAGAAGGAGTCTGTTGAAGCAGAAGCCAAGTGCTAGTCTTGACAGTGCATGAGATGTGTGAATCAACACATCTGTTTTATTACATTGCTGTCTTCCTTTTTCAACCAGTTCCCACCACCGTAGAAAATGAACTGGCTGACTTCAAGCACCTTTTGCAGTTACTATTTCTGTTTTCCTGTGCCACAGGGTTATGGCTAACATCAAATCTAGCATATTTACTTGCAGCCAATAAAACATCAGAAGGGATGGTTTAATCATGGCTAATTTTCAGTCCTCAACTTTTTTTGGTCTTCTCAGCTTGTGTCTGCTGTGGGTCAATGTGGAGCCAGTGAATTACTTTTTATGAATCTTTGGCAGAATTCCTACTGACCCTCTCATGCACAGGCAGCTGCATTTTGGTTGTGCATCCTGCTGCATCATACATGCTCACAGGACACACCTCCTTCCTCCCTTCTCCACTCCTGTGTGTTCCACTCTATACCAGGGTCCAACAAAGGTGGGGACAGCTGGGACGTGTTGGAGTGGCACAGATGTTCATTTGCTTTATGAAGTTCCAGACAGCACAATTGTAGGCAAAGTGGATTAGGCAAAGTTAAGGCTGACTGAGTTGAATGTGAAGATTTATTAAGAAACACAGCTTGGTGAAGAAACATGTCAGGTTTCCACTATAATCCCAAAGCCTCACATCCCAGACTTTGTTGAGAGTCTGAAGGAAGCCCACAGAAAACTCAAAGTGCAATAACTGGTAGTGGGTTTGATCTGCATAAATTACTTTTCTCTGGGATCACTATTTTCTTCAGCTACTCTCTGATCTATATGATTATGCATCCAAATCTGAAGAAATTATATTGAAATATAGACTTTGACAAACACTCAAATCACAGTGTGTCCTCCAATGCAGAGAAGCTTCTTAAATCCGTACTAGTATCTCCCTGTAGTGCATTAACAGAGACATGAAGATGGCACCACAAATGAGAGCGTTTTCAGTCTGAGATGGAGGGTTTGTGTCATGTCATAGCAACTGACACAGCCCTTGTTAATGTTTTCCATGATGCCAAAAAGAGTTGAAGCCCATTCCCAAGCTCTGGATAACCTCTAGTCTCTGCTCTCAGCAGATGTAGTGAGGAAGGGTCACAAGCTCTGTGAGTAAATCTGTTGTTTACCTCTAACCAGGAAAAAAATCCAGGGCAACGCAGAGCTGAAAGGCCTCATTCTAGGAATTGTGGGAGTGGATGAAAAAGACCAATAAAAACAAACAGGTAGAGGTCAGGAATGACTGTGGTTGTTTTTGTATTCACCTCTCTACTGGTCTGAATCCTCAGAGATTGCTGAGGTCTAAATGGTTTGGGAAATTTTGAACCATTATTTTTGATTAAAAAATTAGATTTCAGTGAGAATGAGTGTTGTATCCATTCTGTATGCAGGGAAGTATCTACAGCACTCTTCAAACTACCTGCTTTCGTATTTTAGGGGCAAAATACTGTAAAAATATTTTAAGTTTCCCACCTACTAATTTTAATTTAAAACCACAGGTAGCAAAAAAACAGATAATACACATAAATTAATGAATTTAAATAAATTCACTATGTGAATCTTATCAGAAAAAAAAGTAATTTCAATTTTTTTTTCCTAACCAGAACAACAACAACTCAGCAACTCTACTTCCTTGTGGGAGTTAATCTTTATTCCCTGCTCAATTCTATTTGTGAGCTTTCCCAAGTATTAAGCCACCTGTAAGGGAAAATATTTGCCTAGCAAACTCACAAGTGCTGTTTTCTCTTTCCATTTGCCTCTCCTTGTTAACATTTTGTGGGCATTGCAAACTGATTTTTAATAGCTTTAGTTCCTTTGTAATTGACTTGCTGCTGGTTAAGATTGGAGCCCCTCCCTCTGTGGGGTATCAGAGCACTGCATCCAGCTCTGGGTTCCCCAGCATAGGAAGGACATCAACCTGTTGGAGCAAGTCCAGAGACAGGTCCACCAAGATGATCAGAGGGATGGAGCACCTCTCCTATGAGGAAAGGCTGACAGAACTGGGATTGTTTAGCCTGGAAAAGAGAAGGCTTCAGGGCGACCTAATAGTGGCCTTCCAATACCTAAAGCGAGCCTACAAGAAACATGGAGAGGGACTATTTACAAGGGCATGGAAGTTACAGGACAAGGGTGAATGTGTTCAAATTAAGGCAGAGTAGGTTTACATTAGATGAAATTCTTTATTGTGAGGGTGGTGAGGATCTGAAACAGGTTGCCCAGAGAATCTATGGCAGTCACATCCCTGAATGTGTCCAAGGCCAAGCTGGATGGGGCTCTGAGCAACCTGGTCTAGTGGAAGGTGTCCCCACCCATGGCAAAGGAGTTGGAACAAGGTGACCTTTAAAGTCCCTTCCAACCCAAGCCCTACTATGATTACATCCCCTCCAAATTGTTTGGTGCATAATGCAAAAACTACATGTATTATTAAACTGTGAGAACTGAAGTAAATTCAGATGATTTCTGGAAGTATTCCAGTTGCAAATAATTTACTGGGTCTTCAAATGTAAATTTAACCAGTCTACAGGTACACTGATGCTCATGAAAATGATGGTGCTATGGACAGTCCCAAGAAGTGAATATGCTGATTATGGCATAGATTGTTCTGCATTTCACAGTAAATTTTAATGGATGAAGTGAAACATTTTGAAAGAAAAAAAATCAGATAATGTGAAATACAATCTTTTTAGATTGCTAACGATCGGTATGGTAGAGTCAAGTGTTGAATTAGTGCTGCTTCCCCTGCTGGACACTGTGTTTTTGCAAGATGGGTAAGTCTTACAAACACACAGAAACTGAGAAAAAGATAATGGAGAAAAATGCACTTTGAGTTCATTGAGCCCTGCTCAGTTTTAATGTGCATCTAACATTATTCTTATCCACTCATGGGTCTAATTCGGCCTTAATAGAAACAGCCATAAGTCCTGCTGAATTTGATGTTTAAGTGAAATTATAAAAAGTGATAAAGGTTAGACTGCAAGGTTACAGAGTTTAGTGATGCACCATTACACTTCAATTAAAAAATGCTAAAAGTGACATTTGTAATCAGTTGAAAATGAATAGAAAAACAGGGCTGAGAGGCATGATTTTGTAAGACTTTTTTCCCTCGGTTGTGACAAAGCAGTTCATGTTTGAAGAAACACTCATTGGAGGATATTAAAAATTAGATCTTATGAGTTTTGTCCTTTTTTTTTTTTTTAAATGAAAGAGGGAAGGGAAAAAGCCCCTTTAATCAGTGAGTTGAAAAACTGGACTGCTACAAAAAATGTAAGACATTTAATCCAGTTGGTTTTATAATCCAATATAACAATTCACAAGCCACAGATTCCTCATAAAGATGTTTAAAATGCAAATTGCACTGATTTTATTTAATCTAATACTTTGGATACCTGAGGGCTTTTCTGCATCCCAGTGCTTCCCACTCTTTGATTATACATGGTGCTCAGGCAGGACAGCAAAAATTCTCCCACCAACACCAAGGAAAAACCAGATATAAGGTCTGCCTTGTATTTCTCCATACAATCCTTCTCAGCCACTGTTTCTCAGGTATTTCTGGGTGCCTACTTCCATAGTCTCCAAGCTGTGGGCTGAGGCCTTCAAGTCCTTTCCCTTGGTGCCTAACAACCATAGATTACCAAAGTCACAGGTCCACACATGGTATAAGCAGAAGAGATAATTTGTTAAACTTTATATGCTGACAAGGATAAATCAAAGGACATCAATGTGTTCTTATAAAATCACAATTAAATAATTAAATTACAATTTAATAATTGTTTTGATATATTGTTTCTGCTTAATTTTACAGTTGTGTAGCCCTCATCTCCATAGCCCAGACCTTGAGTAACACCTCCCATCCCCTTGTTGTCATGCTACAGCTACAAAAAAACACTCAAGTTGCTGCCATCCCACTGCTGACCCATGAGCTGAGCTACTCCTGGGATCTGCTGCTTCACAGGCAGAAGTTTGCTCAACTACATCAGCAGCAGTGGCAGCTGAATGAAGCGATTTTGTGCTGAAGCAGATTGTAGACTCTCACTTCCCCCATGCCAACAGCAAAGCAGGGACTGCTGCCAACACATGGTGGGAAAGGAAGGTGGAGAGGAGTGAATGTTCCAACTTTGGAGGACCATTGTGACTATTCCCAGAGGCAGATGTGGGGAACTAGCTGTCCTTCACTCCTACTGCAGCCAGATCACTGTGGAGTCCTTCCCAGGGTCACTGGTCACAGGTGACCATGGCTTTACTCACTGGCTATTTCTAACAAAGAAAGCTCTACTTGTTTAGCTTGAGCCAGACCAGTATATTCTGTGCAGTACAAAAGGAAGTAAAAAGGGAAATATTTCAGCTGAACAATTTGATGCTCTTAACTCCCCAGGGCTCAGCTTCTGGATCTGCTTTGCCAGTCTTGGAGTCCAGGATAAGTCTTTCTTTGACTTACTTTGAGAATTAATAGGGCCGAAGTGAGTGATTATTGAAAATTCTCTCCCTAAGGAGATCAAAGCTCTCTAGTAATTTGCAATTGGCTTGAGGAGGGACATCAGTATTAAAAGTAAACTCATCTCCATCGTGCTAGAGTCTTCATCTAGCCAAGATACTCAAGATGGAAAAAGAAAAACACAAAAAGAGGAATGAACATTTAAAACCTAAGCCCAGCTTTGTAGAGAGTTAATTCACAGAGGCTCAAAATGAAGGCAGTTAGGAAGTGAAAAAGTTCAGCTCAAGGAATGGACAGTCAACTGCAGCTGAGAAAGTGATTCTCATTAGCTGGGAGCCAAAAGAAAATCTATTTTCTGAAAGAAACTGGATATTTTCTATGTATACATATGGATGCTTTGATTATTGTAATTTCATTACAGTGAGAAATAATCAGTCATCCCTGCTGTGGGGCTGTACTGAATTTGTACAAATGTTACTTTGTTTCACAAGTTTAAGTCTAGTTGGACCTTGGTATGGGAAAGCTCAGCTGCTGTCAACAGTGGTAACTTCAAGACATATGTAATTCTGCAGTAACATCTTGTGGCTGGGTTTTGGCCATAATTGTTTGTTTTCCATAAAGTGAGAGAGACATGGAACACCTCATCATGCTCAGAATTCCACTGGGTTTCTGACAGGAATACTTGGGAATAGAACTATCAGACAACAGAACAACTATCAGAACAAACAACAAGATTGAGCAGGAGGATGACCTATGGATTGAGTGGAAATTATGCAGAACAGACTGGAAAGGTGTCACTCTTTCAGAAAACAAAATAAGATATGAATGGGATGACACAGGGAACAAAAAAATAAGAAGGCTCACATCTTCAAAAAAGGCAAGGAAGTAAAGGAAATGCCTACGGTCATTGGTCTGAGAAAAAGAGGAGTGTTGTTATATATCCAGCCTCAGGGAAAGTCAGGATGGTTCAAGTATTGTTTGAGATCATCATGATGCACAGCAGAAATAAAAAGAAACATATCTATGTAAACCCCAACACCTTTCAGTCAGTCAGATTGCTCCAAGCCCTGCCCAAGCTGGCCTTGAACCCTTCCAGGGATGGGGCATCCATAACTTCTCTGGGCAAACTGTGCTGGTTCTTCACCATCCTCACAGTTGTAAAATCCTAGTTGTAAATTATTATAGTGGGAAACTCCAGAACTTCCTCCAAGAGAGCCTTCCAAGGTTAAAGCAGCACAGTTGCATATACTCACTGAGGGGAGAAGGATTGTCATGTTGTCAAAGCTGAATTATGGTGCTTATAATAATTGTCTAATTTTAGTACAGATTTCATGAGATGTCTACAGTGCAGCCACAGTCAGGACAGGTCTAGTACCTCTGAGATGCCTGGGATTACCCAGCCTGGCCTGAGGTTGATAACATAAAACACAGAGATCTCCTGCAAGTTTGATATCACCTCTGCCAACTCCATCTGGTTATCTTTGGACACCCTTGTGCATCTCAAAGGGCATGAGACACCTTTGTGCCCCCATGAGCCCTGATGTGCCACTTCACTCCTGATTTCTGAAACAGGTCTAGGATTTGAAAGGCTTTCTTTTCTGGAATGAGATGTTTTGTGAATTTGATGGACTCTGTAGGCAGAGTTCAGTCTGAAGTTCAGACAAGGCAATACAAGGGTCTGTATGGAAATGTCTGCATAGAAACCAGCTGTCTAAGTCAGCAGAGAGGTGATCAATGACCCAGCAGAGCCTGGAGGGTAATTCAGCTGATCATTCACCAGGTGCCTACTTTTGGGAGATGTGAATCAGTCTCTACAGGCCATTGACTGTATTGATTAGGTATCCATTGACCATAACAGGAGCTCAAACAGTTGCATGCCATTAAACACCCATCTCAATTTAGTTGCCTTAATTAGTTACAGTGATTGCACCTTAGTGAGTGCGATCTGCTCATGTAAGCAGAGGAGCCACCTGAGACAGCCCCAGGTACTCAAGACATCCACATGGATGGGGCTGACAGATAAGACATGGGATGAAAGGGAGGGCAGCTGTGGTCCAGGGCCATCTCAGACCATACTGGATGTCTGTGTAAGGGCAGCTTGACCTCATCTGTGGAAGAAATTTGATCTCCTTTGGGTCTTCTGTACATGGCATAAAAGATGTTTGACAATTTCTGCTTGCCTCAGTTGTCTCACCCACAGGACATGACTGAGGGCACCAGTAACTATCTCAGACATCTGCACAGGGCCAGCAGGTAGGACACAGGACTTAAAAGCAGCATCTGGAGAAAGGTGTGCTGCCCAACAGTACCCAAAATGAGGTGGAAATATATTTATATATTGCCTCTATGGTTTTAGCTGAGTTGTTTCCCCTAGGGAAATTTTCTGCTCTTCTCTTTCTTATGAAGCAAGTTTTGTTTTTTTCTTTTTGTCTAGCATCTCTGCAGTGAAAATTTTTGGGGTTTTCTGTTGTTGTCTTGTTGTTTGCTGGTTTTTTTTTTTTTCTAAATGGCAAAATGCAGCATTTTTAATAGGTGAACAGATGTTGGGGGGAGTGTCTTAAATATACAGTAGAAAATTTTGCACTTGAAAATGGAGTCTGATAGGTCTAAAAGGAAAACCTATTATTTTTATAAAATTAGGGAAACAAAAGACCTAGCTGCACAAGGAACTTTGCAAGATGCTGTGAGGACAAATACTACTGCAAAGCTGGAAGGAAGCCAGGAAAGCACAGTAGAGTCAGAAAGACAGAAGAGAAGCTAAATGAGGAAGAGAAAAAATAAGACACAAGACAAGACACTGATAGAAACACAGAGAAACAGGCAAAGCACAAACACAGACTCAAGGAAAGATGTAGAACCTGTAGAAGACACATACAAAGATAGTGAGAAAAAGAACAAACCCCAAATCTGGTGTGCTGTAGCACCAACTGGTTGAATGGGATGCTGAAGAAGAGGGCAGATTCACAACATTCTGCTTTGATAGTAAAGCTGGCTTCAGAAATACATGCCTTTTTGCTTCTGCTCCCACACATATCACACACATTCCCACCTTCCTGGCTGCATTGCTTGGAGAATTTAATTCTGTTTTCCTCATTTTAAAAGGTTCTACTTCCCTTCTATCCACCCTGTATTTCTGCATGCCCGGTTACAGAGCAGCCTCATGAAGAGTGACAGTGTGACAACCTGCAGAGCAGGAGAGGGAGAAAATCACTGCCCGTGCAGAAGACTGTGCTGGCTGCCATGGCTTTGCCATCATAGCCAACAGATCCAGAAATACATCCTGGCACAGCAATGCTTTGGTTGCCCCATTCTGTTTCTCTTTGCCCAAAGCTGTTCCACCTGGAGAAAAGCTTGTAATCCCACTCTATTTCTAGGTTAAATCCAGCTCCCCACAGCAACCCTCGTTACAATGCATGCCAGGTCAACAGATGTCATTCCAGAAAACTCAAGGCATGGAATTTCACTTTTAATGCATTTTTTGTTTTGTTATAGGTTTTTTGTTTGTTTGTTTGTTTGTTTGTTTTTTCCTAAAATTCATCTTTATGAGGTAAATTGTTGGTAAGAATGCCACAGGGACACATCGAGAACAGCTGCTCTTTGAAGGGATGTGATTTCAGCAACTGTTTCCTCTTCTCAGACCTGGCCAAAGACACATTGAAAAAGGCTTTATTATGGTACTGTACATGCTGAAATCTCAACGCTGATGGACCCAGGCCCTGGGGGGGTTCTTTATAAAGGTTATTCTCCAGAAGATAATGTCCAGTGCTGAATGTGTCACCAGTAAAAGGATAAAAGGAGGACAGAGGCTTCTCTTGTAATTACAGCTATTGCCCTATAGCCGGCAGCTCAGAAACCAGTGGTAGATGGCTTGCACCTACTCCTCTGAATTTAGTGAGGCACAATTCAGACCAGAATTAATTCAAGTGCTGCTTACCAACAGAAGCTTGGCAATGGCAACGTTTCAGGAAAGCTGTTAGTTCTGGACTCTCAAGTGGAACAGCAAGAATATGAAGGCAGCAGCACATAGGACAACACTTTGAGAAGGAGATGAGACAAAGTGAATGACAGAGTAAATGAGCTCTAATCAATTTTGATCGTATTTGATATTGCTTGTCTTCTGAATCAGTATGAATGTTCATAGTTCTCTTGAAATGTGAGGATGCTAATGATGTCAGAGTTCAAGGAGCATCTGGACAGTGCTTTTAGTCACATGGATTAGTTTTAGGTAGTCCTGCACAGAGCAAGAAGTTGGAAGGAACTCATAAGGATCATCAAGTCAAACTTGAGATACTCCATGTTTCTATGCAATATTACCAATGATGCCTGTGATAAGAATGTACTAGAGGCTCTGTCTCCTGAGACAGTAAAAATGGGTTTTTGATGTCTTTGGGTCTTCCTAGCGTTAAGGCTTCTATGGGGTTTGGCCTGTACAAAATGCCAGGCTAAGTGATGAAACATGGGGAAAAGGGTTAACACTGCACTGTGTTTTACAGAAACAGATGGCACTTAGAAGCATCTGCCAACTCATTTTGACCCAGATGAGTGTGATTCCTCACAGAGGAAAGAAGATGAAGGTATTATTTGCTACTTATTGCCTACACTGAATCATGTAATTAGTCGATGCCTGAGACCAGCACTGCACTAGCCCTGCAGCTGATACTGCAGAAGCAGATGAAGTTTCTTCAGTGAGTTGTGCAGCACAGGAGCAAAAGTTCAGCCAGAAAATAAGCAAAATATAACAGAAAGGGGAACAAAGACATAAATGTTTGGATGCACTGGGGCAGAGATTAAAACAAGTTCTGAAGCTTGATGACATATGAGGGAAAAACAGGGAAGGTTTATTGGTTGGCCATAGTTGCACACTTACAGGATTGGACAATTTTGTGCTTCTCCTGTGTTGCTCTTCTACGAGTACAAACACCTACTTCATACATAAAAGGAATGAAACCCAAAACAGTCTGTGAGAGTTGAAAGATAGAGCCAAGACAAGCACTCTCAAAAAATGGGGACAACTGCTACCAGTTCAAGGGTCTTCTGCAGTTTTTGAGGGTTTGTTGCTTGATGGTTTTTTTTTCTTCAAACAACTGCGGTTTCTTGGAGGACAAAGGGACATTTTTGATGTTTCTGAAATTCTTTCTTGAAACAGTGCTTTGAAATATTTGATGTGACTCAGATAACACTCATAGCAGAATCTTTGGGCATGGATCTTGGGATCTTCAGAATCCATGAGGATTTCTGTGGTGTTGCACATGATTACATGTTCATCCTTCATGTGTTGGAGTCAGGCTCTTTCTGCCAACTATCCAACTACTGAAGGGGAAGGCACACATTGTAAAACTCCTACATAGTTTTTCCTTTGGACACACCACATATCTGCCAAAAAAAAAAAAAAAAAAGCCTCACTGATTATGTACAGGCAAGAGTATTGAATCCTGTTGCCTTTGGGATAATTGTGTGACAAAATTATTTAGAGAACCTTGACAAACACTGGAACACATGGCTCTCCTGTATCTCATGGTTAAGCAGGTGAGCTCCTCTATTAACATACTGCCCTTGAATATAGTTCAAGGTGGAGTTAACTGTGTTTAGAGCAAATCAGAAAATCCTATTTAAATCTAGGGCACAATCATAAACACAAATTTAATTGTGAAACTACTGGGATGACAGTTGAGTCTAATACCCATTGAGTTTCCATCCAAAGCTTAGTTTTGTTTGCTTTCCTTATGAAACAGTACATCAAGTCCTATGGTTTTTGTCATCCGTCCTTCATTAAGATTGAGCAATGTGACTTTTAATGAAGGTCTTGTGACATATGCAAATCTTTTACATGATGTCAACTTTTTATAAGAACCAGGATGAGAAAAGGGTCTATTCAGGGACAAGTCATGGGCACCAAGGTAAAGTAAGGTTTAATCTGGCAGCAAATTGGAAAGTTCATGCATTTTGCTCATTAAAACACCTTAATGCATTGAATGGGATCTCTTATGGAGCATCCTGCTACTGTACATTAATTCTAGGTGCCACATGGGAGCCATAAGTGCAGCTTTGTTCGGTGTTACCTTGGTGCCTGACACCTTGCTAACACCACCAAGCTGTTATGAAGAGGCTGCGTGGAGTTTGCTGGGGAGCTTTAAAACACTTTCTGCTCTAAGTGTGGTGGTGATAAGAGGTTGTAGGGTAAACTAAACTGCTGTAGTAAATAGAAATCTTTGCTCCTCCTAAATCATGCTGACTTCAAAATTTGTTGACTTTTAGAAATCCCTGAGTCAGACCTTCTTCTGTTGTGAATCACTATGGTTTTATATGTGAGGATGAAGCTCCACGTGCTCCAACAGACTCCAGGTTTAGTGACTTTAACAACCACTGAACTTGAATAGAATTATCATATATGAGAAAGACTATATTTTAAAAATAATTATTCAGAAATGTCTTAACCTTTATAGTGGGATGAGGTGAATTATAGTTCTTACTTCTCTCCACTGACTAAAAATAAAAATGACTGAGGAAATACCTTAAAAAGAGACATCTACAATATGAAACACATTAAATTAATTCCATCTATAGCATCTGAGTGTTTTATTTCTATTTAAACATTCTTAATTTGGAAGACTTGGGAGTTTATTAATCATTCATTATTTGGGTGGGTCAACGAATAAAAACTCCACCTAAATTTGCTGTTTACTTAGAGTATGAAAGACTGCTGTAAGCCGGAAGTTTAGAGGAAAGCCTTTACTACATTTAAAATAAACATGTAAACATTGCACAGTGGTTGTCTTGTTCTTTGTAGAGATGTACCCCTGTAATGACAGATAAATATTTGCAGTTATTTTTATGCTTTAGCCTTTTAGCTAATAGAAGCACTCATTAGGGTGTTCTTTAGCAACAAGGATTTCGGCAGTATCCTTGAGCAGTGGAAAGAACTGCAGAGCTAAATGTTCACTGAGGTCCAGCCATTTTATTTGAATGCATTTTATTTGGACGAATATGGTGTGATTTTTATATGAAGTCTCTTTTTAAAGTTCATAAAACTCTATGGACTAAAACAACCATGTTCGATTCAAAACATTTATATATTTTGCTTGGTCTCTGATGTGTACAGTTTTAAGTGCTACAGTCCTGATGATAAAATTCCAAGCAATTTATATAAATTACAGGACTTTTAATAAATTTTTATGGGAAGTTTCATAAGGATTACATTTACTCTCCACGGATGCACACACACACCCCTCAGGAAATCTGAATAAGAAGAAATTCTGATGGTGGACATATCAAACTGTATTTGGTATCAGTATAGAGTACAAGAGCTGTATGTCTAAAAGTTCTTTCACATCTTATGCTTAAATTACAGTTTGGAAAGTTTTATTCTCTTTCTAGTTTTATTCTGCTTCATGCTATGACCTTTCTGAAGTCCATTACCTGCCTGAGCTAAATCTTTGAGTAATGCTATTTTATTTTCCTTGTTTCTGGCAATATTTCTAATTATAAA
This sequence comes from Scytalopus superciliaris, assembly GCA_013400415.1. Classification (NCBI taxonomy): domain Eukaryota; kingdom Metazoa; phylum Chordata; class Aves; order Passeriformes; family Rhinocryptidae; genus Scytalopus; species Scytalopus superciliaris. Next base: position 52,166 of record VXBX01000237.1, on the reverse strand, counting down.
TGAAGAAAGTAAAGAACAAAAAGCCAGAAATATGTATTTATACATGTAGATATTAAAGAAAACCCACCATAAACAGATTTTTGCAACAAGAAGTGCTAACAAGCATGAAAATTGTAAATTAATAGAGGTCTAGGGAGCCTTGAATCTCTTTCTGTGTGTGGATGCGTTATAATGAAGGGTGAGATACAGATCTACTACATCTCACTTATGCCCTTGAAATTCATTTCACCTCCCAGACAGGAATTGTGTCTACCTCCTCAGCTGTCTGTCTCTGTAGCTCAGTTTTCAAACGTTTTCCTGCTTAGCCACAATTTTTTGTGGATATAGTTATCAAAAATATTTATTCCTGAACTTATGAATGCCTGTTTTGAGGATAAAATTGGCCATTTTGTTCCTCAGCCTCTGCTGCAATGCAAGGCTGGTAACAGAAACCTCAGTGCTTCTCAAATCCCCTGAATAAGTTTGGAAAGCTGGAGTGAATAACAACTTCCATTAGGATCATCAATATTTTCTTTCTTTCACATATTGTTGAAGTCATTAAAACACTTCCCTAGAAACAACTGAACTTACGAGTTGGCAAGATTGGGAGACAATAAAACTGATTTCTAATCAGGATTCTTCTTAATGCTATTATCTCCCTGTCCAACAAACACAATCAACTTCCAGCACTTCCCTGTACAAGTCCTAGAAAGATTAAAATATTTCACAGTGACAAGCCCTGACAGGGAGACTGAAGAAGAAAAAGGATGGACAAAGTGATTAGGGAATTAAGTAATGCTAGAACAAGCATTTTTACAAAATAAATACTTTATAATAGCTGGTTCTTATGTGACCTTCCATTGAACCTTGGAAAAAGACCATTTTCTACCTCTCTATCTGTAAAATGGAGATTTCACAGTTCTTGACAACTTTGTTTTCACTGATTTTTAACTACTATAAACATGCCAGCATATTCATTCTTGTATGCATTTGGATTAATAATTAACTTGTCAAACAACAGTGATTACCCAGAAGGATGGGTTTGGAACCAGGTCCTCATACTGTCAGTGATCTCATGTTTGCTTGTACCAAATTCCAGTTATAAGGAGTGTTTACAAAACTGAAAAGTTGTTCTATGGCATGTAAATTGTTATATAATAGCGAACAAATAAAGCAATTATTTTGCATAACAATTGTCTTATGTGCTATCTTAAGATAATTATACTTAACTGAATGTTCTGAATTTAATACTGATTTAATCAGATTTCTTTATGCTCTATTGCAGTATCATATATTTCTAATTTTTTTAAAGTTATACAGGTAAATATAAATTGTAAAAAATTTTTTCCTAGAAATTTTGCTTTGTCTAACAATCAATGAAACCTAAGGTGTGATTCCGCTTACCTGTTGCAGATGCCTACATTTAATCAGTTGAGTTTGACTGTGCCCAGATACCCACAGAAGGAAGACTGTTATGAGAACAGTTTATCTGTTTTCTCTCATTTTTCTGCCTGTGATATCTCTGAGTATCTGTTATGCTTTGCAAATTCTTCTTGCTTTGCACATGAGTCTGCTGCAGGCTTGGGACAGCACAGGCTTTTTCACTGCTGCAGTACCAGTTTGCAAAATAAAAAAGTTAAGGAAAGACAAATTGATTTCATTCTAATTATTGGGTAACAATGACCTGCAAGTCCTTGGTTAAAAAGCTTGCACAACACTGCCACAATTACAGCATACTCATAACCTTCTTATAAAGGGAGTCCCATGCAGGAGGCTTTTTCTCAGTGAGTATTTATTTTTGCTGTAGATAGTAATGACAAATCAGTGGTTTTTGGAGTGTGAGGTACATTTCATGCATAATTTTTCAGCCTCTGTATTTTTTCTTTCCAAGGGAAATGCCACAAACAGATCTAGCTACCTCCAAAACCTCCTGCCCCCGTGAGCCTTGCCAGTTAACATTAGTCATGGTCAGCAGCACTCGAGTGGTTTGCAGAACACAATTACATTTGGAAGAAATAAATCTGCATTTCTAATAATTGTTTATGTGGGATTGAAATGGAACAGCAGAGAAAAGTGTTTGTAAATAGAACAGACTAGTGAAAAGAGCTATATTACTCTTCATCGTTTTTCCTCCAGAAAAAGGATAAAGCTGTGATAACTTACTTTCTTGCCTGTCAAACTGCTTTGAGTTGAAATAGTTCACATTTTCAAGGAGCGAACCATGTCAAAAGAGGGCAGTGGCAGCAGTCAGATGGTGTGTCTTCACAGGAGCTGGGGGTTCGTGGTGTCAAAGCCTCACCCTGGTGGGATTTTGCAGACTCCTGCCACTGACATCTGATCCTGTTTTTTCCAGGGCTGTTGGGGCCTGAGTAGATGCAGAAAAAGATGGAATTGAAAAAAAGAAAAAAAAAAAAAAGGTTAAGGTGAATCATGTTCAAATATCTTGTATTCTGAATTCTTTGAGACATCACCCATTCCTCTACAGTGATGTGCAGGGGGCGGGATCCAGCACTTTCGTTCAGTCATCATTTTTGGGAGCAGACTCCTCAAGTTGGTCTGGGCTATCACTGTAGACAACCTGGATACACACAGCTTACTTCATGAGTAATGTTGATAAAATTCCTCAGAATAGATAGATATTAAGGGATGTGGATTACTTTTCTCCACTAATCCTGACTTTTTTCCTAAGCCATGGATAAAAAATTAAACAATTCAAACATCCCAAACTAATGGGCTCGTTGAAATATTGGCCTGCACACCCTGTGATAAATACAACATAAAACCCAGTCAGGTGGAAGGTTTTGGTTTAGCTTTTTTTTGTTTGTTTTGTTTTCTGGAATTTTTTTTTGTATGTATGTTGTTGTTAATAAATACAATCAGTAGCTTTAAATTCACATTCTGCATTGAAAAATTCTAAATCCACTGAGATATCTTATGTCATACCAGTAAATGGAGTGCATATGGCTGAAATCCTTCCTCCAACAATTTCCAGTTCTTAATTAAATATAGCTTGTACAATTATTGCTGATAATCCAGAGACCACATATTAGTGATCATATTTCTTGAATATTTTATCTGTTTCCATGATAGAGGAATAGCTCAAAAAGTAGATTTATTGGAATATCACTTACCTTTATCAGTTGCCCTAAAGCATGTTGAATTCCTTTTTTTTTTTTTTTTCATATGGTGGAAACTGTCTGTCCTGAAAACACTTTGCCCCAGCATTTCAGTACTTTATAGCAAGTGCCTATGACACCTTTACCTGCAGATCTCTATGTGCAGATGTATGGAGTTGCAGGTAGGACGTTCTCTCTGGCAAACCAAAGAGCAAAGCTTGAATTCAAGCTGAGGGAAAAGCTGTTTGTGCCTGCAGTTGCAGCTATAAGAAGTACCTTCTGTTTTAAGGATGACTGTTACTCCAGCTATTCTGCCAAGAGTTTATGAGATAGAGAAGGAAGTCAAATAGATATGTTTCTAATTTACTTTCTGGGGTTTTTTTCTAGATTTCTACAACAACTTGGGAAAAATCATTTTTAAAAATTTCTAAATATAATTTTCAGTTTAGAAACCGATTTATTTTTCTGTCCCATCTTAGCATGATTTTGTTTGCCTTCTTATTCTCAGCCTTCAACTCAATGTTTCCCTTCATATTTAAAATACCATCATTCCATTGGAGATATTCTATAAGCAGCAAACTTCTTCAGTGTCACAGCACAAAGGATCTGGTTGATGCTCTTATCTACCTGAAACCTGACTTTCTGTCAACTGTAATACAAATTGTCTTCTGAAAGAGATGTGAAACAGACAAACAATTACTACTCATTTTTTACTTATTTCAGTCCATTTCTCACAGAAAAAAACATCACCTATGACATTGATTTTTCAATCTTTTGCAGTCTGAGGACTCTTAAAACAAGACCCATGTAACTGTGGACATCTGTTCAGTAATTCAGGGCAGTGACAATATGTTTGTCGCCATTTGTGGGTTATTATTAGGTAATACAGTGTGCAGGAGATGAGTCTATAACTACCGATCTCGAAGACATCAGTTGAATCCATGAGCACACACTTGTATGAAACTTGGAACTGCGGTGCTGTGTCTTTCTTACCTAATCTTTAAAGTGCATGTGATGCTTTCTGATCCTATTTTTGCTGAAAATTTATACTGTTTATTTAGCTGGACACCGGGTCCATATTTCTTAGATTAAGTCAGGGGGTTAGATTTCATAAAATTTACCCTCAGTCAATCAGCAGGAGTAATACAACTTCTTTGAAAGTGCACATTAATCTGCCTTGGACCAGAGAGCACTGCGACCTCTCATAGCTCTGCAGTGTAGAGTAGAGAATTTGGGGACAGAGAACCTTTTGTGTCTGTTTTCAGGAGTGCCTTCTAAACTGTGTGCTGCAGCAGTGATGCTGTTGCTCTGCAGTTCCCAGAGAAGCAAATATATCAGCATGAAAATGAGCTGGACCAGTTGCTCCCCTGTGGATATGTTCTTCAGATGAAATAAATCTCTTATTAATGGAAGAAAGCTCTGAATGTTTGCTGGGAGGTGGAGGGCAATGCATTTAGCTGGAACCTTTCCTATTCTGCTGGAAGGGGCAGTACTGTTTTGCTTGACAACAGAGTAGCCATCAGAAAAGGAGGAGGGAAAAGACAAGCTCTGAATTAAATGTACTTCTGTAGTGGGTTTAAATTTGTTCCACTGTTAGTAGAGGGAAATTTTAAGAAGGGCCAGATGCCAAATTGGAAAGGAGTGAAAGCTAAGAGTGAGTCTGCTACAAGGCCAGAAAGAACCTATTTAACTTGTACATTATGTTCTCTTGCGTTCAAACCTGTCCTTTGCTGTATTTCTTGAACAGCTGTACCCTGGGTTCAGTCTTCCAGCAGGCAGGTCTTCTCTTCCTCTCTTTAAATCTTCCAAGTGAGCTACTGAATTAATCTGCCTATCATTTGCACATAAAGAGCCTCAGAGGCAGATAGTTAAAGGTATTTAAGAAGCTGAAATTCAGGGGGAAAAAAAGTACCTTTAAGAGCCTTGTTCCAGTGGCACTCTAAATTGCAGGTTCTTCTGCTTTCCTACTCAAGTCATACTTTGTTGTGTGCCTAGATTAAAATTTCAAACATAGCATGTTAGTTTTTTAAATTTTAATAGGTGGGAAAGAGCAGTTACATCAGAGTAGGAAAACACCCAGCAGGCTTGGAAAGATTTGAGTTTCTGTGAGTTAAGGAGACCTGAACTGGGAAATCTGGCGTTATTTGACAGTGTTACTTGCTGGAGTTTGTTCATCTATTCTTAGCTTACCTTTAAGGGGTTGTGGTAGCTGCTATGGCTAGAATTAACCCAACTCATAAGGGCCAGTCTATTGCTCCATTCAGGAAGTCTAAATCATTTTAAACATGTCATAATTGTATGAATTATTTACACAACATATAAAGACTCCATGTTGATCCATAGGTATTCTTTTCTTTTAACAAATGCTTATAATCAAAATCTAAATAAAGGCAGAAACTACCAGTGGGAAAAAATTGTTATAATTTTCACAGAGAAAAATGGAAATCTCACGATCCAGTCCATCTCACTTGGATTCCTTACTTGCACATAAATATGAAGTATTCAATAAACAGGCCTTCTAAAGTAAGTGTCTATGATCCCTGTCAGGCCAACAGAGCAAGATGTGGTTTGAAAGGACTCTCATTCTGAGGGTCTGCTGAAAAGTGAAATGGGAGAAATTCAAAATATGTGGAAGAAAATGTCTGTCAGCCAGAGATGTATTTGACTGTACTCTACAGCTGCTTAACTCTGGCACCTTGACTATCTTTCTCTACTTGACTGGATAACAATTGTACACAGAGGTCAATCATTCACTGCTCTATTGGTCCAGATGCCTCAGTAACTGCATCACTACGGGTAGCTATAGTAGGTGGACCAAAAAAGACCTTTAGTGCAAAACTGGATGTTTTTTCCCAGTACTGATGCAAAGTTCTTAGCAATATTCAAGGACAGCTTCTTAATTCCTATAGACAGTTATTACTTGTAACTGTAAGTAATAGCTATTTTCTAATGGAAAAGGAGATCAAGGAATATTGAAACACATTCTTCGGCTTAAAAATTTCAGGAGAATATTAAAGACCTTAGCAGATGCTTATCTCTAGGGTGATAGAAATAGGTGTTATATCTAGGATGTTATATTCTTCTCATTCCCTTATATTCCAGGAAGAAGAATCTCATATATTTTCTCTTTCTGTGGAATCTGTTACTTTGTTATGCTTCTCTAACATCTGTATTCCTTTGGAGATGGAGTTATCAGGACAGCACATCATACACAATCTGTGGATGCACCATGGATTTACAGAATTTTGTTATAATACTTGCTATGTTTTTATCTTCCTTTTGAGGCAGTTCCTAATATCTTGCTTACCCTACAAATCACTGATGTAATATTTCCATTGAACTGATACTGATGATTCAGAACCCTCCTTTCTTGGTGGGAATAACCAATTCCGAGCTCACCAGGGGTTACCTTCCTCTGTGGTCATTCTTTGGTTTGGGCTCAACCTGAAAGCTTGGATTTTGTACTTTTAATTGACCTATGTGAACAAAACATTTTGTTGGACAGTGCTCTGAAGAACTCTTGAAATATACTACTTTTAGCAATCCTGTGCACCGAAAAGAGGAAGTGATGAAGAGAATAGCATAACTGCCAGCCAAGAAGCAAACCCAAAGCAGACTCTTGCCATTCCCACACAGAGTTTTCTGAACTAATGCAGATCAGTGTGCATCCTTGCAAGTGTTCTGATCTGGTGTACAGAGAGGAGGGGAAAATTTCATTTGACATTTTAGTGTTGCAAGGATTGATGGGTGACAGTAGTGTTGGTTATGAGAAAGCAGAGACCAAGGCTTTGCAGACCAGAGTGTCCTCTGAAAGACTGTGATCATACAGAAAGAAATGGATTTACAAAGTCTGTTCCTGATCAAATAGGATGGAGATGTTCATCATGGGTAAGGCTGAGGAACGTTATTAACAAGGGCATAGAGTGCAGGATAAGGGAGAACAGCTTCAAACTGAGAGTAGGTTTAGATTAGGTTTTAAGAAAAAAAAATCTTTACTGTGTGGGTGGTGAGGCCCTGGCACAGGTTGCCGAGACACTGTGGTTGCCCCATCCCTGGAAGTGCTCGAGGCCAGGTTGGATGGGGCTGTGAGTAACCAGGTCTAGTGAAAGGTGTCCCTGCTCACGGCAGAGGGCTTTGGAACTGGATGATCTGAGTACTTCGAACCCAGGACATTCTATGATTTTAGTGAGTCTCAGTGGATCTTCTCATGCCTCACATCTATTATGCCATCACAATTCCCTTGCCATAGAATTGCTGCATGGATAACCTGCAATTCGTATGCCTTAAATTGAGAGCAATAGCCAGCAATCCTGTCATTCTGTGTTGCAGCCTACTGAGATTTCCTTTTAATTTCCTTTCTTGAAAAGAGGTATCAGAGATTGCCTGATTGGACAAAAAAAGGAGGGTTTGAAAACAAACTTGGAAACAGGAACTTTCTGAATGCCTGAGCTGAAAATGAAACACCTGAAAGATGTGGATACATGATGCCAGCAACAGTCAGAAAGTCAGAAAGCATTCTGGCATTGAAAGAATGCCAGGGAGTGGAAAGATCCAGGATCGAGTTAGGAGTCAGAATATATTAATTAATTATATGTTTTTTTCTGAGATTTTTTTTTTTTTCTCACTCATAACTCCCTAAACTGTAAGAAATCTAGAATCCTTGGAGGCTACAAGGTTAAACTTGCAAGAGAATTCATTAATAACCCTCTTCTGTTCCAATGTAAGGGACAAACTTTGCTCTGAGCTGTGTTGGGATAAATCAGGGTCATCTTCCTCTGAGTCAGTGAAAAAGTGGCATTGGAACATCTGAGAGAGTGAGATCAGTTTCAAGCCCAAGGTGTTTTACCTGACAAATGGTATATTGTTTAATGTGCAACTCTCCAGGGTCTCAGAAACTGCTTTGCTCATATTTGTATGGATCATTCTCCTAAGTCTTTCTGCAGTTCCCTTTTACCATTTCAAGATATGTTCTTAAATTCTCCCACCTCCCAGACCTTGAGCCCCTAACAGCTGTGTGTTGTTTGTGGAAAATGAATAATTTTTTATAATGTTGCTTGGCTGGCAACCAGACTTTTCCTGGGCCCTGCTTCTTCTTTCATGGGATTCTCCTTTTGCACTGCAATTTTACACTCTCAGTAACTCAGCAGTATATAATCAGACAGAAATATGTATTCTTTAAAATAGATGGAAAACCCTGGGACAAACTACTGAAGTCTCACATATAGAATCAGCTTAAACTTTTTGTATTTTCACTGCTGCAAAGTAAGTGCATGTCACAAAGTAGCTGAGAAGAATACACAGAGGTCACAGTATTGTAGAACAAATGCACTCGAGCTGTGTTTTACTACGGGGACAGAATAAGCCTAAGTTAACTACTCACTTGTTGTCTCTAACCTGCTATTTTAAGCTTTACAGGTTTTAGAAACTAAATCAGGAAAGGCAGTGGAGAATGTACAGTAAAGAACAATGCAGTTGTGTGACAAGGAGATGGATTAGATTAACCTGAAATACCTCTTCCAGCTCTAAAATCTATGATTGTGGAAAATAGTGCATCTGAGCACAGTTCGACTCTATTGATTTCTATTTCCAGTGACTTAAAATGGTAGAGAAAATCTTCCTTCAGCCCTAACAACTTTCTTCTTCTATATCCCCTTTCCTACTAATAAAGTGTAGATGTCTTTATAGGTATGGATTTTTGACTGCAAATTACTTTGTTTTGTTTCCTTTTTTTTGTTATTTTGTTTGGTAAGCAGAGCACCTGGGCTCTGCAGCTCTTGAATGACCAGGCTGGGAAGTGACAAATAGACTGGAATAAGAAATATATCTGCAGCTGGAATCACAATGGTAGGATGGATGACAAAGTCACTGGCTGGAATCCATGTTCCCACAAAGCTAGAGGAAGTTCAGTGTGTTTTCTATATTGCCCAGAGACAAAATTTCACCACAGCAGACTACAGTGACCATTAGTAATGGGGCAGTTGGTGAGAATTAGAGGGTCAAGTCATTGTTCAATCCACACAATTGCAAAAGTGATTAAAAAAGGCCAAAGCACTTACTTGTACTCAAAGAGGAAAGAACAGCCTATGCAGTAGCAACCCAAGCAGGTGGATCAGAGGAAATATATAAAATAGAGAACAAGTGAAGTCTTGAGGTCACTGTGCAAAACACAGAGAGCTGAGCAGTTGTGCTGTCTCACAAACGCCTGTGGGGCCAAATAGAGACTACTCTTAAAAATTATTCTAGTCAACCAGAAAGACAAATAAGAGACACATGGACATGGATTCAACTAATTAAGGGATTAACACTCAGATGGCTACATATTTTTAGGAAGACATCTTGAAGTAGACAGAATAGGTTGGAGGAATCATGCTTTAAGATTGTCTATTTGGGAAGTTTTTGGTGAGCTGAAAATTCTGGAGGTAACTTTGTATATACTGGTTGTCTAAATTTACATTAGATGAATAACAGTGCCTGGTTTTATCTGCCCTATATGCAGAACTTATGACAAACGAATAGTTTGGTTGCTCACGTGGGTATATAATAATCAGCAGAGTACTGCATGTTCTCTGTTGTGCAAGGATATGAGAGGAGAGGAATTCACTCACAGTGGCATGCAAAATCCCAATAGAAAACTCAGCAACACATAAAAATACTTGACATCTGCCTACATATGCACAACAGATGCTATATATTTGTAGAGGAACATTTAAGTAATAATTAAGGCTTCTTCCTTAAAGAATGTATGGGTTTTCCTGCCAAAATTAACTGAGAAGACACTACAGGAGCTGCAGCTATTTGCACAAATACCCAGAAATTTTTCTATTGTACTCCTCTGCTGTTTTGGAGCACTAACAATTTGCAAACAGGATGGCAGTGCTGTCATTGAAATTTAAGAAGTCTAACAGTCTGATGAGAATAAATTTCTTGCCTTCAGCCAGAAACCAAAACCTTTTTTGCAGATGTTCATTAGCACAGCAAACAGTAGAAAACATCAATGAAAAAAAATATTCTCTAGTTACTATGTGGAATCTAAGAGCTGTGACAATGACAAGTATGTTGATGTTAGGAACAAGAGATGGCCACATTGTAGGTGCATTTCTTTGGTCTCATCAATTAATTTCCTGAGATGAAATCAGTCTTTGAACTGACCACACAATCAGCCAGCAGGTCTAGGCTGCAGGTATCTTTCAGCTGTACTATCTAAATCACTGTAGCATTTTATTCTAGGAGAATTTTAAAATTGCATTTATTTTTCCTGTCATTAAATCTTGCAAGACAAAGGTAGGAGAAGGTGAAGTATTTTTTTCTGATTCTATGCTCTGTTTCAGTAATTCTGCTGAATTTATTTTCTCAGCAGAAGGAGCTTTTATGTTGATCATACTATGATTTTGTTTTATTGTTTTCCAATCTTTGCTGTAGTTAAAACTAAACCTGGACCACATAATATGTTAATAACTAAATCAAGAGTGCTTCACTGACTTGGATTCCACAGAAAGACTATATCTGCTCAAATCCAAATTTGCCTTTTCCCCAATTGGTTTGGTTCAGGTACTGGGTAAACTCTAATCAGGGCAGTGCACAGGTCCCTGTGCCTCAGGACAGACTGCAATTCATGTGCATATCCATATCCATATCCATATCCATATCCATATCCATATCCATATCCATATCCATATCCATATCCATAAGCCTCATCTCTGTTTGCACACTGGGCAGTGCCATGGTTATTATGCATCAGAAGCAGTGTGGGCAGCAGGTCGAGGGAGGGGATTCTCCCCCTCTGCTCTGTCCCTGTGGGATCCCACCTGGAGTGTTGAATCCAGCTCTGGGATCCTCAGCACAGGACGGACATGGACATATTGGAGTGAGTCCAGAGGAGGCCACAAAGATGGGCTGGAGCAACTCTCCTATGCAGACAGGCTGAGAGAATTAGGGTCATTCAGCTGGAGGCGAGAAGGCTCTGGAGAGACCTTACTGTGGCCTTGTCAGTGCCTGAAGGGAGACTGTAAGAAAGATGAGGACAAAGATTTTAATAGGCCCTGACAGTAATGATTTTTAACTAAAAGGGTCTTGATCAGATTAGATAAAAGATTATTTTACAAGGAGGGTGCTAAAACACTGGAACAGCTTGCCCAGAGAGGTGGTAGATGTTTCATCCCTGGAAACATTCAAGGTCAGGTTGCACAGTGCTCTAAGCAACCTGGTCTAGTGGAAGATACTGAAGGGAGTTTGGACTGGGTGACCTAAAGGACCCTTCCAACACAAACAGTTCTATGATTCTATTCCCTGGCTCTGAGACTGGCTGCTATGCAACAGCCTTTCTCCAAGCTATTAAACTTCTCGATCTCCAAGGAGTATGACCACACACAAACTTGTTGTTGGAAGCAGTTTCTTGGTCATACTCCCACGCATGCCCTGGATTTGTTTTGGTTGAGTGCTCACTGAGGGAGGCAAAACCAGGATGCTGGAGGTCAGTCTGACCTACAGACTGTGCACAGTCCTCTCTTCAGTCTGACCTGCAGACTGTGCACAATCTTCTCTGGAGGTCATTCTGCAAATGCCACCAGCTCTTTGGAAAGGTGCGCTTATACTGGGTCAAGAGGTGCAGGAACACAACTGAGACCATCAGGCAAGACAGACCTGCTGATTTGTGAAGGATGAGAGCAGCTAACTCTTGTTGAGCTTGCAGCCAGGCTGGAAATATGTTTTTGTGAGAGCTGGAAAGGTACAGTGAACTATGGAACACTCAGTAGTCAATGTTTTCTGCTTCTGGTGGAGACTGATTTAGGTAAAATTCAAAGTTAATTGGATCAGCTGCTTAAAGTCACCAATAAGGAAAGCACAGTGCCCAACCTCTTACTAGATTATATATTAGGCACAAAGAGTATCATGTAGCAAGTACTTTTATCATAAAACACTCAGTGAGGACTCCCATTTTTTTCTCTTCAGGGAACTTTTTCAATGCCAGCTTTGTAAACTTCATTCAGAGCCCATCTAATAATGGTAAAGAAGGAGTTTTCAAAGAGAAATTCCCTTCAAGTACAGTGCCATTGTTGTGCTACACTTTCTTTTGAAGTGCCAGCAAGAAACAATTAAGGAGCTGTACTTGTAATGTATAATTGATGGTTTGCAGGTATCTAGAAACTTAGAGCAATTAGGCCCAGGGTGCAACATTACTTATTCATCACCATCTGGAACTTATAACTTTATAAGCCCTGCTATAGTTTATGTTTGTCTGGCAGAAATGGCAAGTTTAGCATTTAAGTGCTGCATTATGCTGCAGAAGGTAAATATTTAATGGTGTCCCGACATAATGCAGCCGAGTGGGATAAAATGAACATGTTGCGTGGTCAGAACACAGCAGCATGTGGATATTTTAAAGTGTAAGGAAGAGAATGCCCTTGTGAAAGTAAGAAGACAGAGAATACTTCAAATAAATCTAGAGCATTTCTATTGCATCAATAGAAAGATGTGACATTGATCCTTGGATCACAGCATATGTTATCTAGTAACAGCTGGGATTCAACTTTAGATATGATTCAGATGGGTGAAAGAATCTCACACTTTCTTGTTTGATGTTAGAGTAGAAGTAAACTAAAGATGGATAGGAAGTTTTGGAGAAAATGTTTTCTTAAAAAATAAAGTGATTTCATCAAGTATCAAACCTAGTTACTGTTATGACAAAATTCCTGCTGGAAAACAAAACAAAACCAAATCAAACCCAAACAAAACACAAACAAACAAACAAAAAACACACCCAGGAACACAAAGGAAAACAAAAGCAAACTAAAAATCCAGAAGTATTAATTTTATCTTCCAAGTTTTCTAAAGGGTGTAGTTCCTCCTTGGGAAGAGAATTAATTTTTCTTCTTTGTGTAACCCCCAACAAAGAGCAAAAACTGGTGAAACCTTCTGTCTGGATCTTTTCCAACATTCTCAAGATCCTGAGTTCAAAGTCATGTTCGCCAGATTGGCTTGATTTGTGACTGGAAAAGTTCTTACAGCTTTGAAATTCTTATGGTTCTGGAGCATCAGCTTCTACTCTGCTCTGGTCTGGCAACTAACCGTGACTCAGCTGAGATGACTGACAGTGGATTGAGATGCTTCACATCCAACCAGCACATAGAAAGGAATCTGCAGTTAGCAAAAACTTCTTAAAGAAGTTTGCTAAGATTAATTGATTTTTCTGCACTGTCACCTGGCTCACTGATCCTGACATGTACAGTCAAACAGCTTAAAGTATTTTGTACATACATGGAAGCTGAAAATGTTATGCCTTAATGGCTGGTCTACATTTATTCAATGCCCAATGGGGTAAAGCACCTGTAGTGGTAAGATAAAGGTCTAGTTTTAACCATTCACATTGAACAGGTCCATGTAGGACACAATTGCAAAGAACGGCATCATGCAGTAGATTATATTGACTGGATTTGTATTGTCTTATCTGCAATACATCAAGCTGAATGAAACAAATGTTCGCTTTCCTATCTTTATTCATTATTGCTGACCGACTTAGTTACCGTCTTCTTATTCATCATCCATTTCATTGATTTACTTGATTTGTTTCAAATGTCCTCATCTAAATGTACAGTTGTGTAACCAAACTGGACTTTCTTCTGCAACTAAGTTAATACATCAGCACTTTCATTCATTTGACTAGTTCTGCCTCTTCAGTCAGTCTACATAGGGATAGAATCATAGAATGGTTTGGGTTGGAAGAGGTCTTAAAGATCATCTTGTTCCAACCCCACTACCATGGACAGGGTTGCCACTTACCAGATCAGATTGCTCCAAGCACCACCCAACCTGGCCTTGAACACTTTCAAGGATGGGCCATCCACCTCTCTGCACAACCTGTTCCTGTGCTTCACCACATTCTGAGTAAAGGACTTCGTCTTAACCTCTAATCCAAACCTGCCTTCATTCAGTTTAAAGCCATTGCCCCTTGAATAGAGCATGATATTGCCAGCATGAGTTTCAAAATGTTGCCTGGTTTGGTTAGAACATCAGTTTCTGGAATCCAGTGATGACAAAAAATATTTTAGTTTTCATGGTTGCATAGAAAACCAAAAAATTCTGACCTATAAATGCTCAGAGACTGAAAGTGAATGAAAACAACCTTTTTGCTTGGATTGTTATTGCTATAATCTCCTAATTTATTGGGGAGCTCATTGCATGATGTGTAACTGTTTGAGGATAATAATAATTAGATTCTTCCCTGTTCAACATTTTATCTAGCAATATTACAGCCCCAGCTGAAGCCCTGAGCAAAGAGTAACTTGTCTTTTCTTTCTCATGTACTGCTGTAGAAGAGATTAAAAGTATGCATTATTAGTATAACAGTGCAGATTGCTATTCTCTCCAAAGTGCCTTAAGCATCTTTTATTAACGTCACTGAAACATTTAACAGCACTTTACAAAATTTGCAGGACAGGAAAATCAGTTTCATTTCAAGTGTGATTTTCACCTGGTAGTTGCTCCTGTTCAGGGCAGGACTGATTTACACTGGTGCTTTATATTTTCAAACATTTTGTGTACAATGGCTGAGCACAGAGACATACATCAGCTGAAGCTGAAGAGTAGTAGTGTTTATCACAGCAGGCTCAGGGGTTGATTAAGGTCTCTCCAGCCCTGACACCAGGTAGCAACTGCCAAGGTGTCTATTATCCTATATAAACCTTTTTTTATTTTTTTTATTTTATTTTTTTGGTCAGTGTACACAGTGTTTGTGCAGGAAAATTCACTGTCATGAATCAAATACAGCGCACCACTCAAACATAGTGGCTCCCTCTCAATTTTCAGAGCAGCAATTAAAATCTTAAAATCTTAAAGGAAAAACTTCTCCATACTAATAAATCCAGGCTTAATTGGGAATGTACATGATTTAAAAGGCAATGTTTAGTGGTTCCTTTTCAGTTGTCTCATTTTCAAGTCTTGAAACTGGTTCTTCTGTTCTTTGTTCTTGGATGGCTAGTTTCACATCCTTGAAGGCTAGTTTCTCACTGGTTACTCCTTTTCAGCAGTACAAAGGGAAACATCCTCTCTATCTCTAAACTATGTATCTTATCTTGCAGATTATGAGATTCTCAGGCAAGTTTCTCAAGCAAACAAAAGTATTGAACAGCACTATTGTCAGGCAAGTTTTCTCAGGTAAACTAAGCAAAATTATTTGACAGTATTAACAACCTTCATTCACCTCCCCATTTTCAGAGGAACCAGTCATCCCACTGTGGTCCTTTCCAACCTTACCTATTCTATGATTCTGTGATTCTGTGATTCTGCGATCTACTTTGGAAGTAACCATCCTTCAGGGAAGAGGAGATAGAGCTTTTCTTCCATCAGCCTAGTTTGGGAAAAGCAGGATCATGAAGCACAGCAGAGCCCTCTGTGTCCCCAGCATCCAATGCTGTGTCACAGCTATGCTGCATAGGATACTGTGTGTGTGCTTGAATCCAATGGGATTGTTGGTTTCCAGTGGAAGTTCAACACTTTCCAGAGCTTCAGAAATCAAGAGATGAGCATGGAAGATTGTCAGAGAGGACTCATCCTGCTCCTGCCCTCACAGAGGATTCCTATACGATCAAGAGCAACTGAGGGAGAAATGCATATTTCTGATTACCTCCCACCACTCTTGAAGTAGGGAAAATCTCCCTGAGAACTACATAGCACATTGCTGACCAGCCTAGACATAGCAAAGATGAGCAAGCAGCTCTGTGTTCCTGTTTTCCCCTGTGGCCGCATTCCAGCTGTGATGGATCAAAGCATTTGACACTGGGAACCACAGCATGGGGAGCTGACCATGAAGGAAAGAAACTGTAAGGCAATTACAGCTGCTAGGGAGAGCTGCAACAAAACTTCGTTTAGACTTTGTTTCAAGACAGGGCAAAATTATGGTACCCAGCAACTTTAAATGTAGTCATAGAGTAGACAGGCTGGACAGTCTCATGTCTTGGAAGAGCCCCTGTCATAGGTGGTGGGCAGAAAAACCCAAAAAGGAATCTGTAGGTATGTTCCAAGCTCATGATATTTATGAAGAAGAATTTGAATGCAAACATTTAAACTAACAGGGTTTTATCCATGGTGATTTTTTGTCTATGTCACAGACAAATGTAGAAACAATTTCCAGCCATTCACAAGCTAAACTTCTTCAGCAGGAATGAAACTCAGGCAAAGGGGTGTGTGCTTACACCAGAGAGCTGCACACCTTCTGAGCAGCCTCAGGGATCCCAGTAAATGTAGGGGAAGTAGGGTCCTGATTGAGTACAGCAAGCAGAAGTACTCCAAAGGAACTTAGCAGGGACATTTGATCTTCTTTGTTAGCAAACAATGACATTTACTGTCAAGAGTTGCTGAGGTCATCAGCTGCCCATCTCCTCCATTGGGCGTCCCCTGGCTATTTTTGATTGGATTCCCTTTCATCAGGAACTACAGACCTGTGCTGTCCTCTAAAGATTAGCTATTGCATCACTTTTCCTTGTGCAGCATTCATTACACAACTTTTTTTTTTTTTTCCAGCCTAGATTTATTTGTGAAGGTCACAGAGGACTGGCTGCGATAACAGCCCAGAAGCCTTCACTTTGCTTCTGAATTGTTCTTGTTAATTCAGTGCTGATTGAAGATTGATACAGCCCTGGAGATCAAAGTCTCCTATTCCCCATGACAGCTCAAGCTTCTCCTCAGGGCACTTTTGGCTTGACCCAGAGGTGTACAGGTTTCAAATCCATTAAGTCCTTCACCCTTTTCAGATGAATCTTGTTGCTGTAAGTTTTGGTAATGGTTTTGTGCTGTGAACGTCTGTTCTCCTGAAATTAAACTGTCATCTAACTCCTTCTGGTCAGTTGTCTGAACTCAAATCACAACTGAGAGGGCTCTGGAAATCAGTTCTATTATTTTTCATAATAATTCAGTTCCTGAACTACCCTTTGAATCTTCAGGCACAGTCACTGTCAAATTTGACACCTGCAAGAAAAGTGCCATCTCCTTTCAGTTCAGCTATGTGCAAGTAATACCACTTTGAAGCTACTTAGAGCCCAAGATACTTCAAAATCTATATACTGGAATTTAGAGGAATAGCACCTTTGAAGTAGAAAGACCAGATCACCTCAGAGAAATTGGTTTTTTTACATGTACAAATCAAGGAATTCACTGTGCTAGAGCAACAATATGGCCACAGCAAATCTTGTTGGGCCAGTCTCTATCAAAGAAACAGAAACATCACTTCCCCCTGAATACTTCTCATTATGAAAGGGGAATTTTTTTATTATTAGAATGTATTCCTTTTATGTGTATACCAACAGACACACAAATGCACCATTTAATAAGACAATACGCATCTGTTATAGACTTAGGCACACAAGGAAATCTGTGTGAAGCTAAACTTCTCCTTTTGCATAGGTGAACCCAAGTTATTTGTGCAATTTTCTTGTGCTTTAATTTTGAAAGAATAATACTACTGCTATTATTAGTCACAGATCTAAATCTTTTTATAATACATATTTATTAATAGAGAGGTATGTAATTTTATACTGTGAACTAAATTTCCTCTAGTCTTTTTCTGATGCTCCAAGAGCTGTAAATCAGTTTTGTGTTTCTGGTTATCAATAACTGGCCACTGGAAGAAGTAGCATTTCCTTGCTTTTGCTGGAAACCAGGGACTGCAGGTCTGCTTGACACCTGTGAAAGAAGTGCTAAGGAAAATTGCTCCCCACACTTTTCCACCCCCCGCCCCCCGATTTGGTGGCCTCTGGACTCACTCTAACAGGTCCAGGTGCTGGGGTCTTCAGTGCTGGATGCAGCACTCCAGGTGGGGTTTCACAAGTCTTGGGTGACACTGGAACAGCACAAATATCAGACACTGAAGGTTGAATCTGAGAGCAGGAATGGGAGCTCACCAGGATCTTACTACTGATACAATAGAGGAATAGGTGAATAATACAAATGCTCCCTCAGGGACTTCCCTCTCTTTTTGTTTTGCAAGTAATAGTGATACAATTATCTGATAAACATCTGATGATTAGGAATGTCAGTACTTTACTTATTTTTGAACCTGACTTTGTGACAACTCTTCTGTCCTTCAACAAAAGCTGATGAATATCCTTGTGCCAGAATGGTCACTCTGTCCTCACACTGGTAAAAAAAATGTCCCTGTCATCCAGCTCTGATTCTTGAGATCTCAGTTACGGAAATTTACAAGAAAGAGAAAAATGTATTTTATATTCTTACAGTCATAGCAAAAGTACCTATTTTTCTTGTTTCCTAAATTGTCCTGAGCCTGCTAAGGCAGCTGTGAAGAAAGAGACTATGGCTGTCAATTTTGCTCTTAAACCTGAGAACAGAAATGAGTAAGAAATCACTGAGCTGAGGCTGAGGTAGTGCAGAAGACACCTAATAACTCTTCCAACAGATGACCAAACCCGGGGGCAGAGCAGCCAGAAATAAAACCCAGTGCACACTAATGCTTCTGTTCCCACTTTGCCTTTGCAATCACTAACTAAGTTTTTCTCTTAACTCTCTGTGGTTTTAGCTTCATTTCTGCAACATAAGTTTCTAATGAAGGCTCTGAGCATGTCCCAGCAGAACAAAATGCTGCAAGAACACCCCTAATTATAAGAATGTGCTTGTGTCTGTCCTCGTTCAGCAGTGTAAGGTGTCTTCTCATGTTCAGCTGTCTTGAGGCCTTATTAGTAAATATAGAGATTTATACTAAGGCTGCCTTTTTTAATGAAGGTGCATGCACTTGTCTTTCTGCAATCCTATTCAATCTACTGACTGAGCTTTTTGTGTGATGAGGAGGCTTTCTAGTCATTAGTCACTTGATTCAGCATTGCTCCAGGTTTCATTAGAGTATGTGGTTTCATCACTGTTCCTGCCAAGTTCATGGGTGGTTTGTCCTGACTTGTTTTTTGATATCTTTTCTAGAAACAGAGAATACTTCTCTTCTTTAAAAAAAAAAAAAAAAAAAGAGATCAGTTGGAAAGTGTACTGGCATCCTGATATTTGCCTACTGATTACAGAGACATAGCTTCTCTTAAGGAGAAATATTAAGTTATTTGCATTCAAAGTTGAAACATAAAATTATGTGAGAACTGTCCAGTAACAGCACTTAGTTTCCTGCCCACACAGCATTTTCCTCTTTTATCTGGCTATGCAGATACTACAGGGAAAAATTCTGTGCAAGGTCTAGAGACTGTCATTGTGTTTTTCAGTCCATTTGCACTGGCAGCTGGGAGTGCTGAAAGGTAAATTTTATTATTTATGGGTAACTGGTGCCCAAGCTGCCTGGGACAGCAGAATGGAAGCTGTCTATTAGAGGTGTATTCGCATCCTTGTGTACATCTAACTATGAACATTAACAGTCTGACACTTCCTTTGTTGCAAATCTAATGCTATTTCACACTTAGCAGGATTTGAAAACTGAAATGAGAATAGTTTAAGTAAATAGTTTACTGTTGGGCTCTGCGCAGTGGCAGGTAGACAGCCAGACATGCTGGTGACAGGTCTCCTGATCCTGCCATCAGATGTCCCTCCTTCACCTGGCAGCTTTCTCAGGCGATGGAAATTGTTTTTTCCCGAGACCACGGCCAATTTCCATCTCTCAAGAAAAGATAAGTGGTTCCTATATCATGAGGCCATAGTTAGGCAGAGATGCCTTACCATATGGTATCAGTTCTGTATCTTAACCATGTCAGACATTTTTAAACAATTAGAGGGATGGTAATTCCAAAAACAAGCTTGGAGAAGCATAATGTTCTTTTCTGACTGTTTTTCTCAGCTACCTTTATTGAATATAGGCTGTTGTAACAGATGCAGGCACTCAGATTGACATTTAATTTATCCTCTGAA
Organism: Scytalopus superciliaris; assembly: GCA_013400415.1. Classification (NCBI taxonomy): domain Eukaryota; kingdom Metazoa; phylum Chordata; class Aves; order Passeriformes; family Rhinocryptidae; genus Scytalopus; species Scytalopus superciliaris. Next base: position 32,229 of record VXBX01000237.1, on the reverse strand, counting down.
TTAAAATAGGATGAGAGAGTTTAGTTCCAGTTTAAAAAAAATGCCATCACTCTGCCACTAAGCCTTACTTCTATCAAAGTCACACTAGGATTCAGCTGTTTACAATTAGCTGAGCTTCCCATGCACACTACCTCAATAAATAGTTTAATAGCTATGAAAAGAACATGTGGCAAGAAGGGTCTGCCTTTCTTGGGGAAGAATAATTAATTATATAGAGAAATTAAGCTGCAAACAGTTTACTTGAACATTATATTTCTCTTGATTTTAAGTAATGAGCTGTAAAATCTAATCAATGTGTCTCCAAGGGAGCAGTACTCTCGGGCTTGAGCTGACACCACTTGATCCCTCTACCTGGAAGATTTCTGATTGATATGGCATTGGCTTTGCTTAATTAGAGATCTCATAGCTATACATACAGAGTCTACTGAGCATGGAGGTCATACAGTAATAAAGATCTTGCAGTAAAGAAATTACGGTCATAAAAAGGAGAACGAAGAAGACATGGAATTAAATTGTTTATATTATTATTTCACAATCTCTTTCTGGCTTAATATTTTGCTCAATTGAAAAAAAAAAAAAGACAACCAAAAACTAAAAACCAAACCAAACCAAATTCCCACATCAGAAACTCATGTAAACAACAAAAAAGCACATCCCAGAGTTAATAGAAAGTTTGTAGAATTTAGAGGGAAAAAATTTCATGTTCAGTGAACTGATATATGTGTTCTTGATATGTGGATCCTGGCAGGATGCCACTAGTGCTGGTGTGTTTGTCACCCTCAGTATTTCCCACTAACACTTATGGAAACTTCTAACTGGAAGCACTATGCTTGTTTTTTTAATAAAGTTTTACACATGTAGACAGTTTAACATGGCATAATGGATGACAATGACCATGTTATGGGCTGACTCTGCTAAAGGATATATTTTTCATGGTGTTCACTAGTCCTACCCAACATTCAGTGTATGTAATTACCTGCCCATGTGCAATGGTTATGGATTTTCAGTAAAAGCTCTGTGCTTTTTATCACTGGGAGAATAATACATGATCTGGGCTACTACCGGTGGCTGTTTGTTGCAATGGTAAAGCAAATATTCAATATCTGAAGTTATTTGGAATCATAAGCTGTGATTGTACATACTATGTGGAGGATGAAGCTAATACCATATGGTGTCAGTCAAAAGAGATATCAAAAAAGCACAAAAGGTAAGGATGTTTGTGTGAGCTATCACATGACACAGCTGGTCTTATCCTTGTGAACTCCTGGGAATCCACATGATGACAAGGCAAGAAGGACATAAGATATTTACATATTTTATTCAATAGGAAACTGCCTATTACAGTGTTGATGGTTATATATTCAGTAAATAAATTGTCCTTTGATTTCCTAAGGGTATTCCCCCAGGTCAGTGCATGGTCCACATTAAACTCTCAAACACTCAGACTCAAAAAAAGAATGAGACACAGATTTATGTATGAGTTTGGGATCAAAATTTAGCCTAGTCACTGAAATAGAGAATGTCTAAATTGAAGTACATGACATTCTCTGCATTTCACACCTGTAATTCAAATTGATGACATCAAAAAGCTTATTTATTGGTCAGGAAATTCTCTTTGTCAGGATCAAGAAGCACAATGGTAGCTGAGAAGACAGAAAAAGAACGTGCCAGGAATAACTGGGGATACACTTTGGTGGTACAAGGAGTTGTAAAAGACTTAATGGAGGGAAATGAAATGAGCAAGTCCAAGGAAAAAATCACAAGCTATTGCTGTCTCCATGCATATTAAATATGCAAAATGAAGATGGATTGCTCATAGCAGGGTTCTGGTACTAGAATATTTCCATATAAGTCTGAATGAAAAAATGTAACTCAGAGCTGCAGTTTCATAATGAAGTTTCCTTTCCTGATTCTTTCTCCTCCCCCAAGAACAGTTTATTTTTCATACTGCCAACCTGAAAGACACTCAGGAGATCAGGTTTTCAGAAATACCTCTCCTATCTTTGCAGGCATCCTTAATAAACTGAAAATAATGACATTTGTGGCGGTACAAAGGCACCAGGGGTACAGCACATATTAATTAAGGCAGATTCACAGAGTGGCAATTTTTGCTGAAGCTGGCCGTTTTTGTGTGCTTTTATCCCTTATAACTGCTTGTTTTCCCAGGAGACATCTTATCAGGCAAACATTGTTCTGGCATCCCAGAACATGACAGACTGTCATTAGATAAAGGAGAAGGTTAATAAAATAGAAATCCAGGTTACAGGCAATGTTTTAGCCAGAGGCATCCCATGGGTTGTGGGGAAGCAAACAGCAGACTAGTCAAATGCAGCAAATTGCAATCAGCAGAAGAGTGCCAAGTATCCAACTCTTATTCTGTCAGTTACACATGCCAGCAGAATCTCAAATAATGCTTTCTGTTGAAATATTTGGACTATGTTTCCTTTGGTGCACATTCCCATTTCAATACCCTGATAGTCTGGAGAGCACAGTGCATTAGGAAAGGCTCCCTCAGAAGTTACTGTGGGAGGATAGCAAAAGCAAAGAGGGCTTTTTTCCCAGTTCTTCTGTTTCTTTTTCTAAAATACTTCTAGAAATGCCTGGTAGAGCTTGTGTATGTAAAGTGGAATCAGAGCACGGGCCTAAGGTAGAGCTGAATCACTTCTCTGGCTCTTCTCTGATTGAAGTTTTCTACTTTATTAGGTTGAAAAGTGATGCTGGCAACTGCAAAAATAGCTGGAAAGGAAATATCTTTTTCTTCAAGACACTGTTGAGACATATAGAAGTGACCATGGAGCCCAGACTTTGGGGTAAGATGGAAAATAAGTATTTGGATGAATTAAGATGATGAGGAAAGGATACAGCTAAATTATTGGGTTGGAAGACAGGATTCACTTTTCTTTTTTCTTAGAAATTAAAGAAGAAGATTAGGATGTGGGCAGAGAAACAATTCCAGCTGTCATCTGTGCAACCTGAGCAATGTAGTGCATTTTATGGTCTTTGTAGCAACATCAAGCCTTCAAATTATGTTTGAAGAAGAAAGTAATCATTACTTATTATTTTATAAGACTATTTGCTCCTGTTTTGAAAAAGAAAGAGGGAAGTTAATGTCATGAGCATTTACAGGGAGCTGGGTCCCAGCTGAAGCTTTGTAAAGAGAAAACACAGAAAGTTTATTGCAGAGGTGGAGGACGGTACTGGAGTGAATAATAAATGTGTTTAGTACCAGAGCTGATTGATACTAACTGAGGATTTGGCTTTACATCTCCATTCTGGCAGATTTAACTCTTCTGAACGAGGTTTCATGTTTTGCTACTTTGGCTGATGCATCTGTGGATGGGATTTTCAAAAGAGCTAATGCAGCTTAACTTTGTTTCCTTTGGACTCTCTGGCAAAACTTGCCCTGAGTCTTCTGAATGCAGGGTTAGGTTCACATGGGCCTTTTCTCAACATTCCATTTAACTTCCAGGGTGTGTAAGGCAGAAGAAAAGAGTGAAAAGCAGCTGAAGGAGATGCTGGAAAGAACTGCTCTGCCTACAAGACATATCTTTATTTCTTAAAATAAGGAACATAGGTGCGAAGGTGCGATACTAGTGCATGATTTGTAAGAGAAGACAGGAAATGAATGATTACAAGGAGGGGAGAAACTGAAATGACAAGGAGGCAACAAGGTTTAAAAAATTGCAGTTTTATCTGTCAGGACTTTTTTCAGCCTCCCCAGGATGGCAGAGCAAAAAAATCATTCAGCTGTCACTGCTACCTAACTTTGATATCATTGTCCCATATAGAAAAACATGCAACACTTCTTTCCCAGGAGACTGATCCTGAAGACTTTCTGCCAAAATGCATGGTTTGCGTCAATGCTTTAATTCAGCCTTTCTCAAACTTTACACCTGCATTCATGGTCATAACTTAGTTAAACTTGGAGCACTTGGTGTCTACACTTTTCAAATGTATGGACTTTTCCCTCTTACCTTGTACTGTAAGTAATTATTTTAACCCCTGCTTTGCCATTTTTTTCCTTTGTTGCTGACCATTTGTCACATCCTTGGGGCTGCTCTGTAGCTCACTTTTAAACTGATGATCATCTCTAGAAATCTATCAGCCCATGTTGTGCACTGATGTCATCCTGGTATTGCCATCTTTTGCTGACTGCTGTACAAAAAAAACAGCAATTCAAATAGAAGAAACATCTAAAATGGCTTGAAACTGTAAGAGAGTTCTCTGCTGTGAGGGTGGTGAGGCCCTGGTACAGGTTGCTCAGAGAAGCTGTGGCTTTCCTATGCCTGGAAGTGTTCAAGGCCAGGTTGGACAGGTCTTGGAGCAACCTGGAATAGTGGAAGGTGTCTCTGCACATGGCAGGGAGTTGGAACTGGATGGTGTTTAAGGTTCCTTCCAACCCAAACTATTCTATGATTCTAAAAGATAGCAACCAAACACTTCCTCCAAGTCTGTTTTTTATAAACCCAGTCAGTTTCTCTGCAAGTTTTCATGGCAATCCATTCAGCAGAGTGTTCAGATACGTTAGTCTTCTGGGTATACTTACAGGTCTTGATTAGACCCCTTTATCTCAAAGAAGGAATCAAGTGAAGCTCAAGTGTTTCTCTTAATCAGCATTTCAGCACATTCTGGAAGGTCTGTGTAAAGACTTTGTTGTCTTGCTGTAGTTTATTTTATTACCCCTATTATTTCCTGGCATTGATTCTTTCCAGAAGAATGAAAAAAATCCTCTATATATTGTTACTGTAAAATCATTTTGATCAGATATGTTGGTAAGAACTGGATATAAACAATGATGTATGCATAATCTTTCACAAAGGCAGTGAGGATCCATCTATAGGGGATTTTCTGCTCTCAGTGGAAGTGCTAATTGGCATTTCCTTGTTGGTGCTGCATTATCAGCACTCTGCAAGAAGAGAACCATCATCCTGTGGATTTGCTGCAGAGAGGAACATGTTACAAGAACAGGATGCTGCCCAGTCATTTCTGTTTTATTTTCCTTTTATCATGGCTTGTATATTAGACATGGAATAGCTCCTGGACAAGGCAAGCATTTCCACTGTGAAGGGGTCAGTTAAAGCCCCAGGATTTTATTAGAGACTTACAGTACTGACCTGCAATGGATGGACAGATGAACAGGCTACTGGGTGGGGAACTTGTAATTCAGCACCTACCCCGCAGTCACTGGCCTTACAGAAACCTTAGTGTCAGCAACCCAGTGTACATGTGAAGGAGTTTAGTTTACCTGCGTACTGCTACTTGCTTCCTGTTTTGAAGTTAAAGAAGCCATTTACTGTAGCTATCACAGAGGAGGTTCATACTACAGCTTGTATTTTTATTTACCTGCATTTCAGGTCTGATACTCAAATTGAAGCAGCATTTTCTTAAACAAAAATAATAATTAAAAAAATGGAATCATATACATCACAGATTTAAAAAGACACCCATAATAGCCACTGAATGCTGCAAGTGTGTGAGTTTGGCCTCTCTGGGAGAAACATGATCTTTTCTATTAGCTAATTTCAAAGGAGTTAAGCAGTGACTTGATCACCATCTCTAATACCTATAAAGAGAAACCATTTCTCATGGCTGTAGGTACTTCATTACAATGGAAGAATGTTCAAGAGGATGCAACACCTAGAACTGAAGTTTGACAAGTAGGAATAACAGAATTTACTCACATTAGGGGGGAAAAGCACAGAACATTCCTTTTGAATGAAAATCTTTCACAAAAACAAAAGCTTTAAAAGACTAAAAATACAGGCATTAGTCTCAACTAAATCACAGAATCACAAAACAGTTCAGATTGCAATGGACCTTAAAGATCACCTAATTCCACACCTCCTGGCAGGGACAAGGACATCTTCCACTAGACCAGGTCATTCTAATATACTACCTCATGCAGATAATCAGATTTTAAGATCCTTTTATCCGACGTCATATGGAAAGTTAGAGATTGCAATTGTGATTATTATTTTTGTTTTTCCCTCTCTTTGAGGTATGTTTTACTGAAATCACTTTGTGGACAAGGTTTAGAAGTATTTTATATTCATCGTAACTGTTTCTGCATCATTCCTCAAATACTGAATGACTTTTACATAGATTTCAAGCCCCTTGATTTGCTGTTTTGCCGAGCATATTTATTTGCCCAGTATGAAACAGATCTCTTGTCCTTTGAAGACACTTTATTTTAGCATGAGTGCAGTAATTTAAAAACATGAGGCCAGCTTTAAGATTTTAACTGTTTTCCATCTGTCTCTTGCACCAATATCTTCTCTTTAATTGCCTCCAAATGTTTTTCTACTCCAGTCTGTGGAAATACTTTCAATCTTTTGAGATTATTGGGGCGTATTTACTGGTACACACATGATAATTTGACAAATGAAGTTCTGAAATGTCTTCTAGCATTGTTTTGGAAAATTAGATCTTAAATATCACGTTGAAAGACCCAGAAAAAAAAAAGTGTCCTAGTTGCATTGCTTGCAAAATTAGTTTGTGTTGTCTGGAAAGACAGACACTAAGACTTACTTGCTCCAACTTAGGCGTTGCTACAAAATGCAATACTATGTAGATATATTTGAAATAGCTCTAAATAAAATAACTTGTGAAGCAGCAAGGCCACCTCAGCTAAGTAGAAAGCTTTAGCACAGAGAAGAATTGAGCAAAACGTGTTGTTTGATTCCTCTGATACCCAGTCCAGTCTGCTGACTGTTTTTAAGACTGCTCAGGAATCACATAATTTGAATAATATGTTACCTAGCAAGTGTTGTACAACCTGTTCAGACTCAGATCACCCACTTCTCTTCCACAGTTACAGCTGTCAGAGGTTCAATAACCACAAGTGCAGCATAATGTGAAATTCGGGCTTTGTACAGAGCGCCAACAAAACCTTGATGGAGACCATCAGTCATTGTATTCCCTTCTGGGGCAAAATGTACTATACTTTGTGTTTCTAAAGAAGAAAACATGGCAATGCAAATTAGTAAACAGTTGAATGAATGAGAACTTTATCAAAGCTGTTCTTTTGTTCAAGCTGTTTTTCAGACAGTTTTCCATCAGAAAATGTCATTTGAATTAAACTTTATTTTTTTGCTGTTTTGTAATTTAAGGGGAGAAAAAAGCTCATGAATTTATAAGTACTTGTTCACAAAGATTTCATAAAAATGAGAAATCTTTTAAAACAATGCTATTAGAACAAAACAAAAAGATACTTCAAATTAGATGCTACTCACTTCCAAGATTCTCTTTTATCTGTAAGTGCAGCCTGCAGGCTTAAAATCCTTGCAGAAAAGAATTCATAATGGAATAGCTTTCTGTGTGAATCTTATCATAGGCTACACTACTCCAGGTACCTAAACTGATTTGGCAAGAAATGTTTTGAAAAGCCTCAGCATTGGCATGACACTGATAAAAATGAATGATTTACAAAATTATATTAACACTCATAAAGAGGAAATGAAGAAAGTTCTTGATTAAAAACTTGATTTTAATTAACTAGGATCTAAATATCAGCTGATACATTTGTGAACATTATCAGAGCACTAATGTAGATAAAACTGACATTTAGGGTGGGAATCAACTTCAGAGACATAGGGCTTGACTCAATTGCCTAAATAGAAGCATTTCATGTCATGTGAGATTTCCTGGAATGGCATAGTGTCTCCATATGGACATTCTGATATTCTAGGACATATCAGGTGGCTCTGTGTTTAGACAAATTAGTTACTGTCATAAAATGCAGTGGTTTGATTCAGCTGACCAGGTATGGGCATGTAGTATTATTGACTGACATTCCAATTCTAGCTGATGCTCCAAAAGCACATGGTTTTCTTATAAACACCATGGCATGTCACACACTTCTGTGCAGATTCCTTGCATATCCTAGGATGTCCCCAGCTGGGATGGATGCCTATATGTGGGCATCTCTATCTACGTGTCTTCAGTGCAGGGATATACTACAAGCCTGCATAAGCTACAGAATGGGTGAAATAGCCCCCGTGTCTCAGTGACAGAGAGGTTTGTGTTCAGGCACTCAACATGTGCCACAAAACCCCTGAATGTACGTGCTGACATGTAGATGTCAATACCTGAGGCAAGCTATGAACTTCTGTTGTAGCCAGTGGAGCTATCAGGTTTAGCTCAGTTCCTCAAATGAAGACATTTAGCAGTAGTCAGGAGGATCAATGGGTACCAGTGGCTGACACAGGACCTACACAACACCTGATGCTTGTGAAGAGGGAGCTGGAGACCTGAGGTAGTAATCATAGTGCCTAAAGTGACATTAGAGCTGTAGTTAGTGCATTCTATGGAGTCTAGATGGCATTTCAGCTTTCCTTGAATAAAATGCCTTGGGTAAAATTCACCTACGTAAGCACAGATATCTCACACCCCTGAGAGGACTTGAAGTGTCCTACTCACCTTCACAGTCTGCTTCACTGGGGCATGAGTTTTCCAGAAGTCCTGTTCATGCCTGTTTTTGAAAGTGACTGATATTTTAGGATGTTGTCATGGTTTAACCTCAGTTGACAACTAAGCCCACTTGTTTCCCGTCAGTGGGGTGGGAGAGAGAATTGGAAAAGTGAAAGTGAGAAAATGTGTGGGTTGAGATAAAGTCACTTTAATAGGTGAAGCAAAGCACGCCACACAAACAAGGCAAATGAGGAGTTAATCCATCACTTCTCATGGACAGGCAAGTGTTGATCCATCCCCAGGAAAGCAAGGCTCGATCACGTGCAATGGTAACTTGGGAATTCAAACATTGTAACTCTGAACCTCCCCCCTTCCTTCTTCTTCCACAGCTTTATGTACTGGACATGATGACATATCATTTGGAACATCCTTTGGTCCAGCTGTCCCATCTATGTCCCCTTCCCAACTCCTTGTGCACCTCCAGACTCCTCACAGCTGGGGTGAGGAGCAGAAAAGGCCTCAGTGTTGTGTCAGCCCTGATGAGCAATAAGAAAAATATCCCGGTATTATCAGCACTGTTTCCATCACAAACCCAAAACACATCCCGGTAGCAGCTGCTGTGAAGAAAAGTAACTCTACCCCACCCAAAATGAGCACAGGTGACCAGACAGCTGTGTCTAATTCACTGCTCCAGCCCATGCAGACCTCTGTATTTCAGTTCTGCTAATTTCAAACTGACTAAACCCTTAGGGGGCAGCTCAGGCAACCAAAAATTTTGTTGTTTCAGTTACCCTGTGACATCCACATAACTTCCAAGTGCCTGTCACAAGATCTGAGTTCCTGGGTTATATCTGCTCACTCTGTGAATGTGTCCAAAGGGTACTAAAAGCACCTCTGCTCTAATAATTGATAAGAACTACAATGGACTTTATCAGGACATCCAGAAGTACCTGAAAACCAAACATAAAACACATAGAAAGTCAAAGCAAGGAAAATTCCCAGCCAGAACCTGCATCTCTTGAGGCTTCTCCAGTCCTGGACGTTTTTATGACTCTATGATAATTAACAAGTTACTGCAGCTGATACACAGTTCTAGCTTTCTTTTAATGTAGTTAAAAACATTTCCTAACTTTTCCCAAAGTCTTGTGGCAAAATGCCAACTCCACCTGGACAAAAAATATGCTCCCACTGGCAAGGATGCAACTTTCAGACCTGGCAGGTTTGTTTCCTTGGTAAAATTAGTGCCACATTACTGCTCAAAGCAGAGCAAGTTAATGAGCCAGGAGCTCCCCGTTGGTAGTATTGTAATATGAGGTATATCCTTAGCATATCTTTAAAGGTGTATATCTTTAGTCCAGCAGGACTGAGGGCTTGTAACATATTCTGAACACAGATATGACCTGAACTATACAGGCATATGCTATTACTTACAGCTGATGTTACTAATACAAAATTATTCCATTTAAAGTTGCCCTCCTTTAGTCTGTCACAGAAAAACTCTAATTTAGCATCCTCAACATGTGCAATTCTGCATCTAAAATGTAGTTTCTCAGTGCAGGCCCTTTCAGAGGTCTGTAGTTTGCTGTGTTGTATAAACACAGATTCTATTTCCTTAGAAGAGTTAGGCAGAAAGTTGTTTCATTTCCTATTTTACAAAGCAGTTAAGCATAAACTGAAGTGTCAGTGAAATCAAACTAAGCATTCATTTAAATGCTCTGTTGAACTGCAGCACATTTTAATTTCTCAGGCTCTGTTGATGATGTCTCATGATGCACTGACCTTTTGATCCATAACAAAGGCTCTTTAATATAGGACATAATATAACAAAATACACACACAATAACTCTTAGGAAAGATTATAGGAGTAGACTAAACATGACTATGCTTCCTGAATATATTCCCAGGCTTCAATATTTCTTGAGAATAGTACAATCTCTGCACATTTAGTAACTTCAGTGTAATATTGTTTTGCTGAGTTCTCATGTGAGCATGTGTAAAACTTGTGGTATTCACAACAAGCATTGTGATGGTCAAACTGTCCATAGCTAATTATGTTTGCTAAGAAAAATAGCTTTGGCCTTTGCTTTAAACCTGCCACACAAGTTTAATAGGTGATCACTAGTTCTTCCTATACTGGAGGAGATAGGAAGCAATAATCTCTTATTAACTCTATCGTTCTCACTCATTAATTTCTCTTTCCTTCAGGAGTAACTTTTGCCAGGACAAAAAGTCCAATCTGAATTGGTCCTGCATAACGTAGTTGCTTTTAGCAGGGAAGTCAGTCCATACTAGGAATCATCCATTTCAGCCTTCTCTGTATTTTCTTGACTTTATTATCTATATTTTATATTATATCCTTTCTAAGCTACCACACACAAAATATTTCTCTCTGGTTTTGGACAGTCAGCTAATGACAAAATATAAATAAGACATTACTGGCATAAAATCTTACCAGAGGATTGGGTTAGGATTTCCTTTTAAAAATCTGGTAGCAGGAAAAGATAGTTTTTAAATTGCACACAGTCAACATCCTATAGAATGCTTGCCCATCCTGATCCTAAGATATGTGAAGTTCACCCACTGTTAGCAAACCACAGCCTTCACATTATGTGCTTAATAATATTTGCTTTTCAACTTTGGTCTGAAAGACCTGACTGCTCACATTCTCTACAGGAGCCAGTCGTTCAGGCATTGATTCTGTTCCCAAGCAAAATGCTGGGAGATTTGGTTTATCAGAGACGTTCCTGTGCATCTTAGAGATTCAACAAATATCACAGGTGTTCCAGAATGCAATGCGCAGTGGGGCATCTCACAAAAACACTGGGTAAAATGCTCAGGCAACTGACCCTTCAGTATTTGTCTCCTGAAAATGTAGCTGGGAGAAGGAACCACTCTGCTCTGTTTCTCTCTCTCTGGGTGGAGGGTAATTTAGTCCTCATGATCATTTAGTTACTGCTGAGATTTCTCAAAGACGTGAAAATTATCTAAAAGTGTGATGCAGTTCTGTTTTGTGAACAAATACTATTTTCCTTTTTCTTCCTGTTTATTTTTCATCACTTTGCCAAAATAAAGCAACAAGAAAAAAAAAAACAGATTCATCCTGGAAACACATTTCCAAGGTCATGAAAAAGGTAATAGTTAAGGAGACTCTTCCATGCTAGATTTCCTCCAGACCACAGTATTAACCAGGATTTAATATGATATTGAATAACTATCATACCAAGAGAGAAGGAACTTGATCCTAGGGAAAGACAATGACTGGAAAGTATGTAGGGTCATAAGAGACGATGGATTGAATCTGACCTCCCATTATAGTTATGTGGAAAAGCCAGTAAGATCATCTTTTGAATGTGTCAATGAAGTAAGAACAGAAAGGTGACTTTCACCAGGGTTATGGCATTGGTGAGATTAGTAATGGAATATAAAATAAAGTAGTAACATAAAATGAGTTTTAAAGTAACACTGAAATCCTGTACATCATGTTTTTTTGAGGCTGAAAAATTACATTTTATGGTTAAAGTTGTTTCTCTGATGAACAAAAAATACCATGATTGTGACTAATTTATCTGCAGGGGGAAGAAGAGGCCATGGAGTTGAGATTTTCTGGTAGTCCAGACCCATGGTTTCTACGCTGCTTGGAAGCCAGGATTTTGTTTACAAAGAAGTCAGAGTGCAGGTGATGGGAGGGGACTGACACATGCCTTAGTCTCACTGTGATAAGAAGCTGGGACAGTGCCAGAGTGCCATATAGGCAGAGCTTAAACATTGGCTTCACTGCAGAATACATAAACCTCTGCTGGGAGGAAATACCAGATATAAAACGAGTCTTTAATCTTGCAGACAAATTCCAATTAGGAATGCACTACACACTTTTTACACTAGGCATGATTAATCACTGGAACAAACTACCAGTAGAATTGATGAATTCACCCTTTCTTGAAGCCTCTGAGTCAAGACTGGATGCACTCCTAGAATTTATGTGATAGCCAAACACATGTTATAGTCAAGTACAATACTTGTTATTGAGGTTAATATTGTGTGTAATAGAATAAATTTTATTGGTTCTTTTTTCATACAGCGGAAGTAAAGTCAGTGGCCTTTACTGCCTTAGAACTCTTTAAAGCTGATAAAGACTCTTATTATGGACAACAATGCTCTGTTCTTCATATGATTATCCTCCACAAACTCTTATCTTGCCCTTTCCCTGTGTTGTCTGTAACACAGTTTCTCTTTAAAATTTGAGCTCCTGAATTTTTTTAGAGCTTCTTCATTCCCAAATAAATGAATTATCAAATCTAATAGGAAGTTAGTAGATTAATAAGAGATCCTAAATACTTAATTGAATTTGAGTCCAAACACATTCCACAAGCACTAATCAAGTTGAAGTCAAATAAAATACCTAATATTCATCAGTAAGACTCATTTTATGTAGCCTTTGTTTTGTAGCAGCTAGTTCCTTATAAGAGCACAAATCTGGGAAGTAGTTCCTGGGTTACCAAATCCAAATTCTTGATATCTTCAACACGTATTTGAATAGCTCTTTTCATAAACTAATCAAGCTCGATTTACTAAAAACAAACTCCATCATCCTAATTCTATTTCTTCCCCCAAATCTGATCCATTATCCTACCTCTAATTTCTCTTATTCCAAAATTTGATGACTAGATACCTTGCAATTTTCAGCCCTCAAAGTCTGTAAATATCTGATTATTTCCTACCCACATTTAGCCTGCTTAGTACTTGTATCTTTCTGGATTGTAAGTGCCAATATATTTAGGCCAAGTAACCATATAACATTTAGTCTTTGTTCTCCTAAGCCAAACTCTTTTACTTACACCATTTAAAGATGGGTTCTCCATTCATAAGATCTCTGTATTGGTTTTCATTATTCTTTCAGATAGAATTGGTCTTCCTTAATTGTGGATGACAATGATGCTATAACTCGGGTCTCGGGAGGACTGTAGATGACGGCGGGATCTCTCTACATCTCCTGAAAGCAGACAAGCTTTGCATTAGCCTTTTTCACAGCTACATCGCATCAGTGGCCTGCAGCCATCCAGCCACTATGTAAGACATCAAAATCCTTTTACTTTTCATTAATTGTGACTGATAAATTTCTACCTAAAGGTAAAAATTGTTGGTATTGGTCTCAAGGGCACAAGCCTGTACTTTGTGTTATCAAATTTTATTCCTTTTTTAGTACTCCACCTCTCACAATCGCACACTTCTCCCAATAGTCTATCTGACTTTCCCTTGGTATGGTTTGTATTAACAAATTTCAAGACTTTTTTTGTTCTAAACATATTAATGTTCACTGCTCTGTGTTATTAGTTCTGAATCTTTATTCAAAGGATTGAGTGATGGATGATCAGTGTCAATAAAAGCATTACCTGAAGGAATGCACTTGTAATGATCTCTACTGTAAAAGTAATTATTGACTGATGGTGTTTGAGCAATACTTATACAAGGAGTTCTGCTAGGTCCCTAAAAGAGATAAGAAATGAGAATAAGTGTCTTCCATTCCTCCTCTGGTACTGGCAGTGACTGTGGCCCATCCCCATGAGCAGACAGTGCTGCCTCTGTGGTTACAGCAGGGCTCACAGGTGTTGGCACATCCTCTAGAATGGGGTGCTGGCACTCTGTCTTAAAAAGAAAAAACATCCTTCTGCAAAGAAATTGTAATCTCCTCAGAATTACAAGCCGGCAAAAGGATGCAGTTTACTCATAAACATGCACAGGGATTTGCAGTTTACCTTTTGAGTCTCACCTGAGTTTAGCTCACCATGATTATTGCATGTCTAACTGGAGGGCTTGGAGGAGTCACAAATATAGACAATATATACAATACTGTTTTCAGATTAAATTTACTCTTTATAATCTGGTAATATATGTTGATTTTATGTATGATTTTATAATTTATTTGCATAATTATTAAAATATCAAGTATATGTTGTAAACATGGGATAGTACATATAAATTAGAATACAGTTGTGTCTTTCCTGGGTGTAACTACTGCTAGTTAACTGGTCCTGGACAGTTAACATAAAGCATACATATATACTTACTAAAAACCAAAGATTGTATAATTCCCATTTTAACTCAAAGAGGATGCCCTTATAATCCCTATCTGTTGCCAAATTCTGCCTTCATTACATATCAGAATATAAATAAGTGCATTTCTAAAATTCTTTGGAGACTCTAGAACTTAAATATGAAGACACATTACTGGTTTCATTAGAAGCATTGAAATACTTGATTTCAGTGACTGGATCTTTGCCACAAGGTAAATTATTAATGGTTATTTGGCATCTAATTATTTCCAAATGTTTTTATTCCTATATATTAAATTAGGGGAGACTAGAAAGGAAAGAGTACAGTTTGAATTGACTGCCAACTTTTAAATGAGATTGTTTCTCTTGAGACTGTGATGATTGGAACTTGCATTAGCAGCTCATTGAAGCACATATATTTCTTCTGACATATGTCATAGTTAGATCTTTTTATTGATGCCAAAATGCTTTTTTGTTTTAAAGTATCACCACACAAGACTCCTCTCTGAAAATTGTTTATACTGTAATTACGCATTTTGCAACACTCCAAATACATATACTGTTGCATTAATGGATAGTAATATTGTGGGGGTTTTGTTCTATTGTGATTTGTTTTGCAAAAATAGAACTGTATTATATGTGATTTTCTTTCCACTTACAGAATGTTTCATTGTTTATCAGAATAATGAATCTCTTTCAATATTTCTGTTGTGATACAAAACTGTACTGTTATGATAATGCTTGCTTATTGTTCTCCACAGAATTAAGATGCAAATATTTGACCCTGACCTACAGATTTCAGTGGAATAAATACAAACTACTGCCTGAAGAAAAACTGTATTATATCTGAAAAGACTGAGGTCCAAATCTTCAAAGGCTTTAAAATACCTCATTAATATTTTGATTTGTGTTTTCAAGAAAAACAAACAAACAAACAAAGACAGCCCACATAACTCTGTATATTGTAAAGTCCTTATTTGTGTTGATATTACCTCTAAAGAATTAAAAGTTAGAGCAAGAGACGGCCTTAGGTTCTAAGAATATAACGTTGAGAACAACTTTGCCCAGTATTTTTGGGTCAGACCCAAGACTGGAGTTTGAACATATTCCTTTGTATTTTTGGTATATCTAGATAATCTTTGTTTTAGTCTGAACTGAACTGACAAAGAACTTGGGTGCAAACCATCTCAAACGTCAAGTCTTAGGAGTCTGTTAGCATAGTTCTGTACCTTCCTTCATTGCCAATCAGTACAGATTATTAGAGATTATTAGTCCTAAATTGATACTGCAGTAAAAATGTTTGCTCATTTTCTGGTTTGAAGTTGTTTTAGACCAGCCTATCTTGAAGCAAAAGAGGGCACTTCAAACTGCCTGGAAAAATGGTGGCTTTGTGTCTTTAGAAGATAACCTTGATCTACACAGGATGGCTTGAAAATGAGATACAAAACCACATGACTCAAAGTGTGGGATACATTTCACCTAACCCAGATGCCCATTCTGTACTTATATGCCTTTGAGATATTCTTATAGACTCTTGACATAGACAGTAGTAACAAAAGACATTTCTGGGTTGCAAACAATCACATCCAAAAATAGTCATCCAAAATAGGTTAGATGAATTCTAGATTTGTCAATTTTTCTCCATTGACTATAAAGGGAGGAATGAGAACATTTCTCTGAGGAATACTTACTAACACCCAACATTTGTGGGCAAATCCCCAAACTAAACGCCTCCTAACTGTCCAGCTGAATTGTTTTTTGGGCTACACAAGTACATTGACAAGATCTATTGCATTGATAGATATTTATGCTCTCAATGTCCACAAAATTTAGGTGTCTTAATTACGAACTCAGTTGAGTTGAACGGATTTGACACAGTTGTCTATAAAACAGGTTTCTAATACCATTTGAGGTATTACAATCATATAATCATAGAATGTTGGAAGGGACCCACAAAGACCATGAGTACCAAGCCATGGCTGTGTATAACAGAGCCCCCAAAAATCACACCCTGAGTCTTAATCTGCATGGAATTAGTGGGAGAGACAAAAGGCCTGCAGAAGGACCCATGTCCTTCTGTCCCTTCAAGTCTCCACCTGACAAAATAGACCACAACATTTCAAATATCAGCTTAAGTCACACCAAAGTCTGGGTGCCAAAGTCTCACCTACCTGTGTCTGGTGAGAACAACCACTCCAGTGATGGCCTTTAAATAAAAAGACATAAAACAAGATAGAAACTTTGCAATATTGGGAAAGAACAAGTGAAAGACCAAAATCTAGAACACAGTAGAACTTCCAGTCCGTGGTGGAGTCACCTTAGATGATTCATGCTGGAGAAGTGATCTGAGAGATGCTGGGACAAGTTTCAGTGGAGGGATGGTTCAGTATGGCAGTAAAACTTTAATAATAAAAGACTGGACAAGAAAAGGAACAGTGATAACACCCTTGATAATTTACAAGTCATGGTTCAGGTTCCAGCAGTCATAACATTTAAGAAACAACACTGTAATAAGGTTGATCTTATGTATAGGTGTTGCTTGATTTTGATGTCTTTACTGAGCCCAGGCTGTTATCCCTTATTTTTCACCTGTAAGATTAGAAATGTGTGTCTTGAATGAAACAACACATAATGGCAAGCCTCCAGCAAATGGCACTTCTGGAAAAATGCACCCAAGAGCTACCTAAAAAACTAAAAACATCAAGATTAACTTGTACTTCACAAGTTTAATTTCCATTGCAATTACTTCAGTGGCTGTTCCCACTCGGTCAAGTCAAGCACGGGTATTAGTCTTTCCAAGAGGCCTCCTCCTGGTTTGCACACATCTGATTTTGTTAAAGAGCTGTGTAGTTTCCAGTGTCAAACCAGGACAGCCCGCACTGCTGTCAGCCCGGCTCCCCCTCAGAACAGGGAATCAATAGTGCAGGGATTTCAGTGCCCTTATCCTTTCACAGACTGTGTTAAATTCTGCTGGGGATGTGCAGCCTGATATAAAACTTTGCATTCAGATGAGCAGATTTGACAGATTTGTCTACTTATTAATAGACTAAGTTCAGCAGAATTTGAGATGCAAATTTATTCTTGGCCTATTTTCCTTTTTGCACTTTCCATCTCTGTTTCCTCCCCAGTGCTTTTTCCCCGGCTGTTTATATTCCCTCATCTCCTTTGGTCCGTATCAATAACATTAAGAATTGTAATCTTTTAATCTCCCATAGCTCACTAGATTGCCTTTGCCTTGGGGGAAGGTGACAGTGAGCCTGGGAGCCTGTGACCTTTCCTCCTTGCCTTGTCCTTGTGGGAGGATTAGTAATGGCATTCCAAAGGGAAGTGCCAGGCATGTCTCCCCTTCACCAGGCAGAGCAGGCAGAGACCACACTATTACAGGACAGAGAATAAACTCTTAACATGGGGAAGGGGCGAGAGAGACAAAAGCCTGAGGGACAGAGGAATGTGCTTCAGCCTAGTGAGTGAGTGGTACAGACTGCTCTTATTGTCCAAGGATAGCAATTATTGAATCATAGAATCATTAAGGTTGGAAAAGACCTCCATGACCAAATACAATCTTTAACCTAATACCACCATGCCCACTAAACCATATCACAAAGTGCCATGTCCACTTGTTTATTTAACACTTCCAGGATGATGACTCCACCTCTTCCCTGGGGACCCTGTTCCAAATGCTTAATCACTGTTTCCTCATATCCAACCTGAACCTCCCCTGGTGCAACTAAAGGCCATTTCTCCTTGTCTAGGAGAAGAGGATGATCCCCAAAGGGGATCCCCTCTGCCAGCCTCTCCTGCTCCCTGTTCTCCCGTGCAGGCGTCTGGAAATCTCTTCCATGGCAAGGGATCTGATGGGGGCTGCAGGTGCCTGCTGTGTGGGACAATCTGCTTCTGGATCATTGCTTTGTTGTGCCAGGGCACAGGAGCTGGGAATCCTCCTCATGCCTCTGTCTCCTCAGCTGTGTGAGGAGTGAAATAAACTGAGCTCTGCCTTCCCCTCTCAGCAGGGCCAGCGCTGGTGAACCCTTCAGGGGGTACCTCATAGATCTGAGTCAGCCAGTCTGGCTGGCTTTGCTGACATGTGGATCAGAAGGATGTTGTCATGGACATTCAGCCTTACTAAAAAAGGATCACTGACTGAGGCACTTCCCACTCTCCCCATTCACTTTTAATGAGATGGCACATATAATAGTTTTAGGAAGTAATAAACCACCCAAAATCAGTTAAAAAACTAACTACTTTTGGGAAGTGATAGGAAACTGCTGATGCTGCAAGGCCTGGACAGGGCGCTGGCAGGGAGGTGCCAGGATGTTGGATCCACCCAAGCATGTGCAGTCTGCTAGCCAGGGAGATTCCCCACCCACAGTCCTCTGAATCTGGAAGCAGGATTGAGTGCTGTGGCATGGTCAGGCGGAGGGA
Organism: Scytalopus superciliaris; assembly: GCA_013400415.1. Lineage (NCBI taxonomy): Eukaryota > Metazoa > Chordata > Aves > Passeriformes > Rhinocryptidae > Scytalopus > Scytalopus superciliaris. The sequence continues at coordinate 13,348 of VXBX01000237.1, read as the reverse complement.
TTTTGTTTATCACCCTGAAAACTTTTGAAAAATTAAAACAAAGCAACACTGAATGAAACTGGACTGTAGCCTGAAATGTTATAATAAAATTTCTTCTAAGGAAGAAGGGTCTTTGGCATCAGCCTTCTCCTAAAGACTTTTTATGCCTATCTAATTTTTTACTTCCTGTGACTCAGACACTTTCCTTCTGTTTTCAGCATGAAATATCCATCTTCAGCGTATAAAGGCGATAAGATGTGGTTGAGCAAACCAGTTACCATAATTCAAAATAACATGGGTTTTGTTTGCTTCCCTTTTTGGTTACTTGAGTGCTGCTTCTGATTTTATAAGAACATGTTGGCGCTTGTAAGGGTTTTTGAGACAAATAAGACTCTTGATGCAAAATGGTCTCAAAATACATAGACATGCATGTGTTTTCCCCTACAATGGTATTGCATCAGCATTACATAAGGTTTCACTGTTTCTATATTTGTCAGAGAATTGACAGTTTCAGGTTTACTGGTATGGTTTCCTGTTTGAGATGAAATTTAACATCAGCTTCTGAAATCTTTCTATGAATGTTCTCTGACACTCCAGGGTGCTCCAGCTGTTTACATGACATCGACCCAACCAGGTTCATTTTGTTATGGGATTTTCCCCCTCCCAGCCATGGGGCTGAAGATCACAACCTGAGTGATTGAGTGTAGTTTCCATGGTGGTAGTAGCACTGTGGTATAGAAACTGTCACTCTAGTGTGCAGCTAAAATAATTTTCAAAAAGCTTTTCCACCTTCAGAAGCTGTTTTCTGCAGACTAATGCAAAACAATGGTTACCCGTAAGGAAGAAGACACATTTAATCAGTATTTGCTGAAATTCTGAAGGTCAGGGTAAGTGCCTGCCACTGCTCTTGATGTCAGGGTACCTGTTCACTTAGTATGACTGCTGTAACATCTGAGGGTCACCAGAGCTACTACTCAAAGCTGTGTTTTTTACCATCCAGAGTTCTTGAAGAATGCAAATATTTTCCAATAACCAGACTATTTTAGCTTCAATGTTCTTTCCTGGCCAAATAACAAGGTGAAGCAAGCTTTGTCCTTAATGGACAGATTTTTTATGACTCATTTATGCTTTGAGATGCATCAACCAAAATGGAGAATAAGTATTGTGACTGTTCTTTCTTCACTGGTTTGTAATCACCTTTTAGCCCTTTGGAGGGCTTGAGATATATTTTCTAAGTTGTTGGAAAGGGATTTAATTGCTCATGCTTTATTTAATGCATCTTGGGTCATGCAATTGCTGTTAAGTAGGAATAGCTGTGTATGCACTCATATAAATAAACTGCACTTTTTACAATCTCCCAACACTCAATTTTTTTTGCTCCACTGAGGAGCAATACACCTTGCGCAGCTTTTAAAATATTTCTTAACTTTGTATATCTCCTTTCAATCTGTAAAAATGTTACCTTTTAGAAAAATTGCATTGAAAAGAAATGTAACATTCTCCTTCAGTTGTCAGAACCTTCCTTTTACCTGTTAAATGTAGGGACCATTATTATTTTCTACATGCTAGTCAAAGAGAGGAGACAAAACAAAAGTAAAACGGATGAGTTTTGAAAATGTCTTAGGTTTTGGAGTCTCTTAATGTTATTTTTCATTTTAAATAAAAGTCTTGTTTTTTCTCCCATCAACTCTGCTATTTAAACATGATTGCAGGCATACTTTTTCAGGCTCTTTTTTGACACAACCCAAGCTATTGGCATAAGAAGACAATTCTGCATTTTTTGATTAAGTAGCTAAATATGATTTTTTCTTTCATTTTAACCTTTTGGACTGCTGTAACTCGCATTTGTTCTTATCCTGAGGACAGTAAAGCATATTTCTGGAATTCAAAGCTTGATCTACCAGAGGAAGGAATTTGCCTTCAGGTGAGTGGAAATGTTATGGTGGCTCATAGTTCTCATTTTTGCTTTACGATTCATGATAAAATACAAATCAATCAAAGGAACAGAAATTTTTTATTCTTGATGGAGCATTTTAACTCAAGCAAAGTGAGAACAGTCAAAAGATAAATTTAAGTACCACTTACAGACCAACAAAGTAATTTTTTTCCCCATGCAATAGTAACTAGAGTTCTCCTTCAGAAAGTGGGAAGTCTGACAACTGAAGGGGAGCCCTTTGTCTCACCAGAACAGACTGATGCCCCTGACTCTGGAAGGGAGTTTCCTAAGATTCTCTGGGACAGGATGTGGAGAGGGATGAAAGAAAGAGTGAAAATGAGTCTGGCTTTTAGTTACTTTTGGGGACTTTCTTCTCACAGAAATTACTCAAGGGGAAGAGCACTATACCTCCTCCTCAGACTCCATTATCTATTACTTCTTTTGAGTAAAAATTTTCAATATTTTCCAATGAAATTTGACAATAGATCAGGACAACTCTGTCCCTCTTTTGTTTGTTTGTTGAGTCTCTTATTTTCTCCCTTCTGATAATTTGGAGGAACCTACTGTTCTATCATTCTAAGATATTTGTTTCCTCAGTTGGAAAACACTGAAGTTTGAAAATTCAACGTGGTCCGTGGTCTTGTGAAAAAACAGCTGAAACAGGGACTGTAAAGTCATGGTGTCCTCACTATCAGTTGCACCAAACTAAGATATGGCACCTCTGTACGGAGACAGACGTGAAAACAGACTTACTTTTGAAAAGAGAATGGAAAGAGAAAGGAAAGCATTGAGGCAAGGAGTTTGGACTTCTGAGAGTAAGAATAAAAATAAGAAATGGACTCTACAGTGTGCCATGGGCTCAAAATCCACCATGTTCATAATGCCTAACTCAAAGATCCTACCTAAGAACCAATCTGTAAAACAGAAGGTGCCATTTGGAGGGAAAATAAATTATGTGAAAAAACCCCACAACTATTGTTCATTATTGTGTGTGCAGAGCACACACAGGACAAAAATAAATAGACCCTGTCATACCTGAAATAGGAAAAGGAGGGAGGTTATGGTGGGACAGAGGAGACAAAGTGATGCATAAGACATGACATGAAAACTAAAGTCAGATAAAGTGAAAGACCGACATAAGAAAGAACAGTGACACAAAGTCATGGTACAATCTTAACAAGCCAATGTCAAGATAAAGGATCATGGATGTTTTCAAGCTGTCTGCAATTTCGTCCAATAAATTGGCTTTAAAGATTTGATAGCATTTCCCGCAGGAAGGACTGCAGCCCTATTAAGATGTATGGCATTGGTTACCCACAGGATCCAAGGCCCACTACAATGCCATTTTCAGTTCAGAGAAAAGGAATTCTTCTATTAGAAATTATTGTTAATAACAAGATGTCTATCAGTTGACCTTTCTCCCAAAAATATCACTTGTAAAATCTTTCTGAAAAATCTGACATATGTCTCAAATATATAATTTGAATCTTCATTCTGGGGCCAGAACCTTATCTTCAGCTACATATTCATAACTCTCATTAACATCAGTGGAAGCTTAGTGCAAATCCATGGGCAAAATTTTTTCTCTAGTCTTCCAAAGGGTCTGAAGTTGCATGTGAAGTTTAGGTTTCTACAGATCATAAAATCATAGAGATATTGGTTAGATTAACTCTTGGAAGTCTGTAGTCCAACTTTTGACACAGGTAAGGAGTTTCATTAACACTGGATCAGATCATGTGTTGGCTTTTTTTACGTAAATCTTCAAAACTTCCAAGTGTGGAGACTGTACAAACTCTCTGGATAAACTTTTCCAGAGTGGTGCTCCCCCCATTGTTGAAGAAAACCTTACTACTACTCCTCCTTCTCCTTCTTCTTCTTCTCATCTCCTCCTTCTCCAGACACTTAGGAAAGAAAAAGCTTGACTACTTATTTACATAATACAGCAGCCTAATTTTCCTTTGCTAGTAATATAAACAAGAGTTCGTTTTGGAAAACACAAGTTTTAACTGAGCTGGGCTGTTGATACTGGAAAAGCCAATGAAAGTTTAAGACACAAGGCTTTAAAATCTGCTCTGTAAAGCATTTAAAAGGCTTGATTTGTAGTTTTAGCTTTGACCTCAAAGATTTAACTCTCTTTGAGATACAATATCTGAATTTAGCTGTCAACATGCAATTGTTTATAGGAGCACTAGGAATGAGATTTAACTGCCTGAGCATAGATGTTTCATGCTGCTTTTGGTGCTCAAGGTTACCTAAGGCATGTGCACATCACAAATAATATACTGCAGGGAACCTACAGAGTGATTCAGCTCGGTCTAAAGCAAAGATCTGGTACCCATAGGTAAGTGCCTGCAGGTACAACATATGTCTTAACTCTCACTGTAGTCACTGGAACTTTTAGGGATCAGTTCTGTTGTAGGCACATAGTTGCCCAGTGCATTCGAGAAGCTTGAGCTGTTTACATGGGGTTGGAAGGTATGGATACTCATATCCTCCTGATCTGGCAGGTGTAATATCTGGGGGTATCTAATATAAGCAGAAGCCTGCTGATTTTGGCAAGGTGTGGGAAGTGAGGAGGAAGATGTTGGTGTTAGACAGACGTGCTGAAATCCTGTAAGTAGCCAGATCTAATCGCTGCCTCTATATCATATAAACAGTCAACAGAACATACTGACACTTTCCAGTGTAAAAATTGTCTCAGTGTTACTGTTTCCCAACTGTTCAAAGTGTTGACACCCTAAATGATGGATCTCGAAGAGAAAAAAAAAAAAAAAAGGGGGATGCTGTGAAGGAGAGGGGAGGCAAAATGAATAAGGGAATGAGAATTTGTGGGCATAGTCACCGGCACATGTGGGAATGGAAGATACTCCACGCAAAACGATCTCTGGATGGTGCAGGACAGGGACAGGGTTGCAAAGATGTCTCTGAGTCCAGAGGTTTTGGGGAGCAGGATGATATGTGGGTCACAACAAAAAGTAAGGATCTTGAGGAAAATACATACAGGAAACGGTGGGGACAGAAGATGGAGGGGAAGAGTCTGCACTGGCTATACTTACTTCTAATAATAAGCAGCACCAGGGCCTGTTCACTGGCCTGAAAGCCATTTGGTACCTTTTGGACGTAAACTTGTTTTTAAACACTCTATGACTCCTAAAAAGGAAAAATACACCCAAGATTCCTATTAGCAATATTTCTGGCCAGAGTTAGTGCCTGTGTCCAGGCAGCACTGGAGCAATGCTGACTGGTGACAACACCAAGAGGGACTGTTTCAGTGACAGCCATGTGCCAAGGCTCAGACTTCTGTCTTGGCATATTTGATTTAGTAAATTATGTTTGTATTATCTGTTCCCAATAGCTTTTTCCAGTAGCCACTTTGGATGCAGCCCAGTTTGGGTGCCAAACCTACAGAGGTGTGAGCCACTCTGTGCTGGTTGCCCTGCAGGCTGCAGGACAATCCTCAGAACACACACCACCTTCCTACCCACTTATTCTTGAACCACAGCTTAATTCCTGGCTGAAGCACTGGCCAGATTGTAGGTCTTTGCAGACCCAGAAGAGCCCTGAACAGAGCGAAAGCCAGAACTGCAGCATCTGAAAATGGCAACAGTAAGCAGTGTTAGGAGCTGCTTATAACCTTCAAAGACGGGATACTAAACTATCCCTTAGAATGTCAGAATTTCATACAGAGAAACCAAAAAGTTGACTATCCCAGACCCTCCTTCATTGTTTTCCATAAAATTGATCTGTGCAGGGTTTAGTGGGGAAATTTTATTTCAAAGAGCATTTTAATGTTTTAAATTATTATTATAATAATAATTATTATTATTAAGAACAAAACCAAACCTGATTAAATGAGATGATCTCAGATCTTTGGACCGAAAAAGACCTTTCAGAAGAGTCTGGTTTCCAGGATCTGAGTCAATCTATGAGTAAGTTTACCCGGAATGTTTGGTCTGTGACTGTCCTGGAGAAATGGCTAGGCAGGAAGCCAAACAAGCTTTCATCAAAATATTCCCAGATTTATGGAGCAACACTGTCTGAGCTAAACAGCCCCTACAAACGGTTTGATTGTGATCAAATGACAAATGAAGTCAGAATATCTGAGTATTTCTGAGCAGCTGTGTTCCTGATTAGTACAGCCACTCATGTGTCCTTCCCAGGTCCATCATTTTGTTCCTTCTATTTCCTGGACAGAAACAGCAAAGTGCTGCTTTTCCTTAATTTTATTTTACTTTTGGCTGGTTTCCAAAATCCTTTTTCCTCTGATAATTGTTTGAATTTTTTTTTTTAACCCCCTTATATAGCCTCAAATCTACTGTCACCTGAATTCTTCAATTGTCTAGGAAGAGCCGATAGGGAAATCTCAGGTGTTTTAAGGAAAGTTCAAGGCTATATGAATTTTCAGCATACAGAAGCCATCTGTGTGGTTCTAGATAAAGAACAGGGTTCTTAACCTTCTGCTAGGTTATTTATTTGCTATCCTTAGAAGTACAAATGAGGATATGTAGGAGTCTTCTATCAGCAAAGTTGTTATTAATACAATATCTCATCAATTAAAAAAAATCAAAATATCTCAACAGTGTATTATTTATTAAACTAGAGTAATTTATAATCCTCTTTCAGTTATGATTAGTGGTGCCAGTTGCGGATAAAGACATCACCAGCCAGTTATGACATGAACACAGGAGAAGGCATTGCAAAGCTCAAGGCCAGAGAATGGATGAAGACTGATGGTAATGTGTGAGCATAAAGAACCAGAGAGCTTGGGAAAGTATTTGGACACTTTCCTTCTGCAATGAATCCAGCTGGGTCAGATAAGGGATTTATAGCCTCTCAGCTGATTGAACTTTATCTTGTTTTTTCCTGAAGAAGACAGGTTCCCTATAAAAGCAACAACCCTGGAGGTGACTGAAACATTTGTAAGGGCATAACATTGTAAAAGCAAAGCCAAATTTTCTCTTCTTGCCTTAAGTGGTCAGGGTACATACAATAGGTACATAGACTCTGTGTGGTCTGACTATTTCTCAAGGCAGCTTTGAAGTTTCTTGCATTTTTTCAGACCTGAAGAAAGGTTTAAACATCTGAAAGTTTCTCCATTTTACTTCAAAACACAATCTTCCCCACCATTCTCATCTCTCTTATTATAAGTAATAAATAATGACTAGAATAATGGCTTAAAAAGCCATACAAACCCCAATGCATTTTATCTTTTATCTCATTCAGAACTAATGTGTGCCCAAATAATGTGCCATAATTCCCTCTGGAGCTTTGCTTTAGTTCTTAGTACCCTTGTTCTCCTCTTATATGCTGAGTTTTCTGTTAGATTGCAAATCTACACTAAAACTAGATTTTCCAGTCTCAGACAAAGGTCTGCTTACTGGATATCACATAATAACTGTGCTTTTCAGAGACACAATCCAAGCAAGGAACAATGCCAAAAAGGAGAGAGAATGTGGCACCATGAATATTGCTCCTAAAAAGCATGTAATGGTTGAAGGGATTACTAGACTAATGAAGTGCTGCTTGAACTTAGTTCAATAAGCTGAAGAGAAATATTTGAATTTCAGAAGATCCACATGTTTTGAACAAAAACCAGAAACAGTGATTCAGTATCTCATACTTTCCAAACCTTCGATTTGATGGAAATTTCAGTATTGTGTCTAAATCAGAATATCAAAGGGGCGGGGGCAGAATTGGGCACAATCAAATTCCAAGTATCTTAACTAGTCCGTACTCAGGAAGCTCTCTGGTCCCTCCTGAAGTGTTCCCTTATGTAGATCAATAGTAGTTGCCCTTTGGCAGATTTTTTCCCCCACAAATGTTTTCTTCCTTTCTGTAGCAAAACTGAAGTGCTGCAAGCATTTCTTGTTTGTATGAAAGCTTATGGCTACAGTAAGCATCCTGCAGTTGTTCAAAATGTAGCCCAAGCAGTAAATTCATATTCCACTTTTTCCCAATGAAGCTGACATTGCATTACTTCTGTGCTCAACCCTGTGTGCTCAAAACCAACTGAAGCCCCTACACTCCCATTTTGCTACACTGACTTTGGAGGGCATTCGAGAAGCCTTGGAAAAATGTTCTAATTTCACTTAGTTACCTTCTTATTTATAACACATTTTTGTTCACTTTTTTTTTTTTTAATATGTAAGAACCGTGAAGAATAGCTAAGGAGATCAGATCATCAATTCCTGTGAGCTAAGAAAATGAATTATTTTCTTCTGTATTTTCTAATTTGAGCTCCTTGTTGGCCTACATAAAATTAAGCCTTTTTTTTATAGTCAAGAAGGTCAGGGATAACTGTAGCCAATAAACAAAGCAGCAAACAATAATGCAACAATAATAGTTAGAGAGATTAATGTTAGTGCCTGAATGCTCAGTGCTCCTGGCAAAATTAATTTTCCTGAAAACATTAATTATTCCTTTTTCTTGGTCCACTGCAAGTTGAGTAAATGCTGTGCTGATCAACCTTGAAGGTTACAGAGGTTGATGCAGCTCTCTGATAAACTTCTATGTGTCTGAGATTTTGAGAAGACCACACATGCCCTCAAGTCTTCCTTGGTAGAGGCTGTTGCTGTTGTGGTTCCTGAGATCATAGAATTGCTAATGCTGTAAACCTTTAAGAATGTTTTCACAACCCTTTGTATGCTGATAATGTCCGCTGCTGCCCATGAATTCATTCTTCCCCGAAAGGTAGATTTCTCTCATCTGAAACTGGATGAGTAGCACAGAGTTGCCTATATCTGAGATTTAGATTAGATATGCGGAAGAAATTCTGCGTGTGAGGGTGGTGATGCCCTGGCACAGGTTGCCCAGAGAAGCTGTGGCTGCTCTATCCCTGGAAATGTTCAAGGTCAGGTTGGATGAGGCTTGGAGCCACCTGGTCTAGTGAAAGCTGTCCCTACCCCTGGCAGGTTGGAATGAGATAATCTTTCAGGTCCCTTCCAACCCAAACCACTCTGGAGTTCCATGATTCTATGAACTCTCCTTGAATCCTCCTTATAAGCCAAAGAACTGTGTGGTTTTGGAGTGCTGTCCATCTGACCTGCCTTAGGAGCAGCTGCACTGCCAAGGGCATTGCCCTGATCTCTGCTTGACAAGTGGGACTGCCTTGGTGCCTCAGGCATAGATAAATCTGCATTGAGCCAGGTGGATTTCGGCACCATGCAGGACCAGAAGGATGGGCAGCAGAGTTCTCACAGGCTGCACAGAGCCAGGCCGTGCTGTCAGTAGAGCAAGTCTGCAAAGAGAGCAGAGGTCCGGCCGATACACAGAACTGCTCTGGCCAGTCCACACAGTACATGATGCACAGCTGCATCATGTGTGAACTTAATGGTTCAGAGATCACTCTGAACACCTCTTTGCTCTGCTGGAAGTTGCCTGATGTCTGTTTTGGTCCAATACAGATGCAGTTGGAACACTGCCACTATGTACAAGCACTTTGCCAATGCTATTGGCTTCTGTGATTTTATGACAAACGTCCTGATTTACTGTTTTCCTTTTGTTTCCCTAAAGGTCCCATTCTTTAATGTCCTGCTGCATAAATGGCTGAACTTTCATTTTGAGATGAAATGTAGTCTTCTGACATGGGGAAATATTTGAAAATTCAGTTCCACAGAGCATAAATCAAGTTAAAACAAACAAACAAGCTACACAAAAACAACCCCACCGACATTATTTCCAATAATAAATAACAGTGATTCTCATTTTTTTAAGGGGAGTGAGATCATGATACTCTTTCTCCCTCAGCAGTCTTGGTTTTACTAGTGATGTGCTGCTCTTTTGATCTTTACATTTCCTCTAGCAATTACAGACAAAAGAACAAGAAACCACTTTTCCTTCAGTGACTGACCACAAACCCTGATGTAACATTCTTTTCCAAGGTTAAATTCACCGTTTCTTCCCTGATTTTCCTTGCACAGATCCCAGGGCATAGAGTTTCCCAGTGATGGACCTGGCTGGGCTCACTTTCCTGCACTGCTTTTCGTAATTTTCCCTATTTATCCCTCCTGCCCTGCTATAGTCTGATGGCCCCAAGAGATGTTTCTGGCACTTGCAGGAGGTTTGGTGCTCTGCAGTGTACAGGGACAGGATGAAACTGAAAAGACCATCTGCTTTCTGCAGCCTTGGTCACTTGAGTAATGCTAAGAATCCATCCCTCCTGGTTCATCTCAAAAGGAAAGCGTGGGAGCTGGAATGGGTGGGAGATTCTATTTCTGCCAGTGTTAGGTACTGAATGTATGATCACCTACCAGGACATATGGCAATTACTTCCTGCAGCTCATAATAACTCACATGAATCTTTTCTCATCTAGAGCCACTGATCTTTTGAGCCTTTCCATCAAGGGAAATAAAGGAGAAGACCACTTAGCAGCTGCTCTCTTCAATCTCTTTTCAAATGCTGATTGTAACTAAGTAAGTTTGCCTAGTCAAAATGCTTTTGAGCATGGAAGAAGCTGCTGACAATACTTTCCTGGCAGCATCTGAGCCTCACCGTACCTGTGCTGGGGATTTCTGACTTCTAGAATCTGAACAAACAGCAATTGGCAGAACTTCTAAGTCTTTTTTTTTTTCCCCTTTTTTTTAACTTTAATGGTGTGACCTTCCTTCCTTCCTTCCTTCCTTTCTTCCTTCCTTCCTTCTTTCCTTCCTTCCTTCCTTCCTTCCTTCCTTCCTTCCTTCCTTCCTTCCTTCCTTCCTTCCTTCCTTCCCCTCCCTCCCTCACTCCCTTCTTCCCTCCTCATAGATAAACCTCTCCTCTCATAAAGTAGAAATCTGTTTTGAACAAGCAGCCTGACAGTTCATAATTTCACACAGATGTCACATCTTTTTCTTCTGTAATGTCTCAAATTTAAAGAATTTTAAAACTGATGGAAAGGGCCAAGGCTTTACTCCATTCTATGCTTTTTGAAATGTTAATTTGAAAGGGACAAAACTCTTTCAATTAGAAAGAGTGCCATGCCCTTTGGCTATGATCCCCTAATTAAAGTTTGCTCTGATGACATTGTTCTGCATGTTTTGTGATTGGATCTGATGCTGTTAGATTTGGGATAGGGTGGAGTTTCTGATGATCAGGGCAGAATTGAAATTATCTCCTTCCCACATTTGCAATTTAAATATATCTCAGCAGAATTAATTGCTTGTGATAGAAATACTTTGCTTCTATGTCTTAACTGGATTCATGAAGGCTGATTCTCTTCTCAGCTGCACACTTTCTCCAGTAAATGATCTCTTAAAAAAAAAAGTATTCATAAAACTTGTGATTTGTACCAATGAAAGGAGCAAAATAGACCTTTTCTCTAATTTTTTTTTTTTTTTTAGCTTTCCATCTTCGGAAACTTTAAAACTTTCATTCATACATTTTAGTCTTGTCTTACCTGTCAGATGGAATCCTATAAGGATCTTGGAGCATTCCCACCTGAGCCCTTCTAACTGATGGTTTAGCAGAGGTAGAAATACAGGGTAATGTCTCATTAGTGACCATCCACAGTCAGCAGCTTCCATAAACAGTTTAATCTCATTGTTAAAAGAAATAGGGGTACTGTTTTAATATGAAGAATCAGTAGATGCTTTACTGCACATCAGAGAATGTTTACTGGAAGAGCATTAAAGGGAAGAGAATCTTGTAGTGAGCCTTATGAGCCAACTGGAGGCAAAAATAACTGCAAAGATAAAAAGCTTAGCTTTTTACAGAAGTAACTGTGCCTCAACAAAGAATTCCAATTTTTTTTCAGGTAGGTGTTGAAGTTTTTTAATGTCTTTCCAGTGACTGTAGTCACAGCCCATCTTTCCATCCTGCTGGGCTCACTCCTCACTGCTGTCAGGCAGAGAGAAGTTGTTTCTCAAATTGCAACTTGGATCACATTTTAAACCTCCACTGAAAGGGAGTCTGTAGGTGCCCCTTTAGAGACTCACTCCCTGCTCTACTTCTTTCAGCTTCCCTGTGTACCTGTCCAAGACTGAAATGACTAATGCCTTAAACATTGTTAAGTTCATGGAAAGACTTTTGTTCACTGTATGGAACTGGCTGCTCATCTACCAAAGCCCACACCTCCCTGAATGTGCCCACTTCAAAGGACCTTCAGATGAGGTAAGTGAGTGCCATTGTCCAACTATCCCAGGTGCAGAAAGGTGTGCATCTCTGAAGCTAAAACCTGGATTTACAGATAAGGCAAGAGGCAAATCCTTTGAGGTGGGATAATCCTTCTTGTCATGCCAATGTCCTTCCTTACCTGATGACTCAGCTGTGAAAACTTCTCTGGGAAGCATAGAAGACACTCACACCTAGCCTAGGCTACTCATCTCAGATGATGAACCACAATGTGCCATGATTGATACACTGACATAATAGGCAGCTGCAACTCTTAGAAAGTGTCAAAGGCTCATGACATGTCCTGTGATCCATTATTGCATCATCCATTGTAAAACTCCCCTCCTCAGGTGTTCCCACCTGAGCCGGAGTGTATATAACTCAGTAAATCTTTGAGTTTTGTGTACTCCCCCATCCCTGCCAGATCAAGAACTGTGACCATCACTTCAAGCAAAAGACATGGAAATTGCAACCACCAAGTCTCATTGCTGGATCCAATTGGTGGTGACTATGTATCTTTCTACTTTTATCCTTTCTTTCCCTTTCGTTTCTTCATACATTTTCTTTGAGTGTAATTTTAATGCTTTTATTTTGCTGTATTACGATAGATGATAACAACCAACATGGTTACATATCTGCTTTTTTCTTTGCAACCAAATTATTCAAAAATAAATCCAACATACATATGTATTTACAAACACCCATCATCCACTGTCCTTTCACTCTAATATGCCCCAAGGGATCTATTAACAAGAATCTGGGTTACCCTCCCATTCTGGGGTGGGTCATAACAGTACAACACACATCTACTACTATTAATGTCAGGAACTTCTCCTCGGAGGCTCTGGTCTTTTGAAACAGCCCTCATTGAGCTACAGTTGCTCACCAAACACCCAGTGAAAACAAGTATCTGTTTCCTTGTCTAAATCACCTCATTGTTTCCTTCCTCTCAATGACGATTCATTGATTGAATATAAATTAAATATTGATTATTCAATTAATTACATGTTTGTTTTTTGAGGTACAGTTGTTCTAAAGGATGTCACTTAGAATGAAGTTTTGTAGTAGGTTTACAGGTAGAAAAAGAAGGATAATAAAAGATTTCATTTATGTTTCTGCAGAATTCCAGCTACATTTCTGTGGAGTAAGTGCACATTTTTCCATCCTGTAGACACTGGCAAAGAAGAGAACATAGAATGGAAATGTTTTCTGGGCATTTTGCATGTTTCATCTCACCAGATGTAGACACACACATTTATGACAGAGGCTGTCACCCTGGGCTGTCTGTCTATTGAGACATTTTTAGAGCATTATACTTCCCATTTGTCTTAGTTTGGAGGCAATTA
>VXBX01000236.1:111683-182275 GCA_013400415.1 Scytalopus superciliaris | reverse complement strand
CCCCCCAGCATATTGACTAAAACTTGGAGGAAAAGGAGGGAGTTATATAGGAACTCCCTAAAGCTTTGGTCTAGGGCTAAGAAAAAAATTCTAACTCCCTCTTGTCCTCTTTGCCCCCTCCTGCTGTGGCCTGGCTCTCAACCTAGCAAAAGTAGCTCAGAAAAACGTAACACTTTGCACTAATTTTCAGAATTCCGGGGTCTTCCAGTAGAGGGAAGTATTGTTTCATTTCCTTTGGCTTTGGAAGTCTTTGCCAGGGGAAATAGGACAGGGACAGAGAGATCAATAATATACAAAGGAGGAAATGGAAATTATCACTTAGACCTTAGTCCTGCAAGTACACACCTTCCTGTAGGAGCAGGCACTCAAAATAAGTGAATACAGAAAAGCTGCAGGTTCAGGCCCTACATCACTTGATCTGCCTGTGAAGGACACAGAAACCCTACCACACAGAAGTCCTGCAATGGAAGCTAAAAGTACAAATTAAAGTTTTGTTTGTGCTGGTATAAGTGCTTTTTTGGATGATAGCCTGTATCCTAAGCTTTTGTTTGTTTCCTTACTTCTTTTGTGTCTTGTCAGCTTTAATTATCCAGGGGAAAGTGGGGTTAGAAGTCCTGAGTAATACAGGTACTATGGCTTCCCAAGGCAGCTCCACATAAAGCCAGCTCGAATTTCTGCATGATGCTGCCAGGTGTACTCATTCACAGAGGGCTTCCCAGTTATTGTGTGCTGTCCTGTGGGTACTGGCAACTAACTCAGGTGGGATCAGAGTTACTGGTCCTGAGCTCCCAGAGCAGGAAGCAGGAGGGAGCTGGGTATGGAGGTACTGAGCCTGCTCAGATGTACTGGTGCTGTGCTCTGGGGCTGTGGATGTGATGCTGCCAGCTGGTTCAGTGGGAGCAGAGCTGTGCCTGACCCAAGTAAAACCAATTTGTGTACCTCAGCCATACCAAAAGTATTAGGAACAGAGTATAGTATCAGACAGTGGTCTTCAATTGTTCACACACTCTTTGGTGTTGTTTTCCCCTATGCCAGTTAACTCTCCTGCAGACCAAGGTAGACAGGGACAATTTGGAGAGCATGAGCTGGACGAAGCATGGACATGGTTGTCTCTGTTGGGATTGAAAGCAAATTTGTCCATATGTACATGATCATTATGATATTGCCATAGACACACTGCCCAAGTAGAGACACTGTTGGTATTTCTGTTGTGTGAGGTATTATCTGTGGAGGGAGTAATCTGCTGATGAGTAAGGGAGAACAGACTGAACAGATTGTGCTGCTGAGGATGAGTCTGGTTGCAGAGCCACTCTGCATGACTGCACCTGACATGGCTTCACCTTTTCAGGCCCTGGTATCAGCGTAAGCCCCAGCAGCACAGGCTGCAGTGCTTGCCTTCAGGGACCAAACTCCTCAGAGATCCCTTATTCTGCTGCCCCATCTACATGCCTTTTAGTATCCCCTCCAAACTTAACCTGGGATGCAACTCATGGAAAGTCTCAGAGGTGCTTCTGAGACTGAGTTATATCTCCTGTAGAACAAAAGAGATGATCCTGCTTTGGTTCTGAATAATTTCTCCCAGCACTCTGGATACTGTGACGAACTTAGCCTCGGTTCCTTAGCAATTCAGTGCCTCTAGCAATGTTTTTTTTTTCTGGTCAGTTCAGTACTGCCATTTTTCCAGTGAAGGCAAAGGCAGGATTTTAGTGCACTTGAATATGATTACTCCAAGCTCTGTTATATTTCTTACTGCTCATGGCATCAGTAATTAAAACAACAGTGACTGAAATTTTGTACTTTTGGATCACCGCAACTATGTTTTTTTCCTACTATAGATAGCATCTGAAGCTGTTCTTCCTTTTTAAATTTTTCTCTAAAGCAGTCAGACAAAAGCTGTCTTCTCCCTGCAGAGTCAGGAGAGATACACGTGCTCCCTCCCAGTTCAAAGGTATATTAGTCTGATGCCTCAAGAATTATGTGAAATTATTCTGGATGCAGCAGATCATGGCGTCTTCCTCAAAACATGAGTCAAAGGCTTGGGTAGAGAGCACCCAACTACCCTCTGTAAGGTGGCATAGAGCAGCAGTGACTGTGTAATCTGTCACCATACTTGGCTCTTATTCAACCAATTTGAGGGTGATGTTTTAAGAGACAGAAGTGGGTATGGCAGAAATTCCTCCTGAGCTTGTCAGTGGTAGTTGTAGTGTCATGCTCTGCAGGAACTCAAGCACTTGTTGCACTTTTTAGGCAGGCATGAGCAATCAGGAAACAGCAATGTGGAAATTATTCCAAAATGCAGATTATTCTTGTGCGTATTGTGGGTTACTGAGTGCATAATTTTTTTGATATTGCCAGAAATGTCACAGGGAAATTTTTGTTCCTCGTACAAACATCAAAGGCAAGTAGAAGCAGTTTTGTTGGTTACAATAACAGCTTAACCCAGAGTACAGGTGTTAGTTGATTTGTTTTAGCATCAGCTTTACTAATAACCTGAAAGTTAAAGGGTATCAGACGGCTGCCTTCAAGTGACCTTTCATATGGTGATGGATGGGCATGTGTTCATTGAGAAAGGAGTTCAGCACTTGAAGTACCCCTTGCCCTCTGCGATATTACTGTCCTTTGTTGGAAGTGCAGTCTCCATGGAAGAGCCACTGGAAGGGACATGTGAGTGCTCATCCAGAGTTTCAGAGCACAATCTGCCTGCTAGGTTCAAGTTGCTTGGGCAAGCTCTGAAAAGGATGTCTGGGCACTGCTGAGTGCAGCACTGGGGCAGGTGATGCTGACAGCCAGCAAGCAGCTGTGCCTGCTGTCTTTAGGTTCACTTCTCTTCCCTCTTAAGGAAAGATTTAATGTCTGACTATTAGCAATTTATAAGTTTTTGCTAATGCTGAAAACTCTTGTCAGAGGTATGTGGCTGGATGTTTTTTCCACGCAAAAGTGTCATCAGGATTATTCACAGGCACTGGTCCGGGCAAGTGTCTGGCTGTTTCTGATTCCTTTGACTAAAGGCTGTTGCTGGGACTAGCAGTTCATGTGGAAGCATGCCAGTGAGCAGTGCCAATTAGGAAAGGGTATTTAACACACAAGAAGATCTAATCAGTGTCTGATAAACAAAGACATCTTACCTTGTGTCAACAATACACTGGGCACGTGGCTATAACTTCCTCTTACCCTGTGACCAATATGATATAAAACTTTGTCAAACAATGTTTAAAATAGCCACCAACATAGTCTGGCTGTCTTCAAAATGACATTGTTCTAGGCTGAGTTTCATCAGTGCGATGAGACACACCGGAAAAGGAAATGCAAAATACAATTCCTTATATTGCATAAATCTCAGGACTGGATTCTTCAGTTTTTTTGCTGTCAGGTTGCACCCCTGCCTTCCTTCTGCCTGTCCTACATAAGAATGTAACTAGGGACAGATATGACAGAGAATACTTTCTAAAGAAGGGACAAAATTTCAGCTACAGCTACTACTACTACTACACGTATTTGGTTTCTGACTGGGATTTACCTCACTGAGGCTAAAGCATCTTTGAAGTTTGGATGCAACCAAGTAGAATGCTTTCAAAGAACAGGTTAATATTATCAATGTATCATTTCACATTCCACTCAACTCTCTGTGTGCAGGATAAATGTAAATATAAGGTGAGTTTAACCCAGATTTTAGAAATGTTGCACATTTTGTTCAGTATGTCAGGTGCTTGACACATCACATCTTCTGTTCCTGGTTTCAATGAAAATCAGAGAACTGTGACACCCTAGAAAAACCCCCAGCAGATTACACTGTAATTGGTATTCTGTACAGAGGTGACAGACGTGATGGAATAAACCACATGCTTAAAGTTAACCTGTATTAGTGCTTGCATATTTTTCTTCCATTGAAAGTTAATGTGTATGGATCCTTAATACAGAAGAAGGGAAATTATTTCAGAAACATGTTGAATATACTCCTTCTTGTGCTTTGGCTACCACTTGTCTTTGGGTGCAGGTGCATCTTTCTAATTGCTTTTACTGAAGTAACTTCATGCCAGCCAGTACTAGATATATGTTGTATCAAATCTACATACCTTAGCAGAGATGATTTAACTCTTCAGGGCAAACAGTTAAGTTCATATTTACTGATTGCTGTGTATTGTCACAGAAAGACAACGTGTTTGTATGAATACTTTTGTTATTTACTTAGTTCTGCAGGGTTTTAGTCAGATGTTGGGTTTCTCACAAACTATTTCCCATCACTTATTTCAGCCCCAAGTGACCAGTAATTCATACAATAGATGGTGCATTGGCCACCTCCATCTCAAGGGATTGTGTCTGCTCTCTTGCTGGGAAGCTGAAATTTTCCATAAAGGCTTGAATGAGTCCCTTGGGGATCAGACCTTTCTGCAAACATATGTGAGCGTTGCTATAGTGATGTGTGTGTATTATCTATCACAGACTGCATTTCTCCCCAAAGCGGCAGTGGCCATTCTGATGAATTGGTTTACATATCGGTGCTTTCCAGGTTGTCTCCTTGCACAAGAACTGTCATGAACAAAACATTTCTGTGTTCAGGAATGAGAACAAAAAACATGGGTGATACTTAAGAGATGTTGTAGTAAAGCTAGTATTTTCCTACTTCCTCACCTTCTGCACTCCAACTGAAGGAGGGAGGTTTTGCTGTCTCCAGTCTGAAGTGAGGGTCAGACAGTGGAATCCATAATTCTGGTGAGTGTTTATCCCTTGTCTTCTGTTCACCACCTTCAATATGGCTATACAACAACACAAATGTTCTGGTAAATATACCAGAACAAATAAAGAAAGTTTTTCTTCATTGTTCCTTAAAGGGACAGATATAACTAGTGGGTTTTTTTTTTTTTCCTGGGTGATTTTTACAATAAATATTGATATACAGGGTTTCAACAGCTGTGGTAACTGTCATGGACCATCAGTGTGGGCACTAGTAAATATTGAGGGATGAAGATAGACAGAATATAAAAATCAAAGAAGATGCTGAAGTAATTTCTAGTGCTCAGATGAAATTGCAGTACATAGAATTTCAGAGCAGGTCTTCTTCACATGTACTGAACATTGTATCTTAGAGGCTAAAAGTGCCTGTCTGCCCTCTTCCACCCTAAATAATAATGTTTAAGAACTCTGAAGTTGTCTCCATTTCACTGTCCCTTGCAGTTTTTCCTCCCAAACTAGTTTTGCGGGAAAACTTTTTAGCTTTTGGGAGGGGAATCTGGACTAAAAAGAACAAGTTTTAGTTGGAGTTCCCAGAGAGATAAAACTGTTCCTGGGAGCTGCTGCTGAGGTCGAAGGGTGTGGCACAGCCTTCTGTGACAGGCAGGGTGGGCTTGGACATTTGAAGTGACCTGCTGTAGTGGGTTGACCCTGGCTGAGCACCAGGTACCCACTAAAGCTGCTCTCTCACTCACCTCTACAACCTGATCGAGGAGAAAAAATGTAACAAAGCATTCATGAATTGAGAGAAGGACTGGGAGAGACCCCTTACCAATCACCATCATGGGCAAAACAGACTCAAAATGGGGATATTAATTAAAGTTATTACTAACAGAATCAGAGCAGGAGAATGAGGAGTAATATAAACATTAAAAACACTTTCCCCTCACCTCCCTCTCCTTCAAGTTCTACCTCCTCCCTACCGGCAGTGCAGGGAGAGGAGGATTGGGGGTTACAGTTTATTGTTGTTCCTGCTGCTGCTCAGAGAGAGGAGTCCTTCCACAGAAGGCATTCCTGCACAAACTTCTCCAGAACGAGTCCATCCCATGGGCAACAGTTCTTCATGAACTGCTATAACGTGAGTCACTTTTCCACGGGATGCAGTCTTTCAGACACAGGCTGCTCCAGCGTGGATCCCCGCAGAGCCACAAGTCCTACCAGGAAAAGTTGCTCCAGCATGGGCTCTTCTCCCCATCGTTCAGCAGGTTTCTGCCACGACCCAGTTCCAGCATGGGACTCTCATGGATTCACAGCCTTCTTCATGCATCCACCTGCTCCAGTGTGGATCCTCTCCCTGGACTACAGAGATGCACACCTGTGATCCTCCATGGGCTGCAGGGGCACAGCTGCCTCACTATGTTCCGTGTCATGGACTGCAGGGGAATCTCAGCTCTGGTGCCTGGAGCACCTCCTGCCACTCCTTCTGCACTGACCTTGGTGTCTACATTGTTGTTCATGTGTTCTCACTCTGCTCTTCTCTGGCTGCAATTTTCATCTGCACAATCACTCTGTTTTTTTCCCCTCTCAAATGTGTTATCACAGAGACATTACTGTCATTCATGATTTGCTTGGCTTTGGCCAGCAGTGAGTCCATCCTGGCTCTGGCTGGCATTGGCTCTACTGGACATGCGGAAAGCTTCTGGCAGCTTCTCACAGAAGCCACCTCTCTAGTGCCCCACTACCAAAATCTGGCCACACAAACATGATACACCTGTTACTTCTTTCAAATACTTGCTTCTGTGCAACTCAGTTTTCTTGTGTCCAACAGGGCAAAAAAGTAGCCTGTCTCACTGATAGCTGATTAAAAAACAGAAAATTCTGTCCCAGAAGACAATGCTCAGAAATCCCAGCAGGCCCTCTGCTCCTAGGATTCACATTTTATTGCTAGTACTCATACACTGCTTAGTTCATATTATGCAATGATTGTGGGGCATATGTTTAATAGAAAAAAAAAAAGGGAAATAAACCCAATCTCCTTTGGCATGGAAGCAATCCAGTTGCACTGTAGGAGACTTTTCTTATTCTCATTCTAGTGATTTGCTTCCTGGTGTTTACAGTGATAGCCAATCAAAATATTCTATCAGGTTGTACTAGGTATTGTAAAAAGGTCATTCACATGCGCACACAGCTGTGAGGTCTTTCTCTGATTTGGCTCTGAATCTGGAAGGTGTTGGCTAAAGACTTTAGCACTTAATTGACTCTAGTGTTTTAGCAAAACATCCCCTCTACAGCACAAATAACTTGCCCCTTGTGGTGGTTGGCTGGAGTACAGATTGAAGTGGTAACTACATCTCCCAGTTTCTGAAGTTAAGAATGTAATCTTTTTGCTACTGGTGGCACAGCGTCTATGGGAAGGAAATGGCTTTGGTCCCATCCAGAAGATACTGGTGATACATTGGTTTTTCTTTTTTTTTTTTTTAATTTTACAGAAATACTGAACTTGTCCTTGTCTTTCTTTTGTACCTGAACCCAGGTAAAATATTCCCATTTAACCAAAATGCCCGTTCATGGCTGTGGCAGTTTATATCACTCTATATAAGAAATTGAGTTATCCCTCACTAGGTTGCCTGAGTCACCCCGCCATGAATGCTGGTAGTCTGAATGCAATTCGATGTATTTCACATAGTACTATGAAGCCTTGGGCACTGGATGCAATTTCAGGGAAACTTGCTATCTGAGTAATCTTGTCTTTGATTTCCCAATAGCTTCAAGGAGCAGCTTCTAGCTGCTTTCATTGCCAACTGTTTTAGGCACATATTATGCAGATGTTTGCCCAGCTTGCTATGGGTAAGGTTAGTAGCAGTATTCAGTGTCTTGCAGATTCTTAATGAGCAATACCAGGAAAAAGCACATTCCTGCAACAGCCTATGGTTTGACATCATATTTTCTGGAGAAAGTAATGGGTAAGTTTCTATTGAGCTTGTGTCTGCCCAGTTACTAATGGGTGTAAAAGCAGGTGTAATTAAAATATTTATTTTATTTGAGGCTGGGTCAAATAAAGGGCTAAATGGCATTTTGCAGAAGGTTTATAAGGAGAACTGTAGAGTGCAAAAGCCTTATTAAGAGCAAAGAGGTGTATTAAGACAGCTCAGGGACCATCAGAAGATTTATATCTGTTCATTGCAAGTTCCAGATAGATGTGAGTTATTTTACTCTGTAGCTGAAGGACGGAAACAGGTGGCTCCAAACCCCTGCAGTGGTACTTTGAGGACAAAAATAAGGCACCTATTTCTGTACACTAATGATGTATTAGGCTGAAGTGTCTCTGAATGGTGAGGTGTTACAAGTCAAGGAGATACCACCAAGTCAGCTGTACGAAACAGTAGATAAGGTGAGGTATATGAAAAGGTGTCTGCCTCAGCAGCTGCTTCTTCCTGGGAAAGTTCAGGAATATTTTGTGCCAAGCCATCCAACTTTGCTCAGGATGGACCCAGTTTAAAGTGGGGATTCAAAGTAAAAATGTCAATCTTAGTGTGAGCACTTGCATTAACTCATGCAAGTGGAGAAGTTTGCTGCATTAGTCTGACTGTGGCAATCTATAACTAGGTCAAATGCTCAAGCTGCTAGTGAAGAAACTAAACCCAGTCATCTTGAAAAGTGTTGGATGGTCTGTGGTGGAAGAGATAAAAGTTTCACTTCAGTCAGAGAGTGAAAAGGAGGCTGGTGCTGATGGCACACAGCCATTGCTTTTGTGCCATCAGCAGCCTTCCCCATGAGAGGAGGTACAGACCCTCCTTTTGGGAATAAACAGCTAGGTAATAATTTATGTGTAGACAATCTGGCACGGAGGACAGGATAACTTTCCCAAGCCTTAACATAAATGATCCAGGAGAGGCACATTCTACGTGTAAAGCTGAATGAATGCTCTGAACGCTTTCCATTTGAGTATGTGGAACTTGAAACATCCACTTCAAAGTGTCCTGCAGAGTTGGAGCCAAGCAAGCATAATTTTAATTTTAGCTTTGCTTCTGCTGGGTGATAAACACCTTCTATTTCACAATTAGTAACTGCACAAGGTCTTCTTCTTATTTCATGTAGCAAAGTTAGGACAGTGTATTGATTTCCAAAGCTACTTATCATTATGTGATGCATTGGGTTTAGAACTTGACTCAGCTGGTGGGCAAGGGGATTAAATTCCATATGACATAAGTCAGTGTTAATGCTTTGCTGATGAAGGTATCAGCTCTGCAGTACGAAGAATGCCCCCAGCACCTTATTGTGCAGAGGGTACTGGGGTATCAGCAATGTATTCTGCATAGCTGGAAACCGCATCTCTTCCACACTTTAATGGTTGTGAGACCAGTTAGCACATCAATTTTTTTTTTTGTTTGACTTTACTAAAGGCCTGAAATAAGCAGTTTGAGCTGATGTTGTTGTCTTCAAACACTAGCCTAAGACTGCTATCTAATACAGGTGTGGAATAGGAAGTTACTTGAGATCCTTTCCAGCTTCATAAAAAACTGTCTTTATCACCCAGGTTCAACACAGGCTTTTAAGTGTTTGCAGTAAGTGATGATTTAATTAACTAAGCCCATTTTTTTTTTTTTTTCAAGGATTCTACTAGACAGCACAATACAATATGGAAATATTGACAGGCTTGCCATTGCAGCACAGAGACCAAGCTCCACAGATCGAAACTTTGTGACCCCGAGCTCACCCTGGACCCCCAGCCAAAGCACCAGAGTTGTCTGGGCTGTGTGTCAGTGGGCTGGCCCTTCCTCATTGCCAGGTGGAGGCTGGGAACTGTAACCCCTTGGAACCCATAACACCGTTCCAGGCAGGGTGATGGCAAACCAGGCAGGTTTCCTCTCAGGTTTGCCTGGAATCTGCCAGAATTTTGTTGAAATAGAACATTTTCAGTAAAACTTCTTTTGAAATTTAAAGTAAAATGAATGGAAATTTTTCACCTATAGCACAAACTAGACCGCTTAGTGAATAACTGCAGACTAGCTTTAATTACTATCATGTCAGCCATTGATAACCAGCCAAGCATGTCAGGATTTACTGAAAATTAACACCAGAGTCAGCTGCTCTGACTTACTTAGACCTGCTGCCCTTCTTTAAAATAGATGTTATTGAATATAATCTATGATTATTTATGGACTAGAGAGGAATTTGCCCTCTAATGTGTGTCTCTTGTTCTGCCCCTTTCTGGAGCTGAAATATTCATTACTTCTGGTTGGTTTTTTTTTTTCCCCCCTATATCACTTATGGCATTCTTATCACATTCATTTAACGACACAACTCCTTGACCATTAAAACTTCTAATACATTCTCATTCCTTTTTTTCTTTTTTCTGTCCTTGAAGACATACCTTTTACTTTTCTTTAACTTCCCTCATTCCCTTGCAGTAATTGCAATTATTTAATAAAAACAGCCTCCTGCTACAAGAAATTTATACCTCAAACATCATCAAGATAGAGTAAAGCTGATGCTGCAAGGAATTAAGGATGCTTAATGACAAGGGAAGGAGAAAATCAGGATGGATGTTTGTGTTGTAGGTGTTGAGCATGCATCTGGGTCTGCAGGCCCTCCCTTATTGGTGGGCAGGTTGCAAATGGGGGCTGGCCCCATGTTTCTCACATGAGCTCATGGGTTCTGGAGGTGTGTGTAGACCAGTGTATTTTGGGCTGTGATTATACACCAGACAAGTATGCAACAGCATGAAAACATACAGCTGCAATGAAAGGAAGTATTTGTATAGAGCAGTACCATCTGGTGTGCGCTCCTATACTGTACTTAGTGATGTACTATATTTACTCTTATACTAAGTAACTATACTTAGCTCCTGTGCCTGTGTATCCCAGCTAATCCAAAGAACGAGGAATTCAGTATGTCACAGATAGCCCCACTTTTAACAGCAGCCATTCTCTTCTCTGTGATACTATGCAGCTCCATGAATAGACACAAAATGGGGAATGCAAAAGGTTTATTACATGAAGGGATTGCCATCTTGCTCTTCTGCAGATACATGAATACACAAATTTCTCCCTTTAAAGGGAACACATTTTTATCAATGCTCACGTTAAGGCTATCAGCTTGACTCTGCTTGATTTAAAAAAAAAAAAATCCACAAAAAAACCCAACAAAAAACTATCCTTCTCCTGCTAGCCTAAAACAGAAGAAAAAAAAATTACAGTCTTGGAAAAATTCATTTATTATACATTCACAGACGATTATGTAATAAAAATCCTCACCAGGCCTATTGTCAATGTTACAAAATGAATAAGAAACTCCAATATCCACCATTCCCAGCAGTACTAATAAGTTAGTGAGCAATACTGCCCTTATCCCAACGTGCACAGCAGCTTCATATCACTGTGACCAACATATTTTAACTCAAAAACCTGACATTTTACAGCATCTCTGCCTCTGTTTTGGACACTGACAGTTTTGTGCCATAAAAACGCAGTGACTTACATCATTGTTCCATAATTCTTCTATTGCTTTTCTTGAGGTCATTTGTATTTTAGGTGGGCTACATGAATTCCTAAGTCACTACATGCACCTGTAGTCATGATATGTGCTTTTACTCTGAAGCAAAGATGCAGTTACAATTTTGTACATATAACTCTCAGTAATGGTAGTAGGAAGAGAGGCATGACGATGTACTGCTATCAACTCTAGTCCATGTTGAAGGCCTCTTCAATAATAAAGCAGCATTATTTGTATCAGTCTGCTTAAAACAGGAAAATATTGGCACATTTTTCTTAAAAATTGTAAAGCCAGACGTAGCATACATGGGGAAGTGTTATCCTGTATATTAAAGATACAGTACTCAAGTGAGCATATGATACCGCTCAGAAAGGTAGCATTTGGCATGGAATATATATTTTATATGCTCTTCTGGTTAATCTGTAAGTATATGCACGCTTATACACACATATACAGAATTTTGTGCAAAGCTGAGGAGGGAGCAGAGACAACTTTCAAATGCTCCTCAGCCTTCTGAATTCACAGGTGAGTATTCAACAGATCTCTAAGCTGGAAAATGAGAACTCCAATTATATGAGCCTGGATTTACGTAAGCATGATAAAACCAAGAGTCACACCTTCCCCCTCATACCCTCTGCTAAGGAGCCAACATGATCTCTCTGACTACTTTTCCCTGTTGTGTACAGAGAGCATATGTAGTGAGTACACCACAGCACAGCCCAAAACATGATCTGAGTGTTAATTAAGCATCCATATAACACAGAATGTAACCTTTTTTTCCTTCTGTCTTCTACAGCTGCACAGCATGATACACTTGAGATTGTCAGTTAGGTTGTTTCCTTTGCATACCTTAATTATATGTGATGATGTTGAATGCCAGTGTATGCATAGACATCTAAGGTACAGTAACCAAGCAGGTGATCCAAATTTTTGATGTACAATGACAATACAGAACTTTAAGGCACATATTAAAAGTTCTCCAGAGGAAAACATCTTGCAATTTATTGTAACATAAGTAGTAAACACCAGAATGTGTTTTTACAGAGGTAACAGGTAGGTAGCTTGCTACAGGTATGTTTCAAACAATGGTGAATAAAAATGAACCTTTTACAAACTCACTAGTTCAATATGTTTTCTTCAAAACAATATTAAGTGTGTGGTTATGAAAACAGAGGGACACATAAAAAATTCAAAAATCATTCACCACAGGGTAACATTTTTATGATGAGAAGAAAACAAAAAATTATGTACATAAATACATATATTTTTATATATAGCAAATTACAGTTTCCCGCACTGAACATTTATCAAATATACAAGTACTGGACAATACTGGATAGGGTCTCCTTAAATTCCTGTGAGAGTGGAAGACAAGTTTCTACAGAAGATACAACTTGTTCAGTGATGCAAGCTCACACAACAATTAAGAAAAGTAAAGAAAACAAAACAAAAAAACCTACAGCAGAAATGTCTGAAGTTCTCAGCACAGGCATCTTTAACAACAAAATGAGAATGCTCAACTGTTCTTCAAGCACATGCCCCCACACAGAATCTGTGCCAGAGAGCTTTGTTGTGTATGACAACCAACCCCTGCCAGGGGCACTGAATTTGAACAACAAATCTAATGCTCAGCTTTGTCCACTGACTTGTCAAGGCCATCATCTTTCTGATAGACAGGTTGGTCTATCAGGCAGGGAGGAGTCACCTTTCAGATCCCCTACAGAAACTGTACCCTTTTGGACCTAGGCAGCCACTCCTGTGAGCTTCAGATAGAGAGCAAGGCACTATCTGGTTTTCTGGCCATTACCTTTAAAATGCTCTAGGAACTGTCGTTATGATCATGATGGGAGATTTTGAGAGGGGTGACACCAAGCTATTTTTGAGGACTATGTACAAAGTTTTGAAAATAGGAAGCATTCACACCACACATTTCATTTCACCTGGCCAGAAATGCTAAGCTCAGGTTCCTAATGCATAAATAATGATCCTTATTGAAAAGGATAACATAAACTCCATTGGGTTCTTGCAACCTTACCAGAAACTGTTTTCAAAGAACTACAGTTACTAGCTAGGAATAACAATCCCATTTAGATGTTCTTCGGAGCACTTGCTATAGTTATAGAAAGCACTTGGTAGCCTCCACAGGTTAGTGATGTCTGGAACTTGGGGGATTGTAAATCCAGTCCATTACAATAAGAGTCATACTCACAATCATGAAGATTATGCCAACTATGAGAAAAATCAGAGCCTGCAATTGGAAAATGAAGTTTTATTAATAAAGCAAGTGACTGAACAGGCAGTAGCTAGTAGATTGTCCCGCTGGAGCTGCATTTATGTAACAACCAGGGACTGAGTTTGGGTCATTCTCTGTGACTGAAGTCCAAGTAAGGTCACACACAGCTATATGAATCAAAGTTAGTACTGTGTGAATTTCAGTCCAAGAGAGCCAGGATTTACAAGGCTAGATCTGAAAACAACTGACTTTGTTACTATGAATAATAATACAAAACACAAGAGAGAAACAGCTTTTCTTTTTTCCTTAAAAATTAATGAATTTTCAATAAATGTTTTCAGTCTCTGACATTAAGAACAGCTTCAGAGTTAATCCATTTTAGCCTTATTAGACAAATAGGTAAGTCCATATCTCTTTTCTGAAGGTATTTCTGTGTATATTCATGTGATTCATGTGCTTGTAGCCGCTCTTTGCTTTAGGGGGCTTTAGTTTATCATAATCCGTCCACATTTAACATTATTCTGTCTTGCAACATAAAGATGAATTTTGTATGTGATCTCAGTGCGGGATGTGAAATTCTAGATTCATCATGTTGCCTAACACACAACAACATGAAGAGTAAACAAAGAGACACGAACGAATATTCACAGTCTCTCTAGAATAACAGCTCCAAAAATCAGTGTAGAAATAATTTTGTTATAGGAAACCACTTTTATACTTGCTGAATTTCCATGGTTTTTGTGAACATGTATATAGGTGTATATACATTCACAAGTTTACATTATGTGCCTGCATATATATTTCATTAATAACCCTTTTGATTAAATTTCCAAAGAATATTTCCTGAGTTATAGTTAAATTTGCAGACAGTTATTGATGTTCAAGATGAAAGGTACTGCTATGGCAGTCAAGCATGACATATAGGCACATATGGTGCATAAATGGTAGACCTTCATATGTGTTTCCAGTAGGTATATGAGTTTTTCTCAGAGGGGAAATCACTATTACTTATTTATCTCCGCAGTACAACTTCGCTCTTGGCATTGACCTTGAATCTTCCTATTAATCCACAGCTGGCCTGAACTGACAGCTCCTTATATACTTATATAGTCTTGCTACTATTTATGCAATTGCAGGTGTTAACTAGAGTTTAGATTGGACTAAATAATTTTTTTCTAGTGGTTTAAGACACACTTTATCTTAAACATTTACTGTTGTGTATCAGCAGTAGTAGGGCACTAAATGCTTCAGCTCATGAAACCTGTGGTGAATCACTCTGTCCAACCTGTATTTTGAGTGAGACACTACCATTTAAGAGCAACTACGAGATGTTGCCAGTCAAAGGTCTGAGTATTGGTGACCAGTGGAAAGCACACACCCTTTTACTCTTCTTTTTGCAATTGCTACCATCTCTCTTACCCCGATCTTCTGGGGAGATCTCAGGGGTTCCTTCTCAACAAGACGTAGGTAGAAGGCACCAGGGAGGATGAAAATCAACATCGTAGCAGAAGAGGCTCCTGAAAGAGAGAGCAGAGCTGAGTACTGCACCATCTGACAGAAGCGTGGTGTAGTGCACCTGCAAGAGACCATGTGGGGAGGCAGCTGCTCTTCCAAGCCCAGCTGCATAAAATGTTCTCTATGTAGAAAGCATTCATGGGGAGCTGTAGATGTCCACTTATTTGAGTTCTTGGGGCCCAAAAAACCACTTGTTACTGAGAGGATTTTTTTCCTAACTGCTGTGGCTGCCTGTGACACAGATGTCTGCAGGTCAGCTGGTGAAGCAAGGACAAATAGACACTACCAGGGTGGGATGACCCTGGAAAGAAGGTATTGAAAAGAAAGTAGATGATCTGTGACTAGGAAGTACCTACTCCTCTGCTCAGCAGAGCCCAGCATGGTGACCCAGGCACAACATGCAGGGAGTAGCAAAGCAGTTGCAGAAACCCCATGGAGGTGTCTTTCTCAAGGGCAGCTGAGTCCATGAGTCTTCAAGCAGCTCAGAGCATGGAGACTCTTCACAGATCTCATTGGTCAGAGGCCAAAACTGACCAAAAGAAAGAGGTAGGGAGAGAACTGTGAATGCCAAAAGAAATGTGCCACTTTTCTCCATTTTCTGATGTCACAGTCTGGAAATCAATATATTTTGTTCAGGCTATAAGTGCTTGAACCAAAGGTGATTTCCCTCTGCTCCACATATATTCAATAACCTTTTTGTCAAAATGGGCATTTCTTATGAGTTTTTGTGCTGGGATGATTGGATTTCTTGTGCTTCATGCAAGGTGCAACAAAGTTGAGTAGACTTCAGCTTTGTCTGTCAGCTGTTTGGGAATACTTGTATCCCTTTCAACTTTAATCTGTGTTTATATTACTGTACTGTAAGACCCAAACTGAGACTGTCAGTCCATGAATGTAAATATGTTGTAGAAAGGATTAACAGAGTAAACAAAAAGTGCTTATGAAACCTACCAATAAATCCAAAGATGTCTTTAATAGTTGGAACAAAAATTACAAGCAGGTTATTAAAAGCCAGAATTACTGCTGCAATCAGGAAATGTCTTATCCAGCTGAATGGCCTTTTGGGAAACAGCAATGCACTGATAGACGAACGTATCTGCAAGATAAAAACCAGCAGGGAAAGTAAAACAACAATTAATTTTTCTTTCCTTTTCACTTTTAAAAAATGATTTATATTAATTACTTTTGCTGTGAGGAATTCTGACTGAAAAAATGTGTTTTCAGTCTTTGATTGCCATAATGTAATCTCACTCTGATGTAGGTTTTTGAGAACTGGGTTCACAGTTTAATGCAGAAACACAAATATTTGCAGTGTAGAAGAAAATCAAGTAAATAGAATGTAAAATCAGGGACATGAAATCTGTTATACTGGAAGATGTTAATATCTCAAAAAAAAAACCCCAAAGAACACCCCACTCTGAATATTAATCAGGGGGCAAAAAAAGCATGTTTGAAATAGGAGTTGCTGCTTTCCTGAACCTGATCCCTCTGAAAATCCCACAGGAGTTCATTCATTTACTTTTCTGAGAGAAAGAGGAAGCTGTTGTTTTACTTTTATTAAATATATACATATCTGAAAATAAAAGCGTATTTTTAAAGGCCACTTGGAAATTATAATCCTAAAAGCTGTTGCAGAGGATCCTTTTTGCTCTACTGACTTACCTGCACAACACAGAATTTTTTTGCTTTTTTATCACAAAAGAGGGTAAGTAGGAAAAAGGTCAAAAGCAAATCCATTTGGTGGCTGGAGATAGTGTTACTCTCAAGTACCGTGATTAACTTAAAATTTGAAGTATAGAAATTGAACAACTCTGAAAAAAGCTCCAAACGGACTTCTATTTAGTTCTTTTAACATAACATACAACTCTTTCTCAGTGAGTTTAGCAACTGAATAAATGTATGGGGTTCTGTTGGAGTCCATCACTTGAAAACACAGCATAAATTTTGTGTTTTATGTTTTTCAGGTTGATGTGAGCCAATATTAGGAACAGGGAGGAGAATTGCAAACAATTTTTCCAGCCCCTGAGTTGGTGTAAAACAGTTTTGTTGCAGCAGAAAACTTCTGCCTGAATTCCTGTGTACTTACTGTCAGCATCTTGTGCATTATTCCTTCTGTGACATAATGCCTAAAAATGATCTATCAAAAGGAATTTTACAGTGGCTAATGGTACATAGGTCTGTAGTTAATTTATTCTTCTTTTTAGCAATGCAAAGATTTTTTTTTTAAAGAAAAAACTGACTAGTTTGAGAAAATACAAGTGTAGTAATTAATTAAAAAATAGTTGATATAACTATATTGCTTATTTAGAGTAATAATATCTGATGAGCTGGCTGTCCTAATAGGCCATGTAAGTCTCTTTGATATTCTGGCTTACAAGCATATGATATTTTCTTGGGAGTCCTCTTAATTGAGCAATTAGTGCTGTGGTATGTAATTGTTCAGACTTTTCACACTGTTCGGATATAAAAATGGTTTTACAGAAAGCTAATAGGCAAAATGCTACATCTGACAGATAGAGGCTTTTGCAATGCCATTAGCTTGTTTTCCCATGAAGACTGATCAGTATGTTAAGACTAATTTAAATATTTAGCCACTGGTTTAAACATGACATTTAAAGCAGAGCACCGGAGCTCTCCAAGTTAGAGGGACCGATCACTCTGGGTGCTTAATATCAGAACTTTTTTTGGGAGGCAACACTGAGCAGTGATCACTGTTCTCAGGCATTTGCCAGCAAGCCTGGAAACAGTACCTAGGCTGAGTGTGCATTGCATCCAGGACAACGGAGCGGCAAGAGCCCGGGGTTACTGCTCTCATCAGTCGGGAACCCTATGGTGTGACATGCAGCATGTGCTGTACAAATGACACACCAGCTTCACAAAACCTAATCACCAGGACCAGCTATTTTCTCCTCTGCTGCCTAACAGCTCAGGGAAGGCTTGAGGGACAGTCCTGTACATTCAGGAGCCTGGAAGTCTGCTCTTCAGGGGAGATTGATCCCTTAGGAGGGACAGTCCCTCTGCAGAGCAGTGTGTTTACCCATCCCTGCTACTGTGGATACTGCATTTTTCCCTGTGAAGAGCACACAGAAGCCCCAAACTTTGCTCAGACAACTGACTATGTGGCTGAATGTTGTATGCCTTTGTTTTCTGGCATTTGCCTTTCTCCCGTGTCCATAGACTCAAGCATGTAAGGTGAGCACAGGGCCTCTGTCTGTCTACTTTAGCAGCCAGGTCTGCGAGTCCTGCACAATGCGTGACCTGCACTTCACGTGTCTGTCCTGAATTCGGATGCTATAGTAGGTGCCTATGTCTGTATTAGGAAACCTCATAAGTGGTTTCAGTATATCCCCAGGTCTTTCATACTCAGTGCTGCTCTGATAAATATAGTACAGAAAGAGCCAGAGAGAGGTCATTCCTGATTTATTTATAAAGGCTGATTTATTTTAGTCTTTCAAATTTTGCAACCCTAACTGCCTAAGGTCCACACTCTGGTCAAACTGCATATAAGAAAACAGACTCTTCTAAATAAAAACTCAAGCTTACTTTTCTTCAATGTTAAAATCTCTCTGAGCTGAGCACATATAGTTAGTGTATATGTGCTAGCTCTGATTTCATCTTCAGCAGCTCTGTTACTTACAGGGAATAGGACAAGGGGCACAGTCAGGGTTACAGCCACCAGCACTGCCAGGCGAACTGACAGCAAGAGGGTGTCGAAGGTGTACACTTTTGTGTAGGTATGAAGTAGCTCATCTTCAACTTCTCCTACAAAAAGGAAACAGAAAGGAGTTAAATCACTTAAGCAATATCAGAATATGCAAAAGGATCTTCATACTTTAGCCCAGCTGCTGTCATTAGATACATGTTATGGGCTAGACATGAAACAGGAGTTTTCCCACTGTGACTGACACAAGTCCATCATTCAGAGAAACAATGAGCATAATACAGCTCTAAGGTGATGCTTTGCAGTCTAGTGTCTTTGAGATGACTTTAAGAAAGTCATTAAGTGGATGTGGAACGTGAAGTAAAAATAATTTATGTGATATGAAATATGAAACAACTGAACTAGTAACAGCTCCCTTTGACTTCCACCCAGATGTCCCAGCTCTCAGACCTTGCCCCAGTAATAGGGAGCAAATTGTGCTGTATCATTCACTTCTTTGTTGCATGGAGGAACTAACGAGGTAAAAAGAAATGGCGTTTGCACAAAATGGTGTGCTAATAGGGGGACCACTCTGTTTGCCTATCTTTTGTCTACCTCATCCATATTTTTTTACACTAGAATGATTTGCACCTGTTTTTCAGCATAGGTGAAGCTGAACTAGTGGCATCAAGGCCAGACTGGGCAGCACTTAATAGTGTTGTGTAAAACTGTTGAGCTCTAGAGTAATTTTAGTACTGTCATTCTTGGCCTTTGCCAAGAGCCAAGGTTACAGCAGCTTCTTGTCTGAGTTCACAAAGTCAAGAGATACAGAACTAGTCCCCCTAGCAGGTGCCTCTGAGTCTCTCACAGCTGAGGAACTGATGGTCTGACAGCTGGAGAAGCCCCACAGATCATTCAGGAGGTTACACACTGTGTATTGTAATCGAATGTTACTTACACTTGGATTCAGACCCACAAAAAATACATTAATACTTGGGGTTCTGCGATAGAACCAGCTCACCTGATTTAAAATGAGAGGGAAAATTCTGCAGAGAACAGAGTTTTGACCTACCATAGAATGTAAGATATCCAAAGAGGGCAGCCAGAAGATACATGATAAGCATGCCAGTGATGGAGATATTTGAGACATTCTGCATTCGCTTTCGGGAGCGACTGAAGTATAAAAGAAAGAGAGTAACAGTCCTATAAAGTCTCTATTTGTATGAGAAGTACTCTGCAGTATCTTAACTCTCTGACATATCCTCACTGGCTAGTAAGTTCCTAGCAACTATATCGGTTACACAGATCTGTTGATGCTTTATAACTCTGTGCAGACCTTCATAGACATATAAAAGTGCATTGAAACTCCATTTCTACTGCTTTTTCAATGACAACATAAAATGTGCCATATTATTTTGTATATCATTATTTATTAACTATCAATCTCAAATGGTGTATTTTAAATTAAAAAAAAAAAAAAAAGAAGTGGCTAAAATTACAAGGCTGGTAATAATAGACAAGAGCTTTCAGCCGGCTCTGTAGGAACATATCCTTATATCTACATAGGGCTGTTCTGCAGATTCAAGAACCCCTTAAGATCAAATCTTTTCTTCATAAATCCTTTGGCTAAAGATAATCTTCATCTTATAGGACCTGGAAGCATGTTCCCAAGTTATCTGAAAATTTGTATTGCTTCTGAGGTTAGAACTACTGAGAGAGGAGGTAATGGTTCTTAGCCTCCTTGAGTTTTGCAGCACACCCTCCTGTAACGTAGTTTTTATTGTTCAACAAATGTCTTTTATTAGTGCTTCCCAACTATTAACTCTGTGCTGATTTAAACAAGTGTATTTCATTTTTTATATTTGTTAAGCAAAATAGGCTGGATTAAAAGCCTATGTAAGACACCCAAACCAATGGCATTCCAAGAAACTCTAAGAGTAAGTAGCAACTGACCCAACACAGAACTCATTAAGATATTTGAAACCAGAATTATCTGTTTCAGTGCAACAAAGCTCCCCTGTTTGTTTCACATCCTTTAAAGAACTGTCCAGATTCCTCCTTTCCTAAGTAAATGTTGATCAATGCAGTGGTTCTCTGTCACCAATTATCTGACTATAAAGTCAAAACAAAGCCAATATCTGCTTACTATGGAAAGTGATAAATCATTATCAAGTGGGTGTTTCTACATCTGCAATGAAGGGACAAGAATGGTTAACTGGAAGTATTGGACAAAATTTAAGAACCTTACTCTTTCAGTTCACTGTATATTGGTAGCACCTCAGGGTGGCATACGAATGCAAATGCCAGGATGGGTATTGCATAGGCAGTCTGTAAAATAAAGCTCCCATTAGTAAGAATGGTCATGGCTGTGCCTCTGACTTTTGGCAAGCAGCAGTTTAGCTGTAGTATAAGTGGCTAAAGACAAATTCTACAGATTTTCCCTTACCCGTGAGTTGAACACAAAGTATTTTGGCTGACACTTGTCACTACTGTCACTGTGTGCTTCATATTCTACACTGCTTCTGGAGGAGGTATCTTTTGGCTCCTCAAGGCCTGGCAAGTGCCCAAGTGTGTTGTCCATCATGAAATTCACACCAGAACCAAGTGACTCATTCGGTAACATGATCAAGTGCATTGGCACTGTGCTGTTGGTAGTGGTCCAGTTTTCAACCCCATGGTCCATAATGGGAAGAGGACAGGGTATTTGGGATTTCTTGAAGATTACCTACAAAAGAGTAGGCAATGTCATCAGAAGAGTACCACTATAGATGATTACACATTCAGGGTGTTCCAACAGAAGTACAAACAGGCACACAGAAGAGAGAGGGGAAGTACAGGGAGCAAGAAATCAAGTGCTACCACTTCTGCAACTATTGGTTGTTAATTTACCTCTGCTGTTGTCCTATTTTAATTTTTATTCTCAAGTGTTTTTTAAACTGATGTTTTTTTATTCTGACTTCATTCAGCAATAGGCTTGTTGATTTGATTCACTTGCAGGCACTATTCTAACATCCACAGTAAGTTGTCATGGTAAGAAATATAAATGTTCAAGGGTTTGCAGGTTCTGTATTTGCTTAGAGACAACACCCAAACAGTCACCTACCACACTGACAAAGAAAACCATACAGGTCAGCGAAAACCCACTCGTATAACCAAGATAACCTGTGCAGTAAGAAAAACAAAACAAAACAAAAAAGAAACCAGTTCAGCTACATATAAATTCACAATCCTGACAGAAACAAAAAATGAGCTTAAGTGGTGCATAAAGCTTACCTAAGGATTTTAGAAGAGAGAGAGGAAGAATAATCACGATTGTTACAAGTATGACGAGGTAATTCCCATTCAGGTACCATTCTCTAAAGAGGAGGAATAAAATTAACAACAAACATCATTGACATCAAAGTGAAAAATTTTGATCTGAGGTTCAGGTTAGGAAAAGGTACCCACCCAGAATTCTCCTCAAGTTTCATAAATGCTCTGATGACTTCAGGAAGTTCATATTTAATAATAAAGAGGTAGCTTGACATTGCTGAAAAAAAAAAACAAAACACCAAAACCAAAGAAATCAAATACCTTCAGGGAAAACTGTAGTTCCAAATAGAGAGAAAAAAAAAAAGTTTTTGTCAAAGTAGAGAAATGAGTTTTCTTCACATAAAAGTGTAACTAAATAAATGATGTGTCCTTCAAATTGTTATGAACACGTCCTGAATGACAGACATCTAGCATTCTGTATAAGCCTAAATACTGTTACTACTGAATTAACAGCATACTTAAATCACTCTTATCTTTTCCTTCTGCTTTTTTGTTGTAGATGTCATTTTTCCAATGGACGTTGCCTAACCCTATCCTGTAGTAACTTGTTACTGCCTCTCGATCTCTTCAGCTACCTTATCCTTCCTATTTTCAACTTCTTTCTTCCAATACTCTTCTCCACATATAAAGAAAACAACCAGTTGTCAAGGTTCCTGATGGAAGGGTGGACTTCTATACATCTCACTAAATGTACTGCCAGAAGTAATGCTTTTTTCAGTGGTTTTATGTTTGCCACAGAGGGATCTCTGGACACCTATGGATAAATCTAGACAAGAACTAGAGGAACAGTTATGCTTCTTTAATAACGAAGATGTTTCATTCCTGAATTCAAACAATTAGATATTTAAGCTCAAGGAAGGAAAGGACCACAGAATAGCACCTTTTATGAATAAAATCCAAAAGTTTTTTGCAGTAGAGAGATGTGAAGTACCTCTGTTTGGGTAGCAAAGTTGCTACAAATGGACAGTAATGATCTGTTGATGCAGGTTTGCAAAACATAGCAAGGTCAAATACAGAGATCACAAAAAAATCTACATACATTCAATTGACTAATGGTATATTTAATTTAAATTTCAACTACCTCTCCTTAAGGAATCTATAAAAAAATTACAAAGTCCCTTAAGATTTCAGTCTCCTAAAGGGTTTCTTCGAGGACAGTAAAGGGAAACAAGCTTTGTTACAAGAGTGTGCAGTCCTATCCTTACTACTTATATCGGTAAGTAAATGGTCTCCTATTCTGAGATAACGGAGGTTACTTGACAGATATTTCACAGCAAGTATCTTTGTAGGTGAATACATTAAAAAAATCACTCTTAAACACACAGCATCTTAGGGAAAACACAACACAACTCTTATTTCAAGGAAAGAATTCAGCTGAAAAATAAACCACTGAAGAGCCTTTTATGGAGAAGACAGGACCATGTGCTGTTCCTTTTATGTTGGACTAATCTTTTCTAAGTTGAAGCAGATGGTTCAACTGGATGCTAAGAAGAACAGTCTGAGTTGTACTCAAAAAAGAGAAATGGCTGATTCCTTGAGGACTGTCAGCCAGGCCACTTTATCCATCACTGAAGTCTTTTTACTGGCCATGGTGAGATCCCAGGTAACTCTATTTCACCATACCCTGAAGTGTCAGGTAGCTGACACAAAGTGAGATGAATTACTCATGTACTTCCTTTTTACAACACAGTACTGTGTCTGGCTCATCTCTGATGCCATTTAGCCAGACAGAGGAGAGAAAGCGCTTGTGTTTTGTAGAAAAAACATTGGAAGCTAGAAAATTTTTCCCCTTACCTCCAATGTTCTGCATTGTAACTGAAATGAAAACACCACATTTCCCAGGCCAGCCAAATGCCTTTTCTCCCAGTTTTTCATATATTAATGATCCTGAAACAAAAGCAGAATCAAAACCAAAGAAGAAACATGGATCACCGCATTAAACATACTTGATCAGTTGCATTTTAAGGTAAAATACATGCAACAGGGGGTCTTTCAGCCACAGACTGATCCTCATACCTCCTTCTTTTGATATCTTCAGTAAGAGGTGGACCGAGTAGAGTGACAATATTGCTACGCTGAGCAGCAGAACTCTGTAAGGCAAAGCAGAAATTAGAATCCTAAGCAGGACATCAGAGACAGTGTATTTGAACTTAATGCTTGCTCATTTTCATGAAGTTCAACATATAAATAGTTTGCAGCATGTTTGTTTTTTGGTCTCCCCGTGCTAAATGTAGAGATTAGTGTCAGCTGTAGCTTACTTGTGAGTACCAGTGCACCTTATATGCTCCAAAAGCCCCTGAAGACTTGTTTAAGTCCAGTAAGTGACTATTCCACAAGGACAGAATCTTAAATCTTAACAAGATCCTACTAAAGTAAGCAGATTTCTATGCAAGATTCTGGTCTTTGGACTCTTACCTGCTTATAAGCCTCTCACCTTCATATCTCTCCTTACTCAGAGCTGTCAAAAAAAGTGCACCCAAACAAAATCAAAACCAAACTATGACTGTGACAACTTCGCTGCCACCTCCTGGCTGGCCACTGCTTTTGTCTTCTGCTGTATCATCGTGGAGTTTAGTTGCCTGCTGTGTAAGGACACTAAAAGTCCTGCATAATGTTAAAGTGTGGCTCGACACTGAAAAACCTGCTCTTGGAGCACTTGCAACTTAGTCTTCTAGTCTAGTCTGCTCGAAGGTACTGGTGCCTGAATTCACTAGTTCCGATGACTTCTGTTTCCTTCTATACAACATTTGCATCCAATGTGATTTCAGCTTTTTATCTGCCTTTTTAAACTGCTGGTGAAAAATGTAGCTTTGTGTGACATATTCAGGGAACAACACTGTGGGCAGTATCTCTTCTTACCATAACTGTCTTGTCATTAATCTGCACAAGTGCTGGTGCAGAGGGGAATGTGATGATAACAAGACAGAGTTAGGAAATACGGATGTGCCTTACTCCATGGTTGAACAGAAGACTGTGCCCACACCTTCCATTCCACTGAACAACAGTTTGGTGTAGATATGGGAGACACTGACAGCCAAGTTCATTAATGGGTTACAATCTAAGAGCAGATGCAGAACCTGGGGCAAGCTGATGACCACCAGACCGTCACAATTTTCTCAGAAGTTTCTCTCTTCGAGGGAGACAGACAGTGCCACAACTTTCCTGTGAGCAGTGTTGCCTCTCATACTGTGGGCTCATGCAATATGATAAGGAGGAATGATGTCTGAAGTCATAGTGTATCCTGCTGAGATGGCATCCTTCTTGATCAGGGGCACCCAGGCAGCTGCTGTTTAGGGACATGGTCTCTATGTCCTGACACACAAGGTAGGGTGAAACAACGTCCTCCTGGTTTCACTTGCTAAATGATGCCAGGCAGCAAAAATTTCAGTCTGGTGCAAACTCTGTGCCACTCTAAACCTCCCCCACAGGAGGAATGTAATGGGAACCTCTGAAGAGCTTCTGAGTTTTAGGAACCCTCCTTTTGCCTTCACCCTGTAGAACATCTTCTGACATGAGAGCACTTGAGCAACATGAGAATAGTAAATTACAAAAATGTATACAATGCTACCAGCATCATCTAAATTAGAATTAATGTCCAGAAGTTACTATTTAGGTAGAAGGGGTATTTCTGCCCCACTAACATCATGATGTGTGAAAACAGAGGAAATTCCAGTAAGTGGATATATGCCATGGGGGTAACAATATCCACACACAGTTTATACTTTTAAATAAAATTCATTCCTCTACCAGAAAGGAGAATGTTCTCATGCAGGAAATATGGAAATAGGACAGAAAAGAAAGTGAGTTCTGGGTGGAGACACCCTTTTTTTTGGGTCTGTTTGACTCTACATGTGATGCTCTAACATTACTCCCTGCTTTAGCACTGCTAATAGAGCTGATGTCATTAGGCTCATATCAGATTTTTTTAGCTACCTCTTTGAATGAACAGAACTTAAAAATAAAGATATTACAAATGTAATGTTTTTTGCCTCCTTAGTGAGGCTTAATGTATCACGATTTTCTCTCCAGCATCAATTTATGGACATACTAGTTACTACAAGCGCTCAGAGAAAGTTGGAGTAAATTAAAATCCTACATTTTTCTAACCCTGATGCCGTCAGTTTTAGAACCAGCTTCCACTTTTCATCTGCAAATACTATGTCTAAGCCAGTGAAGTGCAGGTGTTGTGAAGCACTTACCCAGAACAGCATTTGAATCTACAATTAATTTTCAGTTAGAAATTCTACGGGCAAAAGAGAAGATGTTTCTTAGCAACTGGAATTGATATGTAGCATTTCATATGCTGTTTCTGTTGTAGTTACACAATCTCCACAAGGAAGAAGCTGTACAAAAACAGCCAAGCAACCTGCTTTAAAAATTTCAGTAAAGTCAAACAATGGTCTATTGTCACATAGTCCTATCATGCTTTATTCCAGTCTCGTGGAAGGTTAAAATTAAAACCAGTTATTAGAAAAAGAAAACCAACCTTTTTTTGTTTGTTTGTTTGTTTTATTTTTGTACAGTCTGTCTCATTAAAATGAGCCAGACTTTAGTCATTGAGTAAAAAACTTCCCAGGCCTATCTGCTACTCTCTATCAAAACCCATTCTGTATAGATACTATCAGCCACATACCATTGCTTTTATTTGTGCACGTTGTGTACAAATAGACTTGAGGGAGCAACATTAAATCTGAATAATTCAATTAATGCCTTTGCAATCGAAGCATGCTGCTATTTAAGATTATACTGAATATTCTTCTATTTCTACGTAGTGATTAGATAGTTGGAATTATGTAGATATATTTATGGGTGATTTAATTCCATTGTTGAATTTCCATACTGAACCAGCAAGATTGTTATCATTATTTCAGAACCAGCATACTGTTCTTTCCTTCTGTTTTTTTGACTGCACAGTATCAATCCACAGCTGTGTTCCTGATACAAACCAGATCTAAAATATTGAAAAAAAGAAGGCTTTTCAGCAGTAGGTGGTTCCTTGTAGTGAAGCTAAAATAGTTTAATTACAGATGATTTTATAAAACTTTTCAGCTCACAAAACAAGATTAATATACCTCTCTAATCATAAAAACTTCATCTCCAGCTCCCTTCTTATATTCTGTTTGCTTTTCCTTCCATGTACTTACATGAAAAGGATAATTCCTGTGTTGGCCATGGCATAGGAGAGCCCTAAGATGCCGCTGCCCATAATGGCATTGCTGAGGTTGAATGAGGACATTCCAAAGGAAGTTCTACCCCGGTGCTGTTGGGCGCAAGAACAGAAAACAGCAATTAGTTTGCATTACTGAGCATAACAGGCTTAATCATCCTCCTAGCTGGATTTCCCTGTCATGGTCCCTTGATCCTTAGAGGTGGAACTTTTTCAAGGTTCCTGAGCCCACAGGCACTTGCCACCTTAAGGAGTCTCTTTACCCACAAAGACAGCTGTGCTGGTAATGTTTGCCTCTTCCCACTCTGCCGTTGTCTGGGAGAGGAGGAGGCCTATATTCCTGACAGGTTACTCAGGTGACACAGTTACACTGGTTTTGTTGGCTAGCCTCTATAGAAAGACATATTGTTATCTAATAGATTCCCCAACTATTGGTTTTAGAAGTCAGATTTTTTTTCAATTTAATACAATTGATTTTTAAATTTTTCTCCAAGTAGGATGCACTTCTTTCTCTGGGAAACTAAAAGTATGTCTAGGGGAGAAAACAATGGAGAGCTGAGTGCTTGCGCCTGTAGACTGGAGGGTGGAAGAAGACAAAACCTAGGAGAGGGAGGATGGTGCACAAGGGAGTTACAATTGACACGAAGTGGAAAAGAAAAAGGGGGAATATGGCTCTTAATTTTAGTTTACAATCACAAATAATGTTCTTTGGTTTTATATGGTCAGTCCTAATAAAACCTGTAACACAACCCATAAAATAATACCTCTCTTTTCACCAAATTAATGAAAACTTTGAATAAAGGTAAATCCTGAGCAGAGAGGTACCCACATCCACACCTCAGAATCCAGTGCTTGCTTCCACTTGCATGTGGAGTTGCTCAAGGAGTTGGAGGTGTGCTAAGTGTTACCTGCTCAGTACCATAAAGCCAAAACAAGAATGTCCTTTCTGTAAAAGAATGGAGCTGGATACACTTACACTGAGGTTGGAAAAAGCAATACAAGCGTGCATGCACTAAGGCCCACATCTACCTGGCTTTTGGAGCAACAAAGTCTCTCTGAACCAAACATCTTGCCAGAAAAATGGGTGCAGATCTATCTTGGCTGAACATCCAAGGTGAGATTACATGGCTGCTACTGAAGTTCAAGTGTGATCTCAGGAATTTTTCTGATTACTTATGAAGGAAAGACCCAGTTTTACTTGTAAGGCAACAGAAAGACTTTGCTGCAATCACTTTTAGAAAATGTGTTTGTTCTCTGAATGCCAAAACTATGCTGATCGAGCTCAAGAATAACTTTGTTTACTGGAACTTTTGGAAAAAAGATTCAGGTCAATAAAACTTATTTTGTAATTATTCATTAATTCATTAGAAATTAATAAAACTTACATATTCTTCATTATAATCCTCCAATTTCTTTTTATCCAGATATCCATTTGTAAGGAACTTCTGACTTTCTGCATCATCACTAGCAAATGGACTGAACACAAAGCAAAATAAGAAAATATTAGATAAAGCTTATGACACACATTTTATTCAAGTAGAGTCTTTTGTCATTAGTAGAAACTTTCCTTTGACATTGCAATGAATATTTAAAAATCTTTCAGAATAAAACCCCTTTTCTCTGCTAAAGCTCTCGTGTCCAATGGCATGTTTAATAGATCTTTCCTTTGCCCTGGAATTTAGTTTTAAATCCAGTAATCTTCAAATTATATCTGATTGAAGATGTTGGCAAGTAGAATTCTGTACTGCCATCAGTGTTCTAAATCTGAGCACATCTTTCACATTCAAGGAACAAAGCACCTTGCAACTGCACTGTTGGAGCTGGGGGCTGCAGCAAGCTGAGAGCTGGAGGCCAATGGCTGGTTTAGGAGATGTCTTTCTCCAGCCATGCAGGTACTGGTGTCATGGTGGGCTCTGCTGGAATGCCTGAGGGTGGGCTGTCCCTGAGGGAGCACTGAACTGCTCAAGTTGCACTGCTCTGAGATCATGTCCTATCTGACTGGAGTGACTGGATATTGCCAAGGGGTAGTCTAGGCTGGGAGCTTGCAGAGGTCACTCCAGGTAGTGGAAAGGGGAGACCTGGCCTGCCTTGGCTGTGCTGGGTGCACCATCCTCCAGACCACAGAGTGGGGAGGGTCAGTGCTGTGGGAAAACATCCCAGATGCCGTTAGTGAAGCTTGTTTTTAAATTGCTGCTTTCTAGCCTTAACAGAGCAGTTAAATGCTTACCTCCTAATTGCAGCCTTTTCTGAATCAACCAGCTCAGTGTAGTTGTCTTCGAGGCTTTCCCCACTATTGCTCTGGTCATCAAGCTCAATGTTGACTTTTTGCAGCTCCATGCGATCCATTAGAGAGGTCAGCGCTTTCCAGCACACACACTCAGGTCTTCAGGGTAAACAGAACCGTGCTGTCTGCTTGCAGGTCCTCTCTGTCATGCAGGTACTGCCAGAACACTCTGTTCTGCAAACAAAACACAATAGAACTCATTAGAATTTTCTTTAAATTAGATAAACCAGTGCCAATTGCTGGGTTTGTGTTTGATATTTATAATAACATTAAGAGGAGAAACTGTTACAGATGGGAAAATTCTAGGCAAGCACAGAAATCCCCTTATGTGCCAGTACTTGGCCCTCCTGACTCCCTTAAAATGGTTAGGAGTGCAAGGGCCAACAGATGCACCATGGATGTCCAGCATCCAGCAAAAATACAAAGACAACAGAAAATAATTTCCTGAATGGCTGCTTTTGAATTTCTAGGAGAGGGTGATGCAGAAATGGTTGCTGTTAAGCAAGGAGTATAGCAGGCTTTTCCAGTACGATTAATATTGTCACAGATTTAAATGTTTTGTAGGTTTGTCCCTTTGACTGGGATCTGACAGAGGTGAGCATCTCTGTGGGATCAGTTTTTGAAGATTAAGAGGTGCAGTTCTGATAGACTAGTTTCTGGTTTTCAGTGTTCATGTGTTTAATTCTTCCTTGACCCCGTTAGAAAAATTCTTGCCTTTTAAAAATTATATGATGCTAAACTCTTTATTTCTGTATGGGCCAAATAAAACCATACAAACCAAATTTACAAAGGGAACTTCACCTCTGGGATTTCAGCAGCTGTATGTTACAGATTCATCTCTAGATACACACGTGGATTCATTTGCTCATTACCAGACTCAAGAGAAAAACATTGTGCATGAAATGTTGCAGTTTTGCAATACTTTTCCCTTCCCAAAGATATTCCTTGATGTATTTTATATTTCCATTTCACAGCTGGGGAGACAGCAGCGAAGGGAGTGAGCACAGATCAGAGAGCACATTTTTGGCATGTTTGTGGCCAGAGTTACAGGTTCCTGGCCCTCTACCTGCTGCCTTACAATCAGGCACACTGGCCAGATCAGTAACATTTTTCATAAATACTACATGTTAAATGCAGCTCAGCATTACACAATAACAATGTCGGAAAAAACTGCAACAAATAATTTCTATGTCTGGCTCTTTGCAACACTAAATCTGTAATTATTAAATAGCCTTTTTCCTAGTTTTGCATTTATGGGTGTGTAAGTCCTGCTCAATGACCAGACCTTCACTATCCTCTGATACTGATTGCATGTTGTTCTTGAGAACGTCTACAAGTGTCTTTATAGTGGCAAGATGTTGGAGTGCATGTGCTTAAAATATAAACGTACATTTTAAATACCAGTTCTGGAGGTTAAAACTGACCTCAGGCCAGAAATTAAAGTCATATTCCTTGCTTCTTACTAAAAGCATTCACCCAGACCAGACAACTGAAAATGAAAAGCAATATCACAGTGCATTAGGAGATTTCCTACCAGAGAGACTGTCTGTGTTTAATTCTCTCTGCTGCCTCATGGAGAGTGTGCGTGAGGGGATGAGTGACTCAGGCATCAAGGTAGAGCTGCTGGCACTTGCATTCCAGTGGCCTGGGGATTCTGCCCACTCAGGATATGAATAGCTCCATGAGATACAAAACTAATAAGACCCTCCTTTGCTCCCTCTCCCAAGCCCCTCATGGAGCCCTAACAGCTGTGGTTTCATTCACAGAACTGTCTTCAAATGCAGACGCTGCCCTGTCTGAGGAACAGTCTTTCCAATTCTTTATGCTTATTTTTAATTTGTGGTGTAAGAGTCAGGCAAATAAATCAGTCTGTGCTTATCCCTGTTCTACTAAAGGGTAAAATCTCCCCATGCACACTGCCTAACTTTTGTTGAAGAAATGTCTTTTCCAGAAGTGGCAGTCCAAAAAATACAGATATTCATAGAGGTGGGAAACAGGAAAAGTAAGCAAAAAATGTTGCCAGGAGTTAA
Source organism: Scytalopus superciliaris (assembly GCA_013400415.1). Classification (NCBI taxonomy): domain Eukaryota; kingdom Metazoa; phylum Chordata; class Aves; order Passeriformes; family Rhinocryptidae; genus Scytalopus; species Scytalopus superciliaris. The sequence continues at coordinate 150,931 of VXBX01000236.1, read as the reverse complement.
TCTACAGAAAGATTAGGCTGAGGATGAAAGTCTGTGCAGCAGAGCAAACACAATTTGGAAAGGGGAGGAAAAACTGATTGGAAATACATGCTACTGCATAAGGATCATGTGGACATTGTCCTCTCAAACATTTGCACAAGTCATCTGATTTATGGGCGTCATGTCAAGAGTCTGTGGAATTATTGCATAAAGTGGTGATTTTTCTATTTTTTTTTTTTTTTTTTAAAATCTGTGAATTCCTGAAAGTCTGGTGAAAGTGCAAATCCTCAGGCGGCAAAATTAAATCTGTTGAGAATCTTCTTTCTTGCAGTTACAGCTTTTTAGGGAGAGGTTGGTAGAGTTCAAGGGGTCTACAAACCATGAGCTGAAAGCCATTGGCATAAATATGGATAGAATGAGATCCATGAAACAAGCCTGGTATTAGATTTGCATCTTGTAAACACTAATAAGTGTAATTATGACGGGTGGTATCTTTAAACTTCAGCAGAACTTGGCGGAGATGGTCTGTAGTTGGAAATCCATATGTTCAGGTTCCTAGCACTGCAGATACTGAGGGATTTGGGAAGAGGTTCGGGCACTGGTAGCATGTCATCCCCAAGAGTAATATAGAAGCAACAGAGCTTCCACTCCTTTACCTGAGGTGGAAATGGCATAACCCTGTGCCTCTGGAGTCACTGCTCAGCCTGCGAGGTATTATTTAGATAAAGGGGAATGGCATGGGGTGCTCAGTTGCACCCCTGCAGGGGTTTGTGCTGACTAGACTGCTGCTCCTGGGGGATGGCCACGAACTGTGGCAGGGATGGCATGAGAACACGGCCACTGCAGTCAGGCAACCCGGGGCCCTGCCTGAAGCTTAGCACGTAATACTGGAGGAGAAACACCAAAGTTCATCTGTTTTAGCTTCCCTGGGATTTCATGCTTTTTGCTTCTGAGTTCTGAATCTGGTGCCTAAACATACAAGAAAAATCTCTTAGGTTTACACTGTTCCTCAGACTTGGCTTCAGTATGGTGATGGTTTTACTGCCTCTTGGGGCATTTTGCTGAACAGAAAAGACTTTTCTTAAAGTATAGTATTAAAATGGAAATATTCATTGCAAAAGAAATTCACCTATTATTAGAGGGAATTTATTTATCTCTATAAAACTGATTTCCATCTTCAAGTATAGGGTACTGTTATGCATCATTTATTATGTAATGGTTTTCAGCAATGATTCAGAAAATAATGAAATTTTTGGCATCTGATTTCACAACATTATTGATTTCTGTCCAGTCTTCAGTTAGGACATTAAGAGAATGGACAACCACTGGGCAAACAATGCCAGGTCATAGATATGACTAACACTTTCATGGATTTTGTAGTATCAGTATTTGTAATCTTCTCCATGGTATTCAATTTAGCAGATTTTTGCCGGATTCTTTGTCCTCGTGACAGTGACTTTATAAACAATTATTGTCTATGTGGCTATTTCAAAAGGAAATGAGTGTTGCCACTGTGAAACAAACAAGTAAAATGTAAAGTTTTCACAAATTCATGTGTTTAAACAAATTTTAGCCAAGTAAATCAAGAACCTTGAAAAAAATTCTCAGAGGTTAGCCAAGGGCTGCTTAGGAAAGCAATCATTCATTTCTTAAATGACTAGGCAATTCTGAACACTTTTGCTGCTTCTCTCATTGCTTAGGTTTTGATTTTCTGTACAGAAGAGAAGACTAAATTTCATTCCTGAGGAAATACCAAAGATATTTGCCAGTGTAAATTACCATGTCAGTAAATCTTAAGAATCTCATCCTTCACATTGCACTTATATTTACAGAATAATTAAATTTCTAATTCCCAGTTTCAAAAGATGTGGCCAGTCTCTGAAATACATTGATCAAACATTGTAAAGAATAAAAGTTTACCTGTCAGTCGAGCAGGTTCTCTTCCTCACTTGCTAGGCAGGTTGTATCTTTTAGGAATTGCACCTGTAAGGAAAAGTTTACTCATGTGCAACCTAGAGCAGTTGAACAGTGATTTAAAGACAAATGGGAGTGTATGAGATGAACCAATCAACAGCTGCTACACCCCAACAACTCCCTTTGACAAACTTGCGTCAGCTCTTTTTTTAAAAAAAGGGAAAAAAAAAAAAAGAAGAAAGGTAAATCAGTTTATTGGAGCACACTGAGGGCAAACATCTCAGTCACCAGAGCTATTTGCTCTCTGAGCTTAGCACTATTACAAAACGCTTATCCACAGAGTGCTTCACCCAGGCTTGATCACACTTTCATTTGACAGTCTTGATTTTTGAATAATGCACATGCATTAAACTTGCAGTAGCACAATAAAAACAAGCCTGGAAAATAAGATCTGAGAAAAATACCTATGAGCTTCCATGCTGCTCTTATCTCTGTGACTATGGAGCTACATTGCCTGTCCAGACTTGGTCAGAAGTGTGTGTTTTCAAATCTGTGCCTTAGTCCCCTAGCTGAAATACTTACTGTAAATAGAATTGAAGAGGTATATGTCAAGTAACACACGTTATTCATTTAATGGCAATATAGGCCTGGGGAGAAGTATTTTATTACCTGTGATGTGCCTGTAATACTGTACAATTTACAACCATTTATCCAATTATATAATGACCACAATTAAAAACCACAAAGAACCTTCCAGCCCTCCCTCCCATGTAGGCTTTGTGATTAAAGCCCTCAGACTGGTCTGACTGTGAAGACTAGAGGGCAAGTGAAAGGATATAATTTTTAATTCTTAGAGTTTCCTGTGGAGCACTCAGACTGCTTTAGCTCAGGCTGGGTGACAACCTGTGGGAACCCAACTCTGATGCACTGTGACCAGGGCTTTTTCTTGCTTGCTGCCAGCACTGGCTGTGGTGTGCCAGTTTCAGATTTCCCTCCTTCCAAAAAAAATCCAAGTTCCAACATAGCCTCAGACAAATAGTTTAACAAAAATAAGCTCCGTCTTCTTCAGTTCTGCATTCCCATGAAAAGACAACTGATTGTAAGGCCTGTCATACCATATGATGCCAAAAGCAATACAGTCCAAAGATAAGGAGGTGCAAGGTTTGGAGGGAGAGGTCCTATCTTGCTTTAAATCTAGCACATAGCTGGAAAAATTAATGAATTTTGTTGAAGGCACTTTGAATCCAAACACTCCCTACATTTTCCATTGTATCACTTGGTCTAATGAGGGAAACAGGCTCTCTCTCTAAGGCATATGACAAAGAATAGGTGTCCTTAATGTTTTAAAGAAGTTCTCAGCAGCAGTTTAGCACCAAACTGTCTTATGCCATGGCTAGGGTGAGGGAGCAGAGCTGCAGGAGGGGCTGAGGGAGTCAGCCCTGCTCCACTTGAGCCTGTTTACTTTGCACACTTGACAGGACTGCGGGTATGGGCAGCTTCATTGCACTGTTGCTCATGTGGATGTTTCATGTAACAACAGGGGAGAGAAAAACATTTCTTTAAACAAAGGAAAATAAGATTGCAAACCATAAAGAAAACAGCAGGGAGAGTTGGGGACAGATGTACTAACAAATCAGCAACAGCTGTGAAAATTACTTCTTATGCGTTTTTTGAACCTGATCAAATAAATAATCACCAAGATTATAGTTAATTTCCTTTTCAAATACCACAGATACTGATGTCCGTGTCTGATACCCATCAAGCCTAAGCAGTGTGGCACAATTGTCTCTGTAGCCACAGAGACTCTGTACTTGGCTGGGTCTTTCCTCAGTGCGTGGGGGGATGGAGCCATCAGGGTCGATGGTGCTCAGCAATGCCCCTCTGCCAATACTTGATGCCCCAAAGATGCCTGGCACCATAATGTGTATGGACAGCTGGGGCTGGCAGAAAACATCCACATGCTTATATCCACACCGGGGGTGTGGGAGGTTCACATTGGACATGAGGAGAATGGTAGTGCAAGTCAGGAACAAGGTGCTCGTGGAGCAGAGGCTGCAGAGTCACTGCCCTTGAAAGTTTTTGAGACTTTGCAAGGCAAAGTCATGTCTGAGATGACCTGGTGTTTGTGTCAGCCGCTCTTTGTGGAGGAGCCTGCACATGGTGTGACTCTTGTGCACGGCCAGGAGCCGGACTTGATGATCCTTGTGTGTACCTTCCAATTTAGCATATCCTGTGATTCTGTGATTGTGTGATTCTGGGATATTAAAGTTGCTCTCACAAACACTAATGGCAGATATGCAAATATGTGAGGCATGGCCAGACATTAGGTAAAAACCACTCCATGCATCAGCAGCAAGTTAAAAAAAGGACTTAGTGATGAATTCAATAGGCCATTGATTTCTTGAAGAGATTTGTTGGAGAAAGTGGAGAAGGTTTTGGCTTAAGAAATCTTTTCACCTGCACACATACACTGTAAATACATAATTGCCCACAAAAGAGCTCAAAGTGCTCTTATAAAATATTAATATTCACAAGGTTTGCAAAATAAACCTGATGATAGTTGGTAAATGTATTAAATTCTGTGTAGCAGAATAACCGTTATGTTCTGAAAAAGGCTGCAGCATCCTGTGTTTCCTCTCCAAAACCAGAATTTCTCCTTATCCACAGGTTTATTCCAGTCTCTCGGGTAATAATGAGCTTCACAGGGCAAGCATGAAAAACTGCATTTGCAATGGTGACAGTGAACTGAGGAAAGCTAAAAGAGAATATTATATAAAACTCATGTGATTAATTTTATAAAATAGGATTCCTTATAATAAACACAACTTTCAGAATCATGACTATAATTTACACTATATTAACTGCTTTACTACTGTGCTTTTTGATTTAGTGTGCACAAAACATTAAGTATGACTATGGATGGCACAGGATATTTCCTTTGTGACATTACTATATCTCCCTATTGTAATGATTCCTACTACTGCATAGTGTAAGTATTTATTGCTGCCCAATATTTTTAAGTAAAAAGGAAAACCAGAGGTTCATAACACCTAACAAAAAGCACTGCAATGACTAAGAATGGAGAAAATTTACCTAGTGTCTGTGTAATCTAAAGAGAGAGAGAAAGGAACATTTCTGAAAATGATTCAAACGACCTAGAAGAGGCTTATGGTCATCAGTCAACCTCTTTAACACACTTCAGTCTGCTGCTTAAAGGCTGATATTGTATGAATCTAGGCTTTGGGAAGGGTGTAAGGTATAAGGTTGTTGCTTATATTATTTTGAACAAGGATTTATCATGCAAAATTTTTTTGCTTTCATTCTATTTGGCTGTTCTCAGTAATGGACAAAAACTTCCTCTAGATTTTTATTCCACGCCTTCTCTTATTCCACACCCTCAGATTAAAAAAAAAATTACTTCAGTGGTACTGTTTCCCCCTCCATAATTTTCTTAACACATTTGGGAACATCTTGCACTGTCAGGACAATTATTCCTGGCTTCAAGCCTCGTCTGAGCAAAGGCAGGGGCTACCTGGAGATTTTCACTGCAAGCCTGTGTCTAGTGTTTGCTCTGAAAGTGCCCACGTGTGCTAGAAAGAACATGTTGTCCATGCTCTGCACAGAATGAGGCTGACTAAACAAAGCTGCAGGGCAAAGGAATGATGAATTCGCTAGGTAGTGAATAGCCACTGCTGGATAACATGGAATATAATACCATGATTTTATACATTTTTAAATATAATAGCCCTGAGGAATATCTAACTATTATATTCCTTTACCCTAGCCCCTTTCTGTACTGATAAATATGAGAAGTCTTAACATCCCTGATTGTATGGAACTATGTATTGCATTGTATCCAGTCTCTTTTCACTGTGCCTTTTGTTAAGGGTAGAGAGCTGCCCTTTCAGGTGACTAACAGAGTGCCTGGGGTTTCCCACAGCTGCTACCATGTTCTGTCCATATGTGAGCGAATGATTCAGGCTCTGAAATTTACCACTGGTTTGACACCTTTGACTTGGGCAGTGAGTGGTGCTGAGACTCAGGGACTCTGGGAGCATCCAGAGATGCACATTCGGCATGACTGGAATCTCTGTTTCTTTTAAGGTCTGGAAAACCTGCAGGTCCAGATAGAAAACAACTTAAATGAATTTTGATATTTTGATCTTCATTTCAGTAGTCTGATTTTTGCAGCAATGACCTGCTGCATTCTGAGCAATTCACCAGAAGCAACCCAGCCCAAATCCAACCTGCCAAAATGTTTAATTTAGGTGGTTTCCAACTCTGCTGCCACTTCTTATCGAGGCCCTTCAGTTGTGAGTAAGGAAAAGTTTCCAGCAGGGTTATATGCTAGGCCAACCTACTTATGGATCCCTCTTCCCCGTTGCACAATTCCTATCGCATTTCATGACCCAACATGTGTCTACTATAGCATGTATCTGCAGTTATCTACTGTCAGAGAAACACGCTTCCAGCCACACAGACTGGGGAGAGCTCACCGTTCATTGTTTAACAGGGAACACATGGAACACATGCATACACTTTTGTTCATTTCTAGTGAGCCACATGAGCTTATATTTGTTTAGTAGTGTACAGTTCTCAAATGCCTCCATCTGTGCCAGCATGATGTGCTGGGTTGGAAGGCCCAACCATTGCTACTCCTCACTACAGGGTCACGGAGAGAAAGCTGAAAGAGTTCTCATGAAACCATCTGGATTACATTAGCTGGAGTGCAGCCAGTGGGTCAAATGTGGGGAAAAGATTACTCCCCTCCCTCAGGCACCTTGGAGTTTTGCTCCCCCAAGAAGGAGTAAAACAAGATGGTGGTATAGGGAAAGGCATGCAAGGAGAAGTTGAGGGAGCTAGGCTTAGTCAGCCTGCAGAAAACAAGGGTAAGTAGAGATATTGTTGCTGTCTACAGCAACCTATATGGGAATATGTGAAGAGAGAGACAGGTTCTCCTTGGAGGCAGAGAGGCTCTTGTTTTTGTAAAACATCAAAGAAAGCCACTGATAGCTTCATTTCACCAGTAATCTTCAGGGCCCCACAACTACATTTCTGTAAGTAACAAGATGTTCATATAAACTAGATGCGACTAAAATCAGCCTGAGAAAACAATTTGATTCCCCTTTCATCAGCAGACTCTGTGGGAGACCAATACTGCTATTTGTGCTGTCTGAGCAGTGTATAATACTTTGCAGCACTTATAATTTCTTAGACCCTAAGAGCAGAGTCAGTCAGCATTTTAGAAGGAAACCTTAAAAACTTTTATCTTCACACAAGAGTAAAGGTATGATTTCAGGAGACATATGGGTGTTGACATCTTACAGCAATTTCCCATTCATTAAAATCAATGAAATATGGGTGAAAGTAAAACATTTGTGGCTCAATAGAGTCTGAGCCCATTGCATTCTTCTGTCAGTGATATGTAGATCCCATGGACCTAGTCCCACTCTTCTCAAGTGCCCTGCAGTTAGTTCAGGGCAGAAAACTTAACTCCTGGTTCTGCTGCAGACTTTTCCTCCTTATCAAACACAGCTCTAAGGCAACATGGAGAACTTAGGTACCAGAGTGGCAGCCCGTGTTCAGACATGAATGTGTTAGGCCCTGACAGTTCCCCTGGGGAGAAAGAGTCCTGCCTGCCATGGTCACTACCTGGGCAAGGCTAAGCAGCTCAAGGGTCACTGTACAATCTGCCCAATCTGTTCAAAATACAACAAACACAGACCTATTGGTATGAAATGAGACAGCCTAACAAGGCTTCAGTTCTCCTCTGTTGCATTTCTAAGGGTTTCATGGGCTGGACTGACTTTGAGCATGGGCAGTGCCAGTGCATGTCTGCCCAAAACATACCTTGCAGACAAACACACAACAGCTTGGAATAAGATGTTGCAATGTGCTTAGTGAATCTGGTCTGCTCTCTGCTCCCCAGTCAACCTGCAAAACTGGGGATGTAGTACATCCTTATTTCATTTGGACATCTGAGGGGTAAGTGCAGTCAAGGCTAAGCAACAAAGGAGTGTGTAGGGATAGGCCCATCCTGATAAGATCTAAAATCAGAGAATGCATACTATGCAAGCCATCATGCAGGCTATGGTGCAGACTCAACTGCTGTCTTGGTGTTAAATTATGCCAAAACCCTCCTAATTCACCAGACTCTGAATGTACATCCTACTTTTGAAACACAGTTTGACAGATAAGCTAGTCTGCCAGACTAGAGATCTGTGACTACCAGTCAATCCCTTTATACTATAAAAGTCCAGTCCCCTTTCATACAGTCAACTTCTTCTGACATAATCCTTCTTGGGGTGTATGTGTGAAGATTCCTCTTGACTGGGGATACTTGCCAAGGATACTCCTTGAGACTGAGCAAAAGATATCTCCCCACAAGCATCAGTATGGGTGAGTTACATCAAATACCTACATAATCATTTTTTCTTTTTGCTAGCTTTAATATAATTGCTTCAAAAGTTCCTTCAATAGAGTGCACTATCCTATCCTATCCTATCCTATCCTATCCTATCCTATCCTATCCTATCCTACTATATACTATATTATACTCTACTAGTAGATTTTTAGCTTTTTATTTTCTGTAGTAAATAATTCTGATTATTTGTCTGGTCATTTATAACAATAAATTATTCATTTAACATATGTATTCTCATTTTGCCAATCATTAAAACCTGTGGGACAAAAGTGGTTCAATTGCACCTTGGTAATTCCTTAAATTCAAATCATTTACTTAATTCAAGGCTATGATTGGATTCAGCTGCATCTAGGCTCCTTTCTGAGAAACAATTTAGAAAACAAGGGAGTCCTTTCTGCACCTCAGGACTAAATGGCAGGACTTTTCCAATAAATTTTGTGTAAGTCTTCCACTCCCACATGGGGCAAGAAGCATGCAAGGTCCTCAAGGAAAGCTGACTGCCATTTATCATCTATTTAATGATTGAGTAATATAGAAAAGCCATATAAAACAAAAGACAAAATGCAAAAAGGGTTAAAATTATCAAAAACATACTCTATGTGACACATTCTTCTTCCTACTTTTTTTTTTTTTTACTGTTGAATCTACATCTCTAGAAAAGCTTTGCCTCTATCAGTTTCACATACTTCTCTTGATAGTGTTCCTTACCCCATGGGAGTGACTTTCTGTAATGCTTTATAGTTTCTAAAAATTTTTTTTAAAATCACCAGATGACTTACAACAATGATTCATGTTATTGTTATTACTCATTATTATCATTTGTCATATGAGACAATGCCTGGCTGTGCATTTTTCCTCTTTTGAAAGAGAAATCTGGCTCAGCTCTGAAGGCTCCAAATTCTGTTTATTATACTAGCTGAAACATGTTTATTACACTGGCATGTTTTTATATCCCTCCTGCTACCATGTGCAAAACATACTTTTGCACTTACCAAACCAAAAATTCTGAAAGGTTTTGCTCTCTCTGATCAAGCCATTGATCCGCTGAGTTTAGCAGTCTCATGTGGTGGCAGCCTGTATCTGACCCAGCAGTTTGTCCTTGGCCTCTCAGTACCGCAACTAATCGTGAGAGGCCTTCCATGGGGAAGACTCCTTCATGAATTCCAGTCCTAATTAATGAGATTTCCTGAGTTTTAAGCTCTATTCCTTCCTAAAAAGTGTGAGTTAGAAACCAGCATGTACTGCCTGCCTGTATAGCTGCTAGTGTAATGGTCTTTGAGAGGAAAAGCCACGTGAGATATATATCTGTAATAGCTAAAAATATCAGCGATACTGCAACAGTAATGACAAATCTATTTTCATGTTGCAGCTGCAGTGAGTTTTTACATAACCTTGTCCAAGAGCCTTTCAAGGCATTTTGGCCAAAGCCTTTTGGACCCTTGAGATACACTGGCTCCACAACTTGATGGCAGGAAGTGAAGTGACTTTCTGAACACAAATAGCATTCAAAGAAAGTCGACTTGTGGGAACTCAATCACTGTTGTTGCCTCCTTGAGTGTGTCCCATATCTGAAAGACTAACAAACTCTACCTTTTGACATCTGGAAATGTGATTGTTCCCTCCTGAATTCTGCAGTTGGATCTAATGAAGTACATTACCTTTCCCTACATATCTTATGCCATCAGGTTGTCTGTGATTCAATAACCAACGGGATATTGCTAGAAACACACTAAAGGTTCATGGTGGCATGAAAACCTCCCAAACAGTTTGACTTTGCAGTGATGTCAATATTTATTGTCACTGTCACAGACCCAGAAAGTTTACACAGACACGGCCAGGACGCTACACTTGCAGTTTATATGGGGCTACATACAGCATTTTCCCTCTGCTTCTGAATTTAAGAGACATTGCATCAGAACTGATGGCAATGAGGTGAAATTTTCATTCAGCTCAAACACTGTCGGGAAAGGAAGGGAACAAGTGGTTGACGTATCTGGGTTCCTGCTTCTTGTTACACAGATTGTGACAGGGTTTGAGCCCTGTAGGAGTGATGTAGTCCCACTTTCGGGAAAGGAAGGGAACGAGTGGTTGACGTATCTGGGTTCCTGCTTCTTGTTACACAGATTGTGACAGGGTTTGAGCCCTGTAGGAGCTCTGTAGTCCCACAACTCCCTTAAGTCAACATAAGCAAATGTTGATGCTAAAAGAGGCAGTGCCAACTTCCCACTGACCCAATCACTGTTTTTACTCTCCTTGCTTCCCCAGTGACTGCAAATAGTCATAAATATGTATGGGAGGGGAAAGAAAAAAAAGAAAAAGAGAGGTTAGTTTTAACCGGGAGTGTTGTCCTGTTCCCACTCACCATGTGGCTGCTCGAACATCTGGTCAGAAGGAAGAGAGAGATGTCAATGGCAATAATTAGGCAGAGGACTGGAAGGTAAGCCAGGGCTGCTTATTACAGTTTAAAGGAATTCTGCAAGAAGTGAGTAACCTACAGCACTTGTACAGTGTTTCCTCGGGGCTAAAGAGGAGTGGAGGGAGTGTGTGCAAAAGCAGGAGACAGACTTCCCTGGTCCATTATATCCGGATTAGGCAGATTAGATGAAACCAACTTTCTGACTCTGAGAAAATGTCATTAGAAATGTTTAAGCTAGTCTAAACATAGCTAAAGTACTCTTTACTTACAAAGTGCTTCACATTATCTATAATGGCATCCAAAATCAAGTACTGGTGATTTCTAATGAAACATAGCCTAGTCAAGATGCTGTTTTAAATCAAAACCACTGTTTCATCTTTTTTTTTTAAATGAAAATCACTTGCGTCATTAAAAGTTTTTATATTTCAGAAAATTATATTGAGAATAATGTTTCTTAATAATGACTCTTATAACAGCATTACTTAAAACAATTAAATCAATTAGTTCAATAAAATTCTTCAACTGAACTGCAATATTTTGGCACTGTAACTGACTGAGTTTACTGCCTTTACAATTAATGAAAGATTGGTTCCTTTAGCAATTACACTCTGATTAGTCCACTGCAAGAACATTTGCCATTACTCATCCCCCACTGCTATCAAAGGGCCTTTACTCCTGGCTTTTCATTTTCTTTTTGATCCTAAATTAACAGTTTATCAAAGTTCTTTCTCAGTAGAACTCTTGGAAAAAACTTGATTTTGTATTTCACCTGTGCTAAAACTTCATCAAAATAAGTGAATCCAAGAAGCAATGTTACTAAACACTAAGGCATCATGCCAGCCACAGGCACCTACCTAATAATTTTGATTTAATTAAAAAAAAATGCAACTGTGACTGTTCAGGAACAAGTAAGCGTTAATAGCAAAACCTGGGATAAAAAGGTAAATGTTTATCACAAAATAGCATAAAGAATCTTTTCCTAGTCCAAGTAATCAAGCTTCTGTCAAGGTGAGATAAAAGTCAATCAAGCTTTCAGTTGAAACACAGCTGCTAAGAATCAGAGACAAATGAAGCCAGACACTTCACTCCACTTTGAGCAGTAACTCAGAGCTGAGTACAAAGGCTTGGCAGTAGATGAGACCTTGTAATTCTGTACAGTTGTAGAAGCACACAGAAAAGATGTCCAAATTGGAGAGTTTTGTCTTTCTGAAGCTGAAAGCAACTGTATTTACCATGTTGGTTAAAATAGTACTTAATGAGAAAAATCTGTTAATATATTAGCTTTTTGTTTTTTTTTTCTTTCAGAAAAACCCCAAAATACTAAAGCTGGTCCTTGACTTCCAATACACAATTAATATTTCTTTTAATCAAATCGTATTAATAGAAGCTTTTTCCTGGTTCAGGAGGCAATGAACATGGCAGGAAAGGCTGTGAGCATGTGACAATGAGCAGGCACCATTCTTGTAAAGACTCATCCTTCTTTACTTTTCTCTTGTTTGTTGAAAGTAAACAGAAGTTACATATACAGGTATTGCTAAAACAGAGTTGTGTTTATATATTTATTTTTTCACCATTAGTTTCCTTGTCTTTTTTTCCCCTTAAATGTTATTTTTTTTTTTAACATAGTATAAGTTTTGTTCCTTGCTCTGCTTGAGGCTGTTAAGTGCAGTTTGAAGTAAAATCTGGAAATCATTGATTTTCACAGGAAATTAGTGTTCTACCTCTATCTGCTGCTCATTCATTCACCACTATGGTTTATTATACTATTGTATAAATTCACACAAATATTGATCCGTAATTTCGTAAATCTGAAAACCACAATTCCCAGGTGAAGACCATGACCCTAGAAAAAGCCTAGAGAAAACAACCTCATTACGAGACATACCTTGCAATAGATGTTTGTTTAACTGGAAATCCGCAAGAGCAGCTGCCCAGTGCAAGGGTACATATTTGCTTCTGAATCCTTTCTCAAAGAGACTATTTAAACATGTTGATGAACTGAGCTGGATTTTCCCCCACCTTCATTCCAGCAAAACAAGGAGACTCAGAAGATAAAACTTGTTTTGTTAATGCAAGTAGTGCTATGTGGTAAGTGAGAAATTTACTTTCTATAGTCCTATTTATTTATGAAGGTGGGAGACATCCATTTCCTGTACAGATGCAATCTCTGTGTTTACTGCTCAGTGATATTTCTATCTGAAAATTAATATACTTCTATTTCTAGAAGTGCTTGGGTATAGAGCTCTTTCTTGTCCATATTTGGCTTTATGTTAAAGATCTACTACTTTAGCTTCACCACTTTGGCAAGAGGAAACAAGTATTACTTGTATTTAGACTATCACTCCAATTCAAGCTATTAGACGTTTTTCATATCTGGTTGTGATTTATGCTAAACTGTAAACAACTGAGAATGATAACAAGGGGTTTATGATGTGTGCAGCTGGACTAGCTATCATGAGATTTCACACAGCATTCTGAACAGCAACAGTGATAACAGACTTTTCAATTGCTTCCATTCTGGGCTAAGTTGGATGCTTTGACCTAGAGGGGAAAGTTTGTGTCTCCTGAGTCAGTCACAATTTAAACTTTCTTTCTGGACTCAGTTTTAGATTTTCTTCTGCCAGTGTCTAGATGGGAATCCCTTCAGTCTGTCAACTCCTAACTTTAATTAGCTGAAGAAATTTTTATAGTACTCGTTCTCTCTTGGAGCTGTTTTTGCAGCTGTTTTTGCAGCCATTATAGCTCCAAAACCAAAGGAATCAGTAATGACCATGACTGAGGTGGTGTCACTTCTCCACCACTGGCCAATGATGTAAATTGTCAGAAAGGACTTGACTCAAAATGTCCCTTCTACTCCTGTGGGCAGCAGTTATGCATGTGACAAACTCCACTCTCCTGTGGAGGAAGATCTGATCTAATGGTAGTCTAAGTGTCACAAAAATAAATGTTCTCAGGGTAGGAATGTTATTTTACATAGTAAAGTAGAAACACAAAAGTACAAGACATGCTTTTAAGACGAAGTCCTGTGACACCTCTTTCAAGCAAAATGAAAAATGTCCAGCAGCCACTTACCCTTTCGCTTGCTTTGTGTTTTCATCTGCTTTGGAGTTTGTAGACAATAAACCATAAAATAGAAACATGGGTTGAACCCTGAGATACTTCTTCAGACTAAAGTGTTTTTACTGGAAAAGAAAGATCTGTCTGAGTAGCCTTGTCATCCACTAATTTTTTCACATAAAAATGAAAAATACTAAAAAATCATACACCTGCAGCATGCAGGAATTTTGCTTCTTTCAGTTTTAATAATCAGAACATTTCCCACTAACCTTGTTTGAAAGCAGAGGATTAAAACCATGTCTCCCAACAAGACCTGTGGTAAGCTTGAGGAGCAAAGGTTTATTTCTTAAATTTCAGTGTTTGGTTTCATAATTGAATTTTCTGGTTCTTGGTAACTTATCCTGTGTTTTCTCATTCTCTGCCATAACTTAAACTCTAATTTCTGAAAAATTACTTTTACAATTTCATATCTAATTGCCAGATAAATTAAAGGGAAAAAAAAAGGAGAAAATGAGCTTATTAAGAATCACAGATGCTTTGTAAATTAAGGTAATTTCTAGATTGCTAGAAAAGAAGAAGAAGTTATAATATTTTTTTGGTGATGTTTTGAAATTTTCTATTTCTTTTTAATTGAAATTTGCCTTGAAGAAAAATGGTGGTTTATTAATGTATAGAGAAAATGTCCATGCTGGTTATGAAATCTGAATCATCAAATGAAACACCAAGATCACATGGTAATCTTGACTACTAGTATTACTTGCAAGACTCTCAGTGTAGTGATATATGACTTGTTTTTCAAGTCCTAATATTCAGTTCTGATGAGAAGGAAACTATGATAGTAATTTTCTCCCTATTTCAGAATGATTTTATGAAAATCAGTTAGTGTTTGTAGAGTATGTTGATTGGCTGATATGCTGCATGAGCTTTCATCTTTTAATTGGACATCTGGCCTTAAAGCAATATTTTTAAACATCCTTTATGTATTTCTTAATTCATAAGTCTTAATTTTTTTATTATTTCCTTCAAATTCTGAGCTCTTCAGCATGATATGGTCTATGGTATTTTACACAAGGTTGTGCTTTCAATGATTTGAAAGTGAAATTCAATTTATTGACTAGATGATGAATTTTTTCATTCTCTGAACTTTACATACTTGGATAATGATGAAAATTATCATACTGTGGTTCTGAATTTTCACTTTCTGGTGTTAGTAGTTTCCAGGAGCAGACTAAAATCACGTAAAATTATGCACCAAGGATGTCTGTTTCATGACTTTCAATATCTGGAGTCTGTGGTTCACTGGTGATCCATAATCTGGAGTCTGTGGTTCACTGGTGATCCATAAGACTTTTGGTAAAGGTATAATACACAAGATCACATTTCTAACTTTTTCTGATAAATTTTCTATTGTAAGAATAGAGAAGGCAAGAATTCTTAGCCACCAATGAGTTTCACTAAGAAATGCTGTATTCACCACAAAACAAAAGCAATAAATACGTATAAATAACTTTAAAACCAACCATTGTGCCTCAGAAAAGTGATATATACAATAAATAGTATTATGCTTGTACAAACTCTTAAGCGTGGACCAAGATTTTTTCAATCTCTTCTAAGTCTTTTATTCCATACATTTGCCATCTCAAGGGAATACTTTCAACGTGTTCTGATGATAATACCAATAAGGAAACTAGAGATGTGTCGATTGTTTCAACATGTACACACTTGCTTCCGAAGAGGTGGTGAGAGGTTGCTGTAAGCACGTTGTTCTGGTGTATCACATTGTTTTCTGTTGTTTTCAAGACATCTCAGATGCTGTTTTCCATTTATTGAAAAACTCATCTGTTTCTTATCATGCACAAAATGTACAGAGCTGCCATGCTTTACCCTGCTGATATTACATGGGTATTTACCCTTGGGGTCTGAAAACTTTTCCAGTGAAGTTCCTTAAATGTAGAACTCAGTCCTTTCCTTCCAGTTCTCCTTGCTCCAGTTCTTTTATGTACAGGTGAAGGAAAGAGACAGAAAGAAAGAATATGCTGACTTGCTGTCTTAGGTGGATTTCTTTGCACATTGAGTAGTACAATTGAAGATAACTGGTATGGAAAATATGAATACAGGCTCCTAATTGAAGAAAAAAGATTAATTACTAGTCTTAATAGTGATAATTCTTTTGAAAAGTGGGTAGGCTAGTGCTTTAGTCAAGTTCTACTCATAGGAATATGCCAGAAGACAAGTAAAATTCATTATGTTCTACTATTTCTTTGTTTGTGTTACTGAAGGGTATTTACTGAAATTTTTGATGTTGCAGCTTTTGACCCTAATACTGCCAATGCAAGATATTGGCTTGTATTTGGAATGAAGGCCTTAAAGTAGAAGATTGAAAGGGCATTTCTCATGTTCTAGTGCTGTGATACTCCATTAGGTAGAGTTTGAGTTCTGTACTATGCAGGAACTAAGCAACAAGTTGGGCAGTAACACCCAAATACTGTAGCACTTAAAACTTAGTCATCCCCCCAAACACCATCAAAATTGTTTCAAGGATCTCTATGACTCCATTCAACATGAAGGGTCTTGATTTAAAGGCCTTTTTGTAAAAAGACCCAACTTCCATGGTTTATGTCAGGGCAACACTGGAAACATATCACATCTCTCTTTCTGACTATTGCAGTAAATTCTCAAAAGATAGCCTTCCCTTCTCATTACCAGCTGATGATGTACATTTATGATCTGTTTGAATTTCTCCATCCAACCATGTTCTTCCTGAGTTATGAGAAAGATATGTTTGTTCAGCCACACTGTTCAGACAATTCAGAAATGACCATCCACTCTTACTGGCTGACACAAAGCACAGAAGAAAGCGTTCCATTTAAAAGTACAGTCTTCACAAGGTCACTGTTCAATCCCATATGCAAGTCCCAGTATAATAATCAGATCTTAGGGACAAGATGGGTAAACTTCATTAATTTTTTATGGTAAATTTTGAATTTTCCACAAAGGTATTAAAAACTTACAGCTTGAGTAAACACATCAATTTAGAAATACTTTTGTAACATTTTGTAAATATGGAAAAAAAATCTGTTGTGAGGGATTTTGTCAAATATAGACATTTCCCACACAAGGTAATTAAAAAAAGCCCATAAAAAAAAAAATTAATCAGATAAACCTACAAATTTATACAAATGTACAACGGAAGAATTATCCTGACGTACACAGGAGAACTCACAGAGAAAAATATTCTCAGAAAGTTTCACTCTTTTTCAAGGTAAATGATCAGAAAACTAAATAGGTGTCAGAAAGATAAAAGTGTTTGATTATTTCCAACTAAGCACACCTTTCTTATATTTATCCTGGAGAGTGACCCAAACAATTGCTCAAAAAGAATACACTGAAGTCTACAAGTTACATTTCTGATACCATTTAGTTAAATCAAAACATTAAATACAAGAACTGAGTACCGGTTCTTCTTTATACAGAAGTGTCTTTATGTGAGTCTGGCAGTACAGAAGGGCTGTGCAGAAAGGCAGTAAAACAAATACTGCAATTAATGCCTGATTGAATGTCCCATGGCACTGACTGGAACGTGAAATGAAAACTAACCTCCAAATTTTCCTAAAGATTTTTTGAAAGGAAAGGTCCCATAACTATTGTCAAAATCACTATAACTACTAAAGAATATAAACAAATGTATTGATTTTTTTAATTTGATTTTTATGACATAAGACTTCAGAAAGCTATTGATGTGATAAAAATGCACTGGAAGGGTACAAAGGCTTCTCTGAATTTGGTTTAGGAAACATTTTCTTTGTTTTTTTGCCAAATCATAATAGGAAAACAAGTGTTTTTCATAGAAATGCTGACATAACTTTACTAATAGCACCTTTAACGGAGATTGTTACAATGTGTATTTACTCAGGTACAGGATTAAATAAGAGATGTGAACTCACCATAGCAACCCCTGCACCCCATTGCAGATATGCTGCTTCTAAGATACGGCCAATGTTTCTGAAGGAATACACATGAATAGTAGGTAAACATTTATCAATGCCAAATTGTGTTTCAAAAATATTTTGCCATAACAAAAAGCAGCATGATTTGATGCCATGTACATTAATGTATTACTGGATGGTATTTTCATTGTGTTATGATTATCGGCTCAAAATGTGAGTTTGAATAACTCCCCCACTCACTGTAGCAAAAATAGTGACAAACACACTATTGAGCTCCTCCTAAATGTCTCTGTGAATCCTTACACTCCCTATTAATCCAGGAAACTCACGTGTTCTATTTGGGCCTGATGATCTGAGATCTTGCAAAAATACTACTGTTCACCATAAGATATTCAGTAGAGTTATGTGAATATAGTTAAGGTTTTCTTCTAACAGTCTTTTGTCTCACTTTTATACATTTTACCATTTCCTCCTCATTCTTCCTCTGTGTCTTGAATTTTATCAGGTAATATGTGTCTCTTCAATTTATTTTTATTTGAGTTGGCTTTTCTTATTTTGCACAAACAAAACATAACTGTATTTACAAAATTGCTGATTGCTTTTTTATACTTAAGTGTTTTCACTTTCAACTTCAAATCACTTATGCAGCACCTAAAGTGAGTTCCTGATAATATCCAGTGGGTTGCTATACCTACTGCAATGAAGTTTTTGCTGCTGTATCTTTCTTACACTTTACACAACATTTCATGGCAGGATTTACGCTTGGAAAGAGAATGAAGTGATTGCATTGCTTTGTTTGCTTCTTGACATTAAGCAACCATATTGTCTTTTCCCAGATTTCACTTGTAGCGGGCAAACACCTATTTTCTCACATAAACTGTGAAGACTGATAAAGAACAGAACAAATATCCCATTTTGCCATGTGAAGTTGTCTCCATACATTCTTTCATCATTGTGCACTAATTTTCTTGGGAGACACATGTCAAAAGTCTTTTACTTGCTGGTTATGCACTGTAACTTGAGCACAGAAGCATCATATGAGCAGCTTGGGAACTGTGCACAACTCTGGGCTGCAAGCTTTCCTTCTCTCCATACCTATTCCATTGGGACAACCTGGAAGAGGAAAACATAGAGACAAGGCTGCTAGCTCTATTAAATGGCTTGTATGCAATACTGTTGACTTTTTTTGCTCTTTCTTCCAAGTCTTCTTTAGCCTATTTGGACTGAGCAACTGTCTGATCCATCAGCGAACTCTGTGTTTTAAGAGCTCCACTATTTTCTGAAGAAAGGAAGAGATTACTCTGGGTGTGCAATGTAGAGACTCACATGGATGCAAACTGATATATACATTTGTGATTGTCTAGAGCTGGTATGCTAAGATGAACCATAGTGCGTCTGGGTGCTCACTGTCTATGGAAACACTGAGGCCTTACACCTACAGATTTCTTATATAGAATACCACAAAAATAATAAAACTTAACGTAATTATGTGATCACCCTAGAACTGGCTGCCTGAAAAACCTGTGAAGTGTTGTCCAGTTTAATCACCAATAGCAATTACATTCTGCACTTCACAGCAGGAAGCTTTGTATTTTGCAGAAAACATGAACAATACTTGGCCATTCTTTTACACCTCAGCAATACTGCCCCTCCCGCACAACATCAATGTCAGGCCAACAGAGAGGTGCTTCCCTTAAGAAGACTGTCTCCCTCTCACTTCTATCTGTTTTTAAGAGACAATAGGCTCAAAAGACCTACACCCACAGCTACGTTAAAATAATTTAATATTGCTTTTTTTTTTCTACAATAACGAAAATCACTATTTTAATTTTAATCAAAGGGGAATTCTTGGGCTTCACCTACCATTTGAATTTGCATTTTAATCATATTTTAATCATATTTCAAGCCCTCCAAACTTCAACAGAATAAATGGTATGAAGAATGCAGCCACCTGAACAAAACAACAAAGAAATGAAATCCATGTTCTTGGGACTACTTAGAAGAGAAAAGAAGTTGCTACTGCAAAATATTCAGGTATCTCCAGTATAAGAAATTTCTCTGAAATACTGAAATCCAGCAGAGCAGGAGAAATTATAAGATCCAGCAGTTATTGCTCAGATGTATTTCATATTGATATCCTTCAATTCACTATTCTGCATTACATGTTAGAAATATTATTCGTCTTAGGTATGAAGAGTGAAAAACCCTGACCTATATGAAAACAAATTAATATGCCAAAATGTAACTGAGAATTACAAAAATGCCTGTGTTTTTGCCAGAATAAGAATGTGAAATAAAGGAACCTAGAACAGCTCAAATGACATATATCTAAACAAAGAAATATCAAAGGAATGAATGCAGTTATTAAAATGCAAAAAAAAAAATTATGTTCTATACTGATTATTAGAACGAGTTCTAGTAAGGAGTATAACTTTTTTTTTTTTAATGTCTTCAAAACATATGGATGTGCTTTAAAGAACTCAGAATTTTCATAAACAGAGAAGACATTGAAAGATTAGTTTGGAACAGGCTCAGACAATTTATTCTCTATGGCTTTTGGTTTGTCAGAGGTGAGGTGGAGTAAATTAGCAGGAATAAGAGTGGTTACACTGTTCTCACTTGTACTCCCAACAGACCAACGAGGATTAAAATGGTACCATTATCAAATTTCTGTAATGTCTGTCTTTAGATGTATGTTGTCTTTTTTTTTTTTGCTTAAATAATGCAATTTCTTCTTTGCTACAAAAAAAGTTACATTCCTTCAACCTTGAAAACTGACAGACTTCTGTGAATTTACAGACATATGTGGCTGAATTTTGAGGCCAAAAAAACAAAATATCAAGACATATAACTTCAATAGCTTCTACATGGCTAAAATGTACTTTCACCTTGCTGATGGGGAATGCTGGCATATCAAAGCCCCAAGCGGATTCCAACACTTCCAGATTATCGTTACAGATACATTTTACAATAAAGTAATGAGTAACACAACACAAACACATCCATCCTATTAATTGAATGAAGTACAGCTTTTTGGCTGAAACAAACAATAATATTATTTATAACTCACATTACATTCCATAAACTATGCTCTCATCTGGAAAGAGGCTATAAATGGCGTGGTAGGGTTCCATATTGGTTTCTTTCTTTTTTTCCTCCAGTGACTTTCCTGATGACCTCTCTCTTAATTTACAAATAAAACCTTGAC
Source organism: Scytalopus superciliaris (assembly GCA_013400415.1). NCBI lineage: Eukaryota > Metazoa > Chordata > Aves > Passeriformes > Rhinocryptidae > Scytalopus > Scytalopus superciliaris. The sequence goes on along the minus strand of VXBX01000236.1, from coordinate 129,986 downwards.
TTTCTTGACTGCCAGCACTGAAAATCTACCCTGGGATCTGAGATCAAGCTGTGTCCTTTCTGCTTTATGCCAAAATAGACTCTGGTTCACCTCCTCAGAGCTGAGGTGGCCCTGCAGGGCTGGCAGGAATGTAAAGCAGTAACAGGACTTTTGCCAGCAAAAAGATGAAGTGAAAGAATTCTCTCAGAAGTAGGAAGATACCAATTTCCAAGTCAGCTTTATAGAAAACAGCTGTTCTTTGAAACAAGTGCTCATAACAGTGTTGGGGTGGGACATCTCATTGCCTGATGTTCCTGTATGACCTTTTTCACTTTGATCTTTCCAAGTTCAGCCTGTAGATCAGTCAATCTGAGGTGCTTGTGGTTGTGCCTGTACAGCCTTTTTCCCTGTCAGCAGTGCTGGACTCAGGTGTTTCTGCCTCTTCTAATTGTTTTGCTCCTATGTTTGTGTTAAGACTGGGACTGCTGTGTGCATCTCTGGAGGTCCCAAGCTCATCTCTTTGGAGCCAGGTCCCAACACAGCTCTACAAACAATGGGGTTATCATGGATATATGTTCATCCTTCTGCTTCTGTGTTTGTGGTGTAATTTTTCCCATTCTCATCAAGGGTGAACATTTAGCCAGTTCTTTGCACTTAGCTATAAAGCCTTCCAAATTTTTTTTTTAAGTCAATATTCCATATCATAGTTGGCAAATATATGTTCTCAGTGAGAGTCTGATGGATATAAAATAATTTTGGGCAGAGCATGAAGACCTAACTTTGAGATGTCCAGCTTCTTTTGGGAACTGGGTGTCTCTGCAGAGTGCAGGTGCCCACACACACTCAAACATGGGGATCAAGCCCTCTCCTGCCATGGAGTCCATTGTGGGAGAAAAGTTCACTCCTTGCAAGGACAAGAGTTTAGGCAGGACAGAGAAATATGGGCAGAGCAGAGAGTGTGCAAGGCCTGACAGCAGTCAAAAATGATTCCAACAGGGACTGCTGTAGTGTTTTTTAGAGCTGCAATCTTTCATGTTGGCAAGCAGGAGTACTGGGGCACATGATGGGTCAGAAATATTCTCTTAGGAAAACGGTAACACGTGAGGCCAGGCAAAGACAAGATTGTATCCAAAGGCACATATGAAGTCCCCTTCCCTGTCTGCAATGGGCCTTTGCACTCTTGAAAGAACACAGGTTCAGCTGCTTAATCCTGTAATTCACTGTGTTTAATTTCTTATTTATTAAAGAGGATAGAGAAAAAGTAATGATGCACAACAAAGACTGCTGCCCCTGCAGGTCGTTCAGGCTGTGGACCACAAAATCCCAGGTTCAAACTCTGGGAAATAATTGGGTAACATTTCCTAGGGAAATGTCCAGGTAAAGTTCATGGTGACCTGCTGATGTCTGGATTGTCAGCTGTCCAGTACTATCTGCCACTCCCAGTGGCTGTCCCTTGCAAACCCACATGACATCACCCCCTCTGTGAGCACTGACTCACTATGCAGTGCTGCAGCAATCGTTCTGGAGAGCCTCATGAGCACTGAAGAGCAAAGCCGAAAAACTATTTGTACTTTATAGAAGGAAAGATTTAACAGGAGAAGAAATACTGAGCAATCAGGAATGTGCACTGGCATTTACAGTTCCTTCTACTGATACATCCTGTGTGAAATGTGATTCTCTGCACTGTCTCCTTGGTTTTGATGTGGAGCTTTGTTTTTGATTGTATATGTAATTTGGCTCACTGGATATACATGGACATGTAGACTAAGAGAAAAGAAATATAATTACAAAAACAGATTAACATAGTTCCCATGAAAACAGATATTTACATGCAATTTATTCTAGAAGAAATTGCTTTGTGCTTGGCTTGGCTGGTATGATGCACTTAAGTTTTTGTTTGCTTGTTTGTTTGTTTGCTTGTTTTAAAATGTAATTTTGGAGGCTACTTCTGCAAATAGGTAGTTGAGACTTAATTTTAATAATCACAGCAATCTTAATGTTCACTTACTTGTGCCCAAAGGTTAAACATCTGCACATGGCACTGAGCCTCTGTAAAGCTCTGCTTTTCTACTAGCCACCACCCAAAAAGGTAATTATTTTTCAGGAGTAAACCCAAATACATGAAAATAAAGACATTCATAGTTAAGAAACTGACTCTTCTTTTCTTTTAGCTCAATACAGTTTGTTTATGTATTACAGCATCTGCTGCCAGTTATGTAAGACCTGTTGCAATAACTTGTGATATGATGAAAAAAGAACAAAGTCTCAGTTTAGTTTTGAATTTTCAGGGTTTAGTGAATTCTTCTGTAACCCTGTCCCAGGTCTTACTGCTCTGGACCAATTGAAAATTATCTCTTTATACGATAAATGGAAAAACTACTGTCACTGAGTGCCTTGAGGTTGCAACCCTATGCGTTAAGTGCTATACAAACATAATCAAAGGACATTCCTTGGGGCAAAGTGCTAAAATTCACATATTAGTTAACAGACAAATGTCTTTTCAGATTGGATGAACTGCTAGATTATATTATCAGAAGCAACCATTGCATTTTATGAGTTGTCAGTGACTTAAATTAAAAGAGTGATCCTCCAAATCAAAATTCTATCCTTAGCTCAAATCTTAATATTCAGACTACATGGACATCCACTTTGACAACACACAAACTAATTAGCAATCAGAAGCTTAATCCTGTTAATTCCATTCAGATGAATAGTCTCAGGGTTAACGAAGTGCTCTTAAGAAAAATATGAATCTTGTTACTTAACTCTTGTTTAGTTAATGTTAAATCATTTAATTAAATCCCATTTCCTCCCTCAAGGCTACTGACAAGAAAAATTAACCAAGACTCACAAATATCCATTTATGATCCAGTACAAACCACATACATTCCCAAGGAGAAAAATAAAAAGAAGCTTCTTTTAATAGAAACATGCTTTTAATATCAGGGTGAAGACAGAGTAATAGTACTGGGTTACCATAGTTAACCAAGCCAACTTCAAAAAAACCCACCCAAATATGCAGACAAATTTCATTCAGAAATTAATTGGATTCTGCAATTTCATTTATTTCTTGGAAATGTACAATTTTCCTCAGGACAAATGTGTATGTGCTCATTTAATTAAATAATACATGCTATTACATACAAGAAAATGTGCAGAACAATGGATTTAAGGGCACATGGACCAACTGATTGTGGCTTTTCTTGTCTTCTTAACTCTTGAGCTGACCATTGAAACACTATGTCCATCACACAGGTGAAGTGCACGTTGGGAAGACAGACAATATACACTCAATTACTTCTCTTTATTTTGTGGATGTATAATTGAGAGGACATAAGTGTTTTTAATCAGTATGAATACATATTGCATACAGTAAACCACATCAAACAAATGCTGAGGTCTCCACACTGAAGAACATTTTTAGCAAGGATTGTATCTGCAAGCATGAATGTTGTGACAATCCCTACTAGCAGTCACAGCGTGATGATTAATAAAGACCAGGTAAAGTCCTATAGTATACACTCAACTATAAATTTTATACCTATTAAAATCCATAAAGTCCTATATTATATTGTTTCAGTAATAGACTGGCATGTTAGTACACAAAATTTTAACCTGTTCTGTGGAAAGCTGGGCTGTCACTCCAGGCAGTGCAATGGGAGGGGAACAGCAGTTCCACGTGTCTTCTGTTTGAGCTGCACAGGTAGCTCAGTAAACATGGGATAGTGAATAGTATCATTTATTTTCACCAAATAACCAATAGCTATGGATAGAAAAATATTCATCCAATTAAGGTTATGCAACCTTTGGCATTTTCTGCCTCTTGATTTCTTAATTGGGTAAATATCTGTTACTCTTTGCTTATTTGGTTAAGTACTACTTTCAGGTTTACTTTTGTGATTATTTCTTTATTTAAAATACAAAATCACAGAAAAATAAGTCAATAACAAGACCTAAAACCTATTGGCAATTTAATTTTTTTGGGAAAACATGGCTTCGTTACACTTGGTCCAATAAAAATTTAACACTTTCTTTAACTCAAACCTTCCAGGACATTTCATGTTCAGCCAGAGCCAAAATGAAAATGTTTAGAAAGATGAAAAATGTTTGAGGTTACTGATGTGTGGTAATGCAGCAAAAGAAGATAAGAAATTGGTGTGGTGTTCCAAGCCAGTGTGTTCCAGTAGCTACATTTTCATCCCTGCACCAAGAAAACCAGAGTGCCTTTTTCTCTAGGAGTCTCTCCAGGAGTCTTCTTTCCTTCCTCAGCCCTTCTTTCAGCCCATTTGTGTTTTACCCTGTAAGAATATATGTTAGCTACAAGAAAGTAAGAGGGCAACAAGACTTAGGAGAAAAAGTAGAGAGATGGGTGTCTAGAACAAAAAGATTTTTCTTTTCATGCAATAAGAAAATGCTGGATCTGATTGTGGAAGGCAGTCAACCTGTACAAAAGTACAGGCTGATACTGGGACGAGACTAAAATTAGAGAGTATTTAATGTATGTCTGTGGTAATTATCAATATTAATATGACTATATAATGACTGTTAAAAGCAAAAAAACCTAGAAGAATGAAAACTGATAAAATTTATACAAACTGTTATGATAATTTAAATCCTTATTATTACTGTTTACTTATGTCTTAGGGTATAATAATGAACCTTTAATTGCAGGCAAGCAATTTTATGTCAGAATAAATAAGAACTTGGGAACAGTGATAGCATTTATCCAACAATGCCCTTAATTTTGGTTCTAATTCATCATTCTTTAAGCTAAGTTTTAATGGAAAGCATCTGAAGCACACTGTTAATAAAGCTGTTAGATACAACTCATATGTAATGAAATGTTCCCTGTTCTCTCCCTCTTTTTTTTCCTATCAACCCCCACAGGCCTTGTTTTTGCAGTACAGCTTCAATTTTTTGATGTCTAAACTAAGGGAAAAACTGAGCCAAACAAAATAAAACACACATGCAACAAGCACAGTTGATTTCTGCGCCTGGAAAGGTGAAATGCATAATGACTTCTTGTTGCAAGAATGTTTTGTTAAGCATTGAGAAATATTGCTTTTTGAAGGAATTATACATATTAAATTGTCTTGAACACTCTTGTAATATCAAAAGACTAAAGAGTGTATTTTAAGAGCAGGAGATCCTAATCTTAGTCTAGAATAGAGTAAGAAGTATCTGTGTTAATTTATTCTAGTTTCAGTGCTTGTTAAACAAAATGTGACCTGTCCTGAACTTGAATTTCATTGAGAAGTAGTATAAAATGTTATTAATCAACTGACATACTAATGGAATAGCAAAAAACACAAACTTGTGTCAACACAATTGACTTGGCACTGGCGAGGCCGCACCTCCAGTAGTGTCCAGTTCTGGGCCCCTCAGTTTAGGAAGGATGTTGAGGTGCTGGAGCGGGTCCAGAGAAGGGCAACGAGGCTGGTGAAGGGTCTGGAGCACAAGTCCTATGAGGAGTGGCTGAGGGAAATGGGGTTGTTTAGCCTGGAGAGGAGGTCGCTCAGGGGTGACCTTTACACTCTCCACAACTACATGAAAGGAGCTTGTAGTGAGGTGGGGGTCGATCTCTTCTCCCAGGCAACCAGCAGTAGGACAAGAGGGCACAGTCTTAAACTGCAGGAGGTTGGACATTAGAAAGAAGTTCTTTACAGAAAGAGTGATTGGGCTTTGGAATGGGCTGTCCAGGTAGGTTATCGAGTCACAGTCCCTGGAGGTATTTAAGAATAGACTGGATGTGACACTCAGTGCCATGATCTAGTAGGCAGGGTGGTGTTAGGTCAAAGGTTGGACTTGATGATCTCAGACGTCTTTTCCAACCTAGCTGATTTTATGATTCTATGATTAAAGGTGAAATCAGTTTTCTGGTTTTGCCTTTAATTGGGCTAATTAATGTTTAGGCTCAGCATAAGTTGTTTTATTTCCTAGAAAAGACTCAGCATGTCATATTTTACATGAACTATATTATTTGGTATATGTTTAATGTTAATTTCTAGTGAAAAAGTTGCAAGATGAAGAGAGAATCTTATTTTACATAACCTGTTTCACAATTAAGCCTCTCTGAAATTAAGATGTTTAAATGAGCAGAACCATCTTGCTTGTTTTGTTCATGTAACTTTTATATAATCCACTTATGGCTGATACTTCTTGAGTTCATGCAGCCTTATATTCTTGATGTCTCTTTAAATACTATTTTATAATTAAAACTGAAATATGCACAACAACCTACACACACAGGTGTAAAAGTTCTCAACAGATTTTTAAGGCTGTGAGTTCAAGAGGATATAGAAGTGAAAGAATCAAGACTGACAGTGAATTCTCAGGTTGTGTCCCTTTTATAAACATGCATAACATTTAATGATTTTCCTCTCTTCTCTGTTGCTGTTCCCACTAAGAATTTTTCTGGAAGCTTTTCTTTGAGCAGTTTTGGAAGGTAGTAGTTCCTCCAGCTCAAGAAGCCTACTGTCAAAGTTCTAGATTTTATTTCAAAACCTGAAGAGACTTACTGGGTCATAATTTTTTTTCTTAATATTGATCATTAATTAGTAGATGAAGCATGGAAGTGATGTGTAGGCATAGAAGTGCCTTAGCTTGTTATCCACCATTAAAAAATCCAGGCCAAATAAAATTGGACAAGGTTATAAGGCACTTACATCACAGGTCAGAAGTGGGATGTATTAGACAGTCTGAGGTTAGCGGGAGCTGGAACGGACTAGTTCTGCCTGAACTGCAAGGAACATAAGAAAACAGACAACCTAAATTCATTATTGGTTTGGTAAGTTCTTTGTATGTTTGTTTGTTTTGTTTTTGTTTTTGTTTTGTTTTTCCCTTTCTGAAACAATTTTCAACAGCCTGGTATGTCCATGTTCTTCCTTGTCATAGACAGCTCTGGAAATCTGACACCAAGGATAAAGCACAGGAGAAGAAAAAGTTGTATGTAGCCACCTGAATGGCATTTTAGCTGTTTTCACTTCTGTGAAGTAGCCTACAGCTCCTAAGGAGGTTATAACCCTTCTCTGAGCCCACAGACAAATCAGTTTTCAATCTAGCATGATTAAAATACGCCATATGAAATGGGCTGAAGCTAGTCATAGATTGAGGTCGAGTTTGGCAAGCATTTTGAGTCTAGACCTACCCTGAAAATTGCAGTATTTGATTAGAAAATTTCAAAAGAAAAATATTCCACGTTTTTATTTTGAACAATTAGTTTCAAAATTGACGAAAATGTTAAAGAAGGGTTAAATAACCTTGGAACAAAACAACAGAACACAATTCAAACATCTAGTCTGGCTGAATTGCCACAGACTCTACTATGTCAATATACAGAAAACACTAAAATGCTGAAATTTCCATCTACCAGGTAGGGAAAAGAGGAATCTATGTAGTGAAAATTTAACACTGTTCCTACTTAGGAATTCTCTGAGTTGAGCCCAGTGCAACATTTCATTGCAATCAATCTGCCTTGACTTGCTAAAGAACAAAATGAAAATGGATTCAGAGGTAAAGGACATGACCTCATGAACTTGAATACCTGCCCTACCCTGTGACTGTTATTAACTCATAGTTGTTGACCAAAAGGATCATAAAAGTTATGTTGCAATTAATGACTGATGGTGAATTTTAAAATTCAGAGACATTTCTGTTAAATTAATCAGCAACAGTTACCTTGCCCGTGTTTACTCAGGCTTTATTGATTGTGAAATACGAAATGACATATTTTATTTGTCACTGTGAAAATATTTCCACTATGAGTAGGAATAAAATAAAATAATTAAAACATAGTTCAATTATAATTATTGCACTAAAAGAAACCTTCAGAATTTTGGAGCTGAAAAAGCCGATTCAGGCTCTAAATTTGAAAATAAGAATTAAACATTCGATTTATATGTGGAGTTCAGATTTTGGTTTGCAGTTCAAAATAAGTGAGAAAGCATGCAAACATGTATATGGATCAGGAGCATGGCACAGTGGAAATAATATCAAGCTTAAAAATACAGTAAAGTAGCATTAAGGATATAGATTGTAATTAAAGGAAATTACAAGCTGATGTTAAAGGCACTGAGGATATTTCAAGGAAGTTACAATTTCTCATTACACTAAGGCATTACAAGTTGCATAAGAAAAAGAAATTACTTAAGACCTGACTCTGTATGTACAAAATTTTACCCAATATAGATTTGTTTCTTTGTAGAGCTATCCAAACTCTTTTTTATGTTTGCAATTTGTTTGGTGAAATTAGTTTATGAGTTTTCTATAACTAACTATGTTTCTTGTTTAAAAACTGTTTTGTCACCACTGTTTTTAAGATCCCATTTTACCAGAGATTATTTGAAAAACTGCATTTTGCTGGCATTTAAAATTGCAGAAAAATCTATCAGTTGTAATAACTTCAAAGAGATTTCCACTAGGTATAAGCAGATTTCTAAAGCTGATTAAAGCACTGAAATTTATAAAGTGTTTCCACATAAAGCACTTTATTTTCTTTAATGAAAAATAAAAATATTTTTTTACTCCTCAGCATAAAAGGTGTAAAAAAATTTCTGCATAGAAAACCATAGAATCAGAGAATTGTAGAATCATAAAATAGTTTGGGTTGCAAGGGACCTTTAGAGGACCTTAACTTTAGTCACCTGATCTTGTTGTAGAAGGAAAGAAAACTGGATGGGAATATGCAAACTCATCAATTTCATAGCAGATAAGACAGCACAGACAGCATTTCAAGATGCAATATTGTAAAATACCAGAGAAATACAAAGGTGAAGGCTTCATGAAAATTAAGATGGAAAGCTGATAACCCAGTTCCTAGGGAATGACTGGCTGTGACTTAACCGCTGCAAAATGTTGGCGCATGTTGTAAACCCATTTATTTCAAAATTATATAAAAGAGAAAGTTGCAGATTTCAGTACCTGCATAGCAGATTTATGCTTTCACATTTGAAAGTGCTAGGTACCAAACCTTTTCTGCTGAAGAAATGTAAAATATGTCATCCTTTTAAAATTGCCCCATATGGTCACTAGCATGTACATGGATGAGCAGTAGTTTTCTTTTCTTTTATCCTTTAGACTCCTGTGCCTTGATGTAAGCTATGTGCATATCAGGGTGCCCAAAGGAAAGGGAAGAAGAAGCTTTAGAAAATGGAGATGTATTTGGAGTGGTTATGAATGTCACTTGCAATTTAAGTACTTGAAATTAATTAACATGTTATCTAGATCTTGCTTTGTAACCAGTCAGTGTTTAAGAGACAAGTATGATTTTAGTCATCAATTAAACACCATCATTCATCCTTAATTTCTATTCAATTCAAGGTTAATCACAATTTCTTGATGTGTCAAGGAACAAAACAGGGCTGACTTGCTTCTTAGAAGAACTGAGGACCTTAGAGACTAAAATATATAAGTAAATGCCCAGTAAGTTTTTCATTCAAATACCATTCTCATGAATCATCTTTCTTTCTCTTCTTTCATTGTATGTATGTGTGTGTATATGTGTATAAAACGAGAGAGCAAGTGAAAATGCCTGTTACTACTTTGACTGCCATCTACTCATTCAATTTGGCAACACCTGAAGGACTTCAGGAGTCAGGAAGTAGAAAGTGTAAAATATGTTTTTAAATCTTCATGCTCCATCTGTTTTTAAATTGTAATGGATATTCCAATTTTTCTGTTTATATTCCTCAAAAAGTGACTTGCTCTTTGGTGAAATTCTGTTTCATTATGCTCCCTTTTTCTTCAGCTCTGTAAATCCACTATCTTTTGTAGCTCCAGCATACTGTTAAACTTGCAGCATTTGCCGTGGGCCTATGGATGGATAAGGTAATAATTCAGTAAGTAAGCTTAACCCTCCATTGTTTATGTAAAGGGTACATTTTTCAAATTTCTATAAATGTTTATTATGACATCAATCACTTCTTCACTGTCAAACCAATAAATGTGTGTATATATCTAAATGGCCTTTTTCAGGCTGATGTTCCCTTGCTCTGCTCATGCCATGAGTCCAGCAGGAGCTGTGTGTCCCAAGCTGATAGACTGTCAGGCTTGACCATTAAATCCATCCACATGGCTTTCATTTTGTTGAAAATATTTGAAGAACAAACTGTGGTCTGAGCAAATACTGCCAAGAATATTATCATGAGTCTATCTGAGTGTTAAGTAATTAATTGAACAAATAGTACAGTATTGTGTTGCCACTTAGAGACAGTTTTGAAATACTGCAATCTCTATCTATAGATGATGGGGGGGAAGATGTCTAGCCTGAATTGTCCTGAAAGATGTCTTTTGCCTTGAAGTCTACTTAGAAATGTTTAAAACTAATGACAATTTTTTGGAAAACTTCAGCTATCCATAAGTTTGAAGAAGAAATTAAGTGTCGAGGCTCTCTGTGTAATCATATTTGGCTTTTAGATACCATGGGCTGAGCATTGACAGCTTCTCTTTTCTTGGTCTCTCCCATCTCCTTGAGTGGAACTGTACTGCTGGTTATATTCACAGGCTTCCAGAATGCAGGATGGAGAGCAAAGGTGCACAGGAGAGCTTCCCTGCTGTGGGGGACAGAGAACACACCTTGACTCAAGCTCCCCTTCTCATGACTTGATTTTTTAACAATTTTGATTGAAGATGGTTTAATGCAGAATGCAGGAATGGTGCTGGGATTTATAAGAGGAATTCAAAGTCTGCCCTAGTCATACTAAGTGCTGAACTACACAGTCATATGTCCTTTTGGTCCCTTGTTTGCTATAGTAAATCACAGGTTTAGAGACAGACATCAGGTCCTCACATGTCTCTAATGCTTAGCTAAATATCACTCTGCCCCTACGTCAAGCAGTCCTGTATCACCAAGATACTGAAACATGCATCTATCTTATGCACACATTTAAGAGGATAATTTAACATAATTTTCCAAACAAACCTTAGACCAAGAAAAGCTCTTTAGTCTTGGGAGGTCAGATAGAAAATTAATTTCAGATGTGCCTGGTTTATTCCAGAGTTGTTTGTTCTGTTGATCTAGGAGGACATTGAACATGGACTCCTGTGCCTTCTCATAATGCAGTCTCATCCAGTTTGCTTATTAAGGAACAGTTATAATTCCAGAGGTGAGAAATAGACATATAAATAAGTTGGTTTAATGAAAGACTCCTGGTTAAACCATGTTAAAAATGCAAAGTCAGTTTGGTGTAAATGGTGTAAGTCAACCTGGATGTGCAGTGTTCATACCATGTTTTTATACCAAAAACATCCCAAGATTAGAATTCCTTGTTTAAACTAGCAGATAATATTCAGCACTCAGTATTTTTCCTCCAAAATTGTTATTCCACTCCAATGGTAAGGTAAAGGTGTTAGTTTAAACAGTTCAAAGATAGCCAGAAGAAGGACAGGTTCACATTTAGGAGTAGCTACTGCGGTGGCAAGGCAGCTCCTGGTTGCAGACAGCAGCTCCTGGTCCATGCTGCCCAGCACAGCTCTGGGGCTTTGCCTTGCTGAGAGGGCATGCTGTGACTCTCTGTAGGTTTCCTATTGCTCAAGCTGGTGATCCTACTCTCGTAATTCCTGCAAGATATTTTGTAACTCTTCTGTAATCCCAGTGATATTATCAGAGATAATAGATTCCCTTTTCTTTTAGATGTGTTTACAAACAATTTTTTAAAAATACTAAAAATATTGAATTGCTAAGACAGTTAGAAAAACTGTTGTTTTAGATAAAGGAAATTTCATATGTAGCCAGCAGGGTACCTAGCAGGAAACCTGAACCCTGATGTCAGTTTTAAAGTTATTAAATAGTTACTAGGTAAAGATTCAGTTTCTCCCTTTTAAGGCTCAACTATGGTAGAAGGATACAAAGTAGCATATCTCATCTGTGTTGACATGGCTCCACAGGCATCACCTCCTTTGCTCAAAGGTGGGGGAAGAGGTGGAAACTGTTAACTGGAATAGAAGATCTTGTAAACAGTTGGCAGGTGAACAAGCTGAAGATTGAGGATGGCGGTGAGAGATGGTGCAAAACAATGGCAAAGAAGTTAGGAGTTTCACATTAGAAATGGTCGTCTTTTAGCACAGCAGTTTCACATCTGACCAAAACACACTCTGCATGTTTGATCCAGAAATAGACATGTTTATATTGCTTAATCAAACATAGGTTTTGGCACATGGCTTTCATGCAAACTGCAGATTTCATGGATGAAAATCTTTGGAATTGGGTTCAACTCTTAACAATTGTTTCCATACATTCAAGTAGTCATTTTTAAAGGCAAAACCATTCCCAGTATTCATCTGCTACCGGCTTTAATACATAGGTGTGTTGGAGAGGCTATACACATGCCATGTAGAGGTACTGCTAGTGCCTGGCTAAAGTAGATTGGCATAGGCAAGTGTGATCTGGCAAAGAGCAGATCCTTTACTTGTGAATCAGCATGAGCAGTTCGGTTTGGACAGAAACTAACTGCAAAATGCCAGCTCAGCAGGAACACTTCCTCGAATACATCAAAGCTGTTCCTTTCTACATGGCACAGCTGTGTTCTTTCCAAGAATTTCTAGGCCGGTATTCTTGCTTTTCAAAGAGTCTTTAAAAGCATGCAACCCCCATCCTGAATGTCCACAAATGAACAAAATGGGATGTGAAAATTAGAAGCATAAAAATATTAAAATCGTCAATCATGCAAAGCATGAGCATATCTGGTAACAGTGAACTCTTGCTTGTATCATATTCCTAGTTTTTTACAATATACATATTCCTGGTTTTTTTTGTTTTTTGTTTTTTTTTGTTTTGTTTTGTTTGTTTGTTTGGGTTTTTGTTTGTTTGTTTGTTTGTTTTGTTTTGTGTTCCCCTGGGGAAGCAGATATGTTGAATATTCTTATTTTTTCTATCTGGCTACTTAAAAAAGTATTTTTTTAAAAATGTTTAATTTCCCCTATAACCAAGCACTAAAATCCAACTCACATTATTGACATGGACTAGCTGCTTTAGTAACTGAGGGGTGGTTTTGCCTATTTCGGCAGAATGTGACAGAAGAATCAGAAGTAATATCAGAAGTAATAAATAACTAAACATTTCTGAGACTATGAACAAATTCTGTGGCCTTCATGTGTAAAAGAATAGGAAAACAGAAGGTCAATGTGTTACTAATTATAGTAGAGTGGTTGTGATGTTGTGGCTGTCCCTCATGTCCCAAGGCAGGGGAGTGGCAGTGAGTTGAAACCTGTGAGACCATCTTCACCTTCGTGAGGAGCAGCCACAGTAGGGATGTGGGGACACTGAGCATGTGCACCAGCCTGACAGACTCAGCTGGCTGCAGGGCAGGAGCAGGGAAGTGCTCTCAGCCACAGGGTATTCCCCAGCTTGGGTAGTAGGTAGTGGAAATCTGGATGTACCACCACTCTCATTGGTCTTACCAGTTTGTTTCACGCAATTATGAAGAATGGTGGCACTGGCTACCTGTCATGAAAAATGCAGGGATGGTGTGTTGTAATGGGAATATTGGGCTTGTGAGAAGGGCTCACAGGCTGTTGGTCACTTGCTACATGTGTTGACACAGAAGTAGGAGATGACAGAGCTGAGCAGTGCTTCTGACTAAGTCATGCTGGGTTTCCATTTAAATTTTTCAGCAGTTGGTCCTGTGTCTTATTTTCAACAGAATTTCAGTGTACTGGATTAGATTCAGGCATTGTATAGTTTAGTGACCTTTTGCAAAGTATTATAATGTTTATAATAACCAGAAGTATGCATTTGTAAGAGGCAGGAAGGGAAACTTGGACATGTTAACAACTGGGATGAAGTATATCCTCCTGACAGGGTAAGCAGTCTACCATGGTTTTCTGGTTTCATTGTTGATGTGTAACAGTACAGGAATAATGGTTCCATCACAGTTAAGGAAGGGGAATGCCATAGTCAGGATCCCTGTAGACAGCTCAGTAAAAAGTTCTTTGGCATGTTTCAGGAGTGTTCAAGTGTGCAAGGCTGCAGCTATTACTGCTGACTGGCTCTGAGATCTGCTGTCAGAGCACCACCTGTGCTTCAGGTTGAATTTTACAGGGCACATATCACTGCTGTGAAGAAAGTGGGATATCCTCCTGGGAACAAGTCAGTTCCTCCTGTTTCTGGGTAAGCCAAATGAGCAGTGTGAGATGTGAAGGTCTTGTCCTGACATCACAACTGGATCTGCTGAGACCATCTCTTGCTGTGCCAGAAAGAACAAAAAGAAGCCCTGAAAGATGGCCTGTACAGAGATATCCTACAGTACCTAGGAATATATGGAAGAAAATGGAATAACAGGATGGAAGCTGTGAGGAAGAGAGCTCTGTAAGGTACTGAGAAGAGGACACACAAGGAGAGGATTACTAATTTTTTTAAAAGGCATACCATAAAATATGCAGCGGTAGGGCAGAAGTGCATCTCCAGAGCAAGACTAAATCAGGAGGATTGAAAAACAGAGAAGGAAATGAAGGAAGAATTGAAGCAAATAATACTTCAGCAGGAAGTGAAGTTAATAATAAAGAAATTAAAATGCAGAGCATAGAAAGTACGTTGGAAATACTTAGACAAAGGGAAGACAGTTTATCTTAGGAGTAAGGTACTCTACTGTAGCCCCAATGTACTGCATGACTCTTACCAAGAGTCCTACACCTTAATTCCTCTGCATGAAATATGTGAAAAATTTTGTTGGTGTTTGCAAATTAGTTGCAAAGACCATAAGAAATTGTTAGCAGGTTATTTTCACAGTTTACATGGTGTGTGGCAGCTGCAGATCAAAGTCCTGCTCTGAAGCTCAGGTTCTTTTCAAAAGAAGCTGGAGATGATGTGTTCTGACCAAGCTGCACAGAGCATCTCACAAGTCACAGGGGTGCTGGAGAACTGCAAAACATGGACTGGCAGGAAAGAGAAGCACCAGGTTTTCAAACTGTATTTTCAAAGGTTCTTGTCTTTTGTGTTTTGTGATTAATTTCAGAGATCTTAAATAAACAAACAAGCTTGTTTGGGAGCAATTAGAGTTATAGACAATTGTTTAATTAGAAGGGCTGTGAATATTCTTCATGTTGTATGATTAAGTCCAATCGAGGATGTAAGAGAGAAAAGTGGGGCTCTGTCTACATTTAGAACATGGTTCAGATTCTTCATCCAGCTTTAGGGACACTCAGCTTCATGTGTGTTCCTATGTCCTCTATGGATGTCCACAGTCCTCTTCCTGGGTATGCCTGTGTTTTTCTACATGGAGTAATTCAGCACCTGCTCCTTTTCTAAGACCGTTTGGGGTCCAGAAATGAAGAGAGTCTCCATGTAAGAAACTTCTCAGACTTGCACTGCTTGACAAAACCAAACTTCCTTTAAATTTACCTAAGTCCAAGTATCGATGGAGGTGGTGGTTGCTTTCTTGCTATAGTGACTTCACTAGAAGTGAGAAGTTAAAGTCCCTACTTAGCTGGTTTTCTATCAAGCTGTGGTCAGTCCAAATCCCAATCCTCTCCTGCACAAAGACTATTCTGAAATCTGGGTATAAATCATTGTAAAAGGAGTGGAAGGGCAGAAAGGATCTTGCAGCAATGGATGTTTTTTTCATGAGCTCAGGAGGAGAGGAATAAATAAAGGGGACACAAGAAGGACATGGAGGATGTATCCCAAGTGTTTAACTTGGTACTATTACAAAATCAGTGTTTAGAGCTGTAGCTGTAACAGTCACTACCTCATTTTCTTAAAATAGGCTTTTATAGTAAATCTGATTTCAGTTTTTCAATGCATCAATTCTCCAAGTACAAAGATGGGGACCATAATAGCTGCCTCCTCACAGGCAGGATATGCAACTAAATTCTTGAATGTGTATGAAGCTCTCAGGTACTTTTATGAATTTTCCCATAAAGTTATTTGGGAGGAAAAGAATCAATCTGAATTTAGATGAGGCTTTGAATAAGTAGTCATCTAGTAATGATAAAGCAAAACATTAAAGAATGGCTCATGGTTTTGCAACAATCTGTTATTAAAAGGAAGCATAAGTGATAATATTGTGACAAAGAGTGTGCTATTATAAAAGTATTTGCTAGATAGAACAGACTATTCTTTTTAGCAGTTCATCTCTCTGAATGAATGAATGAATGAGCTAAATTCTGCTTTTCTGAGAGGGCTGCTTAAGGACTCCTCTGTTGAGTATGTTCCACTATTGATATTTAAAACTAGTCAAAGGTCCTGAAAATACATCTGCTTTTTCTACCCAAAAAAAGCTGATCAGTATGTCTTGTCAATGTGCTCTTCTGATGAACTCTTTAGGTAAAGTGACAAGTAAGAAATTGTGGTATCCCTGCAAGCAGATGGAGGTTGCTTTTTTTTCTGTATGAAGTCATGCCTTTATGTCACTGCACATGCCAGCATTTCATATTCCCTTACTCTCCCCACTGTCATATATTCATGTGACACATCAATATTTAATCTGCTTTTGACTAGAGACGTTAGATAATATTTAAGGACACGGAGTGTCTTGTGACGGATGGGTTCACAGATAAGGACAAAAGGCACACAAAGGAGCTACTGAATGGTCATAAGCTCCTTTTAAAAAAGTGTATAACAGCATTCCTGAGAGAACCACCTACCTCCAGTTTACTCAGCATTTTATGAATGGCCTTGTTTATAGAAATACTTGAAAACTTTTAACCAGCCTCGCTTGTTTGCACACAAATTACAGCTCTATCTTTATAAAATCTCTGTTTTTCAAAAGTTTGCATTAATTTAAGTAGGTGATCCCCTTGTTACATTCTACTAGGATGATGTTCACGTTGACATATTTATATCAATTTATATTAATTCTCTGAGAATTGTCAGCAACATCTGATAGACTTCGGGGTCCCTTCATCTGAAGGTTCCTGTGGGCACTGGTGGCCCAGGAACATCTGTCCTCTCCTTCCTTGGAAGTCTCAGAGGAAGGGACATCAGCAGGAAGTGCTCTGCAGGGTCTATATTCTAGCTGCTGCTTGCTCTAATGTGAAATGACTAGAGTGACCAAAATTACTTGGTACTGAAAGCCATTGCTACCTTGATAATAAGCAGCTCTGTCCCTTTTTTAATGTTGTCCCTCTTCCACTCCCAGCTGACAGATAATGCAGTTTATTTGTTCCCCCAGTACACAAATGAGAGAAAGGTCTGTCTGAGATCTTGTCCAGATGGGGTAGAAAACATACTGATAGATGGGAAAAAGAAATGGCTTTGGATATTAAGGCAGGCTGCAAGGCAGAACTATGCATTTGTTTTCAAACAAGTTGTTGTTGTCTTCAATGTCCCCCAGATTCCTAGACATTCTTCAGTGGCTAAAATCCCATTTTTCACTTGCATGTCAGTATTTACAAAACTTTCAAACTGACATAAAGCTCACCTTTGTGGATGCATGGTCAGGATGTTTTGATGTCCTTGGTTTGGAGCTAACCTTGCCTGCCACTGAAGGAAGTGAATGGTCACCCATGAGCTATTGAATATCTCTTCTGACTCAAAGAGTAGAGAAATTTGGCTAGTTATAGAGCCAATATACTTACTGCAGTTCTCATTCTGTCATTGCTGAAGTGGTAATACAGAACAGCCAAAGTGTTTTTGTTATTGCTTTTTATATCAGAAATATAAATGTGGGGCATTTATGGCAGGCAGATTATGGGATTTAACTTTACTTATGGAGCTACCAAAATCAAAGCATCTTCAGAGTTTGACAGAACTCATACTATCCTTCCTGGTAATGTATAAGAGCATTTGTTACACATAAAGACAGTGCTGAAATTAGTAGAAAATTCAGTCTTCTGTGCTTTGGTTTGATAAAGAGCTAGTCACCACTCAGGATGAGAGAAGACACTTTAGAGAGTACAGTTTAGAGGTAAAGGCAGGAGAGGGCTCTAATCATGCACTGGACTGCAAGGGGGAGATGATGCAACTAATTTCAAGGGTGAATTTGTTATTATAAAAAGTGGAGATCAAAGCATATTTAATTCACTTGGAATTAAAGGAGAATGAATTTAGTTTTCTAATTTTTCTGTGAATTCATGAAAAACCTGCACCCTTCTTGAGTATCAGTTTACCTAGCACAATGTGAAAGATGAAGTTTTCAACCTGACAGAGCATCAACTAGTGGCAGCATGGCAGCTCAGCAGTAGTTATTTTCCTGTCTTTTGAGAAAGGGAATTCACTGTCTTTCATTTTGTTTGTCTTGTTTTTCCCACTTTATCCCTCAACAATTTTTCCGCTACTTAATTCTGATTTGACATCTCTGTGCTGACAGAGAAGTTAAGATTGATGCCCTCTTATGTTCTTCTGGTCAGAGAAGATGAATCAAAGTAATTGTTTTACTAGTTAATAAAAAT
>VXBX01000236.1:65536-111191 GCA_013400415.1 Scytalopus superciliaris | reverse complement strand
TTTTTAAATGGAAAGTGCTTGAGAAAGCTAGGAAAAAAACCCCCCAACATTCATAAGTATTGGTATGAAAATTGTTGCTATCTTTAGAGTAGTAATTTTTTTTCTTATTTTTGAAAGATTTCTGTTGGGAGCAATCTTATCAGGGATGATTTACTGCAGACATCAGACTGCTGCAGGATTTGAGAGATCCTATCATAGATATCTGAAAGAGAAATCTTGGGCTCTATCTTAGGTATTGTACAGGTTCCTACATCTCTAGTAGCTATGACAGTGGTCAAAATCCAGAGGAATTTCACTGTACTTCATGCTGGCAGGAAATATCAATTCAATCTGTAACACATTTTAAATTTTCTTTTTGGCCTTCTTTTCCAAGATGTGAAAGAGTTTCCAGGGATTGGGAGGGAGTGTGTTAGTGTATGCTACAAGTTCTCCAGGAGGAATCCAGCATCCATTGACCTCAAAGTGGTGATGACCAGGCAGGAAGGATTCTGTTCTCCCATTCTTACATCTTTATGTAGTTCAGCATGCAGATGCATATGGTTTGTGTGTGCTTGCACTGCTAAGTTATGCTTTATTTCCAGGAAAATCATCAGCATTTGTAGATCTTGTTCAACAGATAGGGAGTCTTGTATGTAGGGCCACAGAATACATTCTTACATCCATTTCACTCACTTGTCTCATCCTGTTCTACCCCAAAGCAATGCTGAGTTGCAGCCCCTACCTGCCAATTGCACCAAGAGGCTTCTGATTCTCCTCTGTTCTTCAGTTTTAGACATACCTGTTGCTCCTCAGCTGTCTCTTGAACGTTTGTGCTCACCCTTTTCCAGGCTACTATGTCCTCTGAAGGCATTTTTAAAACTAGTTTTTATTTTTAGGGAAGTGCATGAAGATAATAACCTGTTAGTGCATGGTTGAACCAAAAACCTATCCATATAGACATTTTCTTTTGCTAGCTAGGTGTACTCATGTAGAAGTATACTTAAAATTTACTAAGGATCTTTAAACTGAAATATATTCAAGCAGAGGTTTTAATGAGTGTCTTCACAGTCTGATCATATCCATTTTGAGGACAGTAAAGTGTGGTCTGATCAAATTCCACGTGAACATTAAAAGTTCTGGATTAGTGCTGACATCTGCTGTTTATTCTTGCTATGTACATGTAACACAGGTTGGGGAATGGCTGTGTGCACTTTGCTGGCTCAATTTCATGTTTTATTTCCTACAAGGTAACACTGATAGAAATCACAAGGTACAGTAGAACCTCCATGGGTCAGTAACTATGGGATTTTGAGACATGAAATAAGGACCTGGCAACAGAGACAAAACTGAATTTTTGCCTTCTTGAATGACCAACAGTGCTTTTAAGATGGGAAAGGGCTTGAGATAAGTGGCCTAAGGAATGAAGCTGTCTATGTACAGTGCAGATATTTAGTCTGGAAGGTCCTTAGTGTAGGGATCACTTTCTGTTACCATTTTTGTTACCACTTTTCTGTTACTCCTTCTGTAGAAGGTCCTAAAATGCTGGGGTTCTAATGCACAGCTGCCATAGCTGGTTGCCACTGCAGGGTGAAAGGGTTATGACAACAGTGCAAGACCCGTGTCCTCATTCTCCTTGCCTGCCCTGAGTCAGACCCAGCAGCATCAGTCCAAGGAGTTTCAGTGCCAGCTTGGCTGAAAGCACGTGTATCACTCTAAGACACCTGGGCAGGGAGAAGGTAAGGATGGGTGGTTCTAAGGATGTGGCTTTGAGCAACCTGGTGTACTGGAACATGTTCCTGTCCATGACAGGCTGTTTGGACTAGATGATCTTTAAAGGTCCCTTCCAATCCAAAGCATTCTACAATTCTGCAGTAAATTCCAGTGGCTGGCTGAAGTAAGCAAGGTTCCCTCAGGAGAAAGGATATCTGCAGGGTACAACACTGAAAAAAAATTAGGTCATAAATTCAATATAAAGCCAAAACATTAATCCCAGGAAAACTATTCTAAGATGCTTTGCACTGTAAGACCAGGATTTGTATTCAGTTTCTCAAGAGAGTGTAGCCATTAACTTACTGTCATGAAAAGAAAACAACATGCCTGACACTGAAAATATTTAATTTTTTTTTGCATATGACAAATTAAAAACTGCTGTCAAAGTTTTGATTATTATGTAAAAAATAGTAATAAAGAAATTTAGAAAAGTCATGTAGGTCCTATGAGAGGTGCTTTACTACTGTAAATTATAAATAAATACGTGAGACATGATACTAATAGTTTTTGACTGGAAGAGATCTGGGTCTTTAAATGACAGTCCCAGTAAGTACAAACAGGCTCTCAGAAGTCACTGATGTTTTCATTAACCCAAATGTGGGATTGGCACAATGCCTCCTTCCCAGGCCCATGCTCTACACCCCTGAGACCATGGGAGGGTTGGACATGAGCCCCCTTGAGAGGCCTGTACTCTGTGTGATGTGGGGAATAGAGTTACCAGCTTTGCTTATGTGACTGAAGATTCCTCTGGGTGCATATGGTCATGGAGCACTCAGGCTCCTTGGTTGGGTCATCTCAGGGGTGGTGTGAGTACAGGAAAGAAGCAGATCCTTGCCTTGCTCTCAGTCCCTTCTCCACCACCAGGACTCCCTGTGTACAGAAGGTGGTTGCTTCTGTCTGTCAGTACAAGAACATACTGTTCTCTCCTGAAGGGAGAATGACTATAAGAAAGTTCCTTCATGAAGACATTTCCATTGCATTTTAATTAAGTGCAGCTTCAACAAGTTCCTTGAGTTGCTTTAGTTTCAATGGTATTGTGTAACTCACCTCACAGAACTGAGAAATCTACTGCGGGAATGAAGGCATTACAAATCATACCTAGATGGTCAAGGATATTTTTGGTGTCCAGTGTTAGACAGTCTTTGCTGTAATAAAAAATGGACTTATTATCACTGAATGTTTTTAGTTAAACATCCCCTGCCATATTCTCAAATATTTTTCTCATTTAACACTCAAAAAATTTATATTTTATGCCAATTAAATTTTTTGAGGTCAAACTAACCTTTGGTTGGATTTGGTTCTCCACAAGGAGCTTGGATGTGACTACCTAATTTTGACAGGGCTGTGGAGCACAGTGCTCTCTAACTGCTACCTTTGCCATGACTCTGATCTTCAAAATGAGACAATATTTGTGGTCAGTTAGAGAATTTGGTGAAGACCTGGAGAAGATGTGAAGTATCATAAGAACTGAGTCAGTGACACTAACCTGCTCTGATGCTTCTGCATTATTCAAAAGAAGCCAGGCTTAGGGAACACTGAGATGATGCTTCAGTGGTATTATTATATGATGCAATTGTACTGAAGTGTGAGGTGGCCCCAGAGCAGACTGTGAACCAATAAATAAAATAATTTTCATCACCTCTTTTAAACATTATTTTGTCTTAAAATCCCAGGAGTTTGACAGGATTTGATTTAAAAATATATTCCTAAAATTGTTTACTTGCAGTGCTTGTAACTAGTTTGGCTTGCATAAATCACAGAATATTCTTAGCTGGAAGGAACCCACAAGTATCATTGACTCCAGCTCTTAAGTGGATGGCCGGTACTCACAACCTGGGTAGTATTAGCACCATGCTCTAACCAATTGAGCTCATCTGTCCATAAGGCTGAGCCTCAGAATGGTCTCCTATAATCATATTCTCAACACTGAGGAGTGCTCAAGGACTGCTTCCTTGTAGGAATGTTTCAAGATCCTCAATGGAGAATGACTATTTTTAGCTCTGCTTCTACATACCCCAGTATGGTGTAATTAGTATGGGGCAGATTACCATTACCCTGATTCAGACAGCTGTTTAGCTCTCTCTGTCTCCCATTTTTACTGACAGAGCCTCATATGCAATCTTCTCTTCCTGCCATTCCATAGATTGAGTAGATGATTCTTATTAATACTAACAAGGGGCAACTTATTATTACTCTGAGGAGCAATGTGCAGAGGCAGTATTGCAGAGAGGAAGGGAACAATCTGTTCTGTTCCTGATCCTTTAGGACAAGTACTGATGGGTATATACTGCAGCAAGAAAGATTCACATTAAACATTGGGCACAAAACCCTCCCTTTATAAGGGCAAGACCAGAGAAGTGCTGGAATAAATGGCCTTGAGAGCTGGTGTCACCTATGGAAGACCGTGAAACCAAGCTAGACAAGGGCTGTCAGGACTCACATGGACCATATTAGTGCTGCTCAGTGATAGGTACAGGGTTAAAATCTGTAGCCTTCCTGACTCCTCCCCTCGTAGATAATATTTCCCACAAAATGCTTGCTTTTAGGTAGAGAAACTGCCACTACCTCTACATGAACTTTGATACCTCTGTGTTACTGAGTTTGAAGCAGGCAGTCATAAACTCCCAGGTGGATGCCAACTAACACTTCCTCACCTGCCCTGTCCCTTTACACAGCCAGTGCAGTGCTAAAGTGGCAGGTTGTCAATGGCTGTTGAGTGCACCAACTTTTCTCCTTTCTACATCAGTCTTTTAACATGTTGTAAGAGCATAAAAACCAGGAGGAACTGAAATATAAGCAGGAAGAATCATTAGTTAGAAAGCCAGCCTGCAGCCTGTGTAATCTTAGTTCAACTACTGTGCTATTTTAAACAAAATGATTTGCAAACTCTCTCTTTTGCTCTTATAAGCTCTCTCATTTGTTGTTTCTGCATTTCCTACTACAATGATTCTCTGGGGTGTTAATGTACTCCTGTAGTAAGCAAGAGTGAAAGGAAGCCTCCATGGATATATTACACCTCTGCTCCATCCGACTATAATAAGAAACATTCTAACAGCGTGAAGAGCTGCTCTCTCTCCTTTTCTGTTTGCTCAGCTAAGTAGTGGCTTTTAGCATGTATATGAAACTAAGCAAACAAAAGGACACAGCAAATGTGGTCTACCTATGATATAGTTTCTTCCTGTCTTTTCAGGTTTGAACATTAACTGTGCCCAGCCAGGAAGAAGTATGAATATACAGACAGGAAAGACTTCAACTGAATTATTATGCATGCTACTTAGTACCTAGTCGTTGCATTTTTCAAAGGGACTTTTAAAATGCTGCAGTGATACAAGTGAGAGAACACACCCAGAAAGGGAGAGGGGCTTCATACGTATCATTTGGCAATGGTGTATAATGGTTATGATATTTGTAACAGCTGCTAGGTGCTCTGAAGATACACTGCATTTATGGAATTTTCCATTGAGCTCTAAATATTCAGGTCACATACACGGTTAAATTTCCAG
This sequence comes from Scytalopus superciliaris, assembly GCA_013400415.1. Classification (NCBI taxonomy): domain Eukaryota; kingdom Metazoa; phylum Chordata; class Aves; order Passeriformes; family Rhinocryptidae; genus Scytalopus; species Scytalopus superciliaris. The sequence goes on along the minus strand of VXBX01000236.1, from coordinate 105,939 downwards.
CGGTGGCAGTAGAGATAAAAGCACTCCAGCCGTATGCCATAATTGTGCTCTATTTAGAGAGTGCAGCAACTCAGACATTTTCACAGCAGTAGTCTTAGATATGGTACACATTCTGCTTTATAAATGCCAATTCATTAGCACATGTAACATGTAGCATGCTCCTCTTTATTAAAAAAAAAAAAAAACAAACGGAGGAAAAAGAGAGAGAGCTATGTTTCAGGGAGGAATAAACATACAACCCCCCCTATTACTTAGGAGAAGGAAAAGAAAAATTGAGATGAGTACCTAATTCAATTTCACTTTTTATGTGAAGATCTGTAGAATACCAAAGTCCATTTTGTAAGAGGCTTCAAATAAGTGGCAGTAATTTGAGTATCTATAAATTAATATTAAAGAGACTCAATTGATTGGAAATTTCCACTCCAGGATATTGAATCCTTCCCCACAAAGAGTATATTGCAGGTAGAACATGGGTTTAGAATACAGAATATGAACAAGAATGTGTATTTTGCATATTTTTTGTAGTGATGCCACTCTAGGTACAATTTCAGGCTGCAAGAAAGAAAGCAACATTATTATCATGCTTCATGCTGAAAGTTTTTTTACACTCAGCAAGTACTAAGCCAGCAAGTCTGACCAAAACCAGATACTAAAAATGAAGGAAAAATCATTTTATCAGTAGAATGAATTCAAGTAAAGCACAAAGAAAACATCAGAGCTAAAAATCATGCTTTAGCTCACAACTCTGAAGTGGCTGGAAGGGCAGATTCACCTGTTGTACTACCTGAGACAAGAAGCACAGCTGTGTGAGATCAGGTATTCATGAAAAGTAGGTCAGCACAGTCAATCAGATTGAATGCCCAGTCTTGCTAGACTTATGAATAAAATATTTTGTACCTTTTCTACAACTGTGCTCCATCCTGAATAGCAGATATATTAACCTATTTTAAGATTTATTATGATTGCAAAGTGTCTCCATGACCTAAATGTGGACCAGTGAGCTATAAATGCACTCCACCTTTTTATGGCCTTTCTTTTGTAAATTCAGTACACATCAGAGCAAGATGGTGAAATGCATTCAACTTGCACCTTCTCTGCACTAAAAGCCCAGAGAAATCAGAGAGACCTTTTGCTTTGTCCTTATCCCTTGTCCTGTCCTGGGTGATATGTCCCAACCAGATATTTAGTATCACAGAAACACCGAATATGCTGAGTAGGAAGGGACCCATCAGGTGCAGAATATTGTGTGTGACAGCAGTATAAAATTAGAGAAGCAATTCTGACAAAATTATGTATGAACATTGGAGATGAAGATCCACTCGTTAGTAAATTCTGGAGAAAAATCAAAACCAGATTAAAAACAATGCAATTTTTTTTTTCCAGATGGCAACTTCAATCAGTCTGAGCTTCTTTTCCTCAAATAGCTTGATTAGGCTGTTGCACTGTTGTGACTGGCTCAAAAAGCAACAACCTTCTACTGAATATGAAAATAATACGTAGATTGCCATGTATGAACTAGGAAAACAAACATTATTAATAGACATGTTTTCCATTTTTTAAACACAAAGATATACCCAACAGCTACCTGAAAATATTTATACTAATTAAGTATTATTCATTTCAATTCACCTGTCTCAGTCAGTTTGGTGTTTTCCAGGTTTGGAGCTCTCACAACAGATTTCACCATAGGTTTCTGATAGCGAGACAAGAACCATTTCAGTCCTGCTATACCAACACATCCAGACCAGCTTTCTGGAAGAGGACGTGCCTCATCTGAGGAACCTCAAGGAGGCTGTGCAGAGGTGACACCTGGCATCAAGGGTAAAGCTAGAACATAACCACAACCCTTGGTTACTAAATCTGTCTTCTGGAGACAAGAAACCTGTTTATAAAATCATATTGATGGCTCTGGCAGATGTGGCAAAAGGGCTTTACAATGTTACTGTGTGGTTGCCCATGTTTTTTCTCTCTTCTAAGAGAGAGAGTGCCTCTGCCAGAGCTGTGAGAAGGGAATGATGGATTCATGTCCCCCAGTCCAGCTCACACCAGAGTGTACAGATACTTGTTTCCTCCAGTCTGCTTGGCTTTGGATCCAGTCAGCTGGAAGAGAAATGGGAGTTAATGTGCTAAGTTTGCTTTGCTTTCCTAGGTGGGAACCAGTCTGCGTGATGTCTGCAAGCCCTGTATTGGGTCATGACAGGGCATGGGGCTAGCAGAAAGGGCCAGGACTCTCCAAGGCTCCTGGAGGGAAAAAGCAGCTGCTGCGTGGGCTCCTTTCCACACCTCTCTACATCAGGTTATTGACTACCACAGTTCAGGTTTCTTCTAATTCCTGTGCACATCATTCCTGGCTTAACTTTCTGGCAGGGGAATAGGGAAGAAGCATTATGCAATACCTGAAATGGGACAGAGACCAATTATTCAGGAGCTCCCAGAACTCCTGACTTTTCTTCTCTACCATTGACATCCAGACTTAACAAATTGCCAGCCACATTAGAAGGAAAATTTTCTTCTGGGTGATACCTACCTGAAGTATTGCTTAGATTAGAGTCAAAGAAGGGCAGGAGAAAGTGAAAGGCAAAGAATGTAGTCTTCCTTCTGTAAGATAACCAAGTCTTATAAAGCAATTACAGTAATTTAATCCTGGTATCAAGACACAATGAATTCTTGCCATCCTAACAGGATTTTGATTGTTAAGGGGAATTATCAGTTTTCTTTCACACTGTGGAGAGCATAAAACTTTCATGGAGTAACATCCAACATCTGTTGGAGGTCTCCTTCCAGCCACCTGCTCTCAGAAGGCCCTCAAACAAGCATGAACTTCCAGGCTTGTTAAAACGGCTCAGATTTTTAGAAGAGACAAACAAATTCTTCACCTCAGGAAATATCATAGAATTATGGAATAGTTTGGGTTGGAAGGGACTTTAAAAATCGTCTAGCTCCAATCCCTTTGCCATAGGCAGGGACACCTTCCACTACACCACACCAGGTTACTCTGAGCTCCATCCAGCCTGACCTTGAATACCTCTGGGGATGGTACATTCACAGCTTTTCTGGGCAACCTGTTCCACATCTGGACAGTAAATTCCATGACTAAATGGCTTTCCACAACTTCTGTCTTGAAGCTTTTGAACAAAAAATCTGTACCATCTCAGATTTTCTGGAGGTACTGGAATGATAGCTCTGGTTCTTTGTTTTCATGTGTTGATTTGGGCTCATTATAGAAATGTTTAACCTGGATGTCACAAGAGCAGGGGAAAACTTCAGGTATATAAAGATGCACTCATGGAATACTAGCAAGACATTTTTAATAGGGTTCATGCAATGCCTTATAATAGTGTGGTTAGAAAGAAACAAACACAAAAAGTTATTTTCTTCATCTTTCTGAACAAAATTGCAAGATATCTGAATTAGCCAAGACTTTGATTTATGAATGGTAAATATGAAACAGGCATTAAAAGCTGCAAACTGGGTTTGATCATCCATCAAACAGACAAACCTGATGGTCTGAGAAGGCTGCTGATTTCATCAGGGTTGTGTTTGTCTGCTTTTCCTAGCGAGTTCTTTCTGTAGGCAATCACTTCTATTTTCAACCATTTGTGCAGTTTGTCTTGCACTTGAAACAGGGAGAAACAATTTGTTCAAAATCAGTGAAAGAAGCCACAGGTAGCCACTGACTACTTTGATTTAATTTTGCCATGTTCCTCTGTCTACAGTCTGCAGCATAAAATAAGAAAAAAAAAACATATAAAATTGAGCAGTCTGAGTACACTCTCACAGCATGTGATTAGTTATCCACCTGATTAGTTATCCAGTAGGCCTTGACACATAAGCTTCCGTGTTAATAAACTTTGGGACTGTGTGGATCAATTCCAGCATCAAAAGCTAATAGGAAAAACACCTTCAGTTATTTTTATTTAATATTTTAATTTAGGCACCATATCCCCTGCCAGAAAAAGATTATAGAAAGAGTTAATCACAAAAGTACAGACAAAAAAATCAAATACTGGCTCCCTTCAAGCAGTGAAAAACTGTATGGAACTAACCTTCATGTCCTTCTAAGCCAAGTCTCTCTAATCTTTCAAATCCAGTTCAATCTTATTAGCAACTCACTTGGCAGAATTAATATACTAAAATGGGCACTTTGCCAGGTTTTTTGTAACATTCAGTTTCTATTATGCCAATTCAATTATAAATTGTTTCTTTACAAAGCTTAATGATAATTAATTAATTGATATAAGCAAAAAGACCAATGAAGATATGGTTGACTACGTAACAGCCTAAAGATATAATTAGTCTTATAAACAAGATAAAAGGACATTAAACATGTATATTTATGCTGTGACAGATTCAAATCTACATGGCACACAGAAAATGAGCAGCCAAACTCCCCCAAATCTATTGGAAATGAAGGCTGATTCTCTTTCACATCAAAATACCAAAAGCAAATGGTGCTAAGTGGAAAACTCTCCGTTTTGATTTGGAGAATAAAACATGTAATTGCTTTGCCTGTTCAGCCTGGAACACCAAATGAGTTACAACTTTCATAATTAGCACCAAACCAAAAATAAATCTGTTACCTACTGCTAAGGCACTGCTATTCTCAGCACAGTTTCTAACAGTATTGCTTCAGTCACACTGGGAGGTATGACATTCGTAAACTGTTGTGCTAGTAGTGTCCTAGTGACCTGAGTTTAGAGCAAAGTCATAAGTACAATCCTTATCTGTTGTCCAGGAACCTGTTTGCACCAAAAATACTGTTACCATAAACAGAGATGTAAAGAACACTGATCATTTGTGTAAAGGTAATAGGATTTCTGTGGACTTTTCCAAATCTAGGATGTGACTACTGTGATCAGCTATTTGGAAACTATTGGTAGACTTAATTCTTCAGACTGGGACATGAACATTACGAGCTGGACACAGACAACATTCTCAAGTGCTTTTAATACCGTATGAATGGAGAAATCCAGATACAGTTAAATAAAAACTCTTTAAAACAAAAACATACTGTACATGAGCCAAGAATAAGGGACTTGTGTTCTAAAAGGCTGCAGTAAATCACTGTGCTGAAGACAGAAAAAACCAAACAAACCCATTGATGAAACTAATTTTGAGATTTGATGTCATTTACTACAAAAAAAAAAAAAAAAAAAAGAGAGAGAGAGAGAAATATTATTACTTCACCAGTCAGCTAGTGGTATATCTGCCCTTCTTGCCATTTTGTTAAATGGTTATTGTTACTAGACTTAGCATAAGCTACCAATGATCTCATGAGGAAACTGTCTCATCTAGAGAAAAGTTATACTTGATCAGCAGAGATAAGTCAGACTTCTTGTTTTCTACTGAGGTATCCTCAGTTCCTGCCTCCTCTCTGGCGCTTCTTATGAGAGAAATCAAATAGGCTTGTATCTTCCATTAGATCAGTCCCACAATCTTTAAAATATAACCTTTAACTACGTACAGATGGGTGGATGTGGGGGACAACTACCATTGCTATGCCCTGTGGAATGGTAATAGTCTGGGGTGCTGACCAAGAATGTTGAGGAAACATGGCTTAAGTGGATCTACACTCCCTGATTTCCTTTGTGGTTCACAAACACTGTCAGGGGTCTCTATAATGTAGCAGCCACTTTGCTGCATTTGTATCTGATACTATCATTATCTTTCCTCCTATCTGAAGACATAAAGAAGATGAAAATTCTGAAGATTGTTTTTAAAATTTTTCTTCTGGCATTGCAATTTTAATTAGAGTCTCAAGTATTGATCTTAGACTAAAGTGGTGAGGGAAAAAGGACAGCCTGATACATCAAGCTCAGAGCTGAATGTTTCTGAAACAGTGAAAAGTAGCACTGCTCCCTCAGAGAATCACCGTTCTCATCTTATCTCAGCCACCAGCTTTCTCTCAACCAAAGCACATCCTTTGTGTCTACACCTTGCTCCAAGAAGAGCAGTAATATTCATTTAAGTCAAGGACAAGCTCTGATTTTGTCACTTAAACACCACAAGACATCAGGATGTGCCCTGACTGTATGATGCTAACAGTGAGCTGGTTTGAGTACCAAAACTCTTATGCCTAGCTCTGCTGAATCTCCAGATGAAGTGCTGAGGCACCTTCCAGACCTGTGTCATGTAATTAAACACTTTTGCATGCTTGGCACAACAAGAAGTGCATAGGCTGATGAATACAGGAACGTGCCCAGACCCTTGGTACACTTGGCTCTTTAGGTCCACCCCTAAGAAAAAGCCACTTGTTTTCTTAAAGTGAGTTTGTGGTCTCATACAAGAATCACTGCTGAACTGAAGTTATGATCACTTTCTTTTCATATGAATGTTTAACAAAACTCTACAAAATAACAATGGTAACCAACCACTGGCTCTTCTGATCAGTTCTTCATACCTAGCTTCTCATTGTAGTTAGTACAATAATTTAATCAGCAAAACTGTTAATGATTTTTTTGTGTATGTATTTTGCACACTTATCCCTACATCTGTCACCTGCCTCATCTGGATTTCTCACAGTATGTACACATTCCTTTTAGAAGATTTAACTACTGTGTGTCACATTCTGGTGGGAAGGAAATTATGTCTCATTATTCTCAATATTTAACAAAACCCACTTGAAATAATAAACCATACAAACTCCAAAAGCAGAAAAACACAGGGCTCAGCACACTAGGAGGTCTGTCTGCAATCTGAATTGAGTGAGATGGAGAAGTCTCCATAGACTATACTTGAGTCAGTGACTGAACTAAAAATTGGCTGTTCTGTTTCATCACTTTGTCTTTTAAATTGGTATTTTGCTTATTCCAAGGAAATTACAGGTCTTCCAATGCACTGTCACAACTTAGAAATACATTAAGCAATACAGTCTTGAGTGCCTGACACAAAAACTGATAGAAAAGGCCATTTTGGATTCTTCGTATTTCTGATACATATTTTCTTCAGATTTAACTTGTTTGTTATGGTTCAGTTGAAGTCCACAGAACAAGCCAAAACCCATACCAGAAGTCAGTGGAAGAAGACCTAGACACTAAGATTAAAATTTCTGTCTCCATATCTTTTTATAATATTTGAGCATCACTTTTCTGATGGGAGCATCTACAGCCAACACTCACCGCATGGGAAATGGAAGTCTCCTGCTTAATGGAAATGTTTAAATCCCGTCTGTGTGTGCATGAAGCGTCACTTGAGTGTTTTCAAGGATCCAGCCCAGATGGGACATAGTGGGCACTGTTCAGCAACAGGCAGCAGTAACTCAGCCAGAACCATAGTATGTCCCTGTACAGCAGTGCCCCATGCCATGGACTGTAAGGGTTTACTGCCATAGGCAGTCCTTAGTGCCAGTAGTCACCTGGATGGGATCATGTGGATGTGGTCACCCTGAACTGAATCACCTGGGGCTGGGGTGTCCCTGTCCTGAACATTCCTGCAATGCACATCAGCTGTTTGGAGCATAAAGATAAGGAACTGGTGAGAGTTCACTGACAAATCTATGGGCTGGGGAAATAGGATGTAGCTTAACTTCTACGTGATGTTTATCATAGCATGTGGCACATAAAGCAACCAAATTGTTTCCAGATCTAAGCCAGATATGGAAACAAGTCAGGTGTTTTTTGTGTGGTGCTGCATTTATATAGGCGATTCAGCAGCTTCATCTTGGTGCTGAGTCTGCAGTGGGTGATGACCTTCAGGGTCTTTGCTGCCTTTGAAGCAGGTTTCTCCTGTTTGGCCATCAGATGCCCACAGCTGCTGCTGAGTTGACTACAAGCCCCTCCCTCTTCCACCTGGACACCTCTCAAAGTGGATATTTTCCAACTAGAAAGATACGAACATGCTAATATGCTGTATCAAAAATAAAGGAGAGCTACCCAATAGAAATTATGCAATCACTGGATTCTTTTTCATTTTTTGACACTATAAACCACAGACAGCTATTTGCATCATTAAAAAGAGGAAAATATTATCAATCCTATTGCAGATTATGCTTCTCTTTTAAGAAGTTTTACTTTCATTTTACTGTGAACACTGAGGTAATGTATTAATGTTATGAGTGAATAGTTTTTCACGTATGTAAAGCATAGTTAAACTGTGAAACTCATTCCAATAGGTAGTTACTGAAAGCACAAATAAAAAGTACTTAATAACATCAGGGCCTGTTCAGTACTTTGATCCAAATGTAAACTTTAGGTAAGCATATTCCTAAACTCCTAACTACTAGGAGAGGTGTTCTTGTGAAGCAGTGTGTAATAGCTTTGTTTTTAATTAGCTCTTAAGCTGACATCTCTGATAACAGACTAGATAGACTCTCATTCTGAGTGTAGCATTTTAACTATTTGACCTTCTTCTCACATAATAACTTTACTCTTTCCAAATGGAGATCTTGTCATATAAAACATATTTGCCAGACATGTTCAGTATATGATTTCAGGGCATGTCAAACAGGATTTGCTGAAGAGAAACTTTTGTCCATGTCATGCTTTCAAACAGGTTTTAGTGAGATGTCTGTGGTAACTGAGTTTGGTTAGCACCATTCAAAAGTTTGATCACTGGGTTGTTCCTTAAAATCAAGGAAAAAAGCTTTCTAGACAATATTAGTATAGATAATGTAGTTCTTTCACGAAAGCTTTCAGGTGCACGAAGTATATTGGTGCACACCCAGTATAGGGTTCTTACAAATTAATAACACTACTTATTATTATATCTAATGGTACATACAGCCCAAGAACCTTTTGCCCCTGGTACCACCCTGGTACCACCCTCATAACATATTAAAATCTACAAATATATAAAAATCCTAAGGCATCAGGGTTTTTTTCTCTTTTGTCCGGAAAGCCCAGAAAAGAGCATCAAAGCTGGTGAGGGATTTAGAGATTAAATCATATGAGAACTGGCTGAAGGAACAGAGCTTGTTTAGCCTGGAGAAAAGGAGGCTCAGGGGAGACCCTATCACTCTCTGTGACTACATGAAATGAGGCTAGTGGCAGTACAAGAAGACACAGCCTCAGGCTGTTGAGGTTGGAAATCAGGAATAACTTTTTCACTGAGAACATGTTTAAGCATTGAAATGGGCTGCACAGGGAAGTGGTGAAGTCACCATCCCTGGAAGTGTTCAAGAAACAACTGGATATGGCACTCAGTGCTGTGGTGTAGTTGACGTAGCGGTGTTCAGTCACAAGTTGGACTTGATGGTCTTGGAGGTCTCTTCCAACCTTAATGATTCTATGACTCTGTGATCTTCTATATCCACAATGTTTCATACAGAATTAGTAAAAATTAGAGAAAGTGAATGATATATGTAATAATATAAGAAACAAAAATGACATTGTCAGGAGTTCTCCCTCTTTACATGCCTTTGTGCTTTGGTTCACATTGGTGTTTCATAGCATATGTATTACCAATTGCAAAGTTGCAGATATTGCATTAGAGGTATGCCCTCTTAGTTCTGTGTGCTGCTCTAAAAGGATAGAGTAGCGCCTGACACCATGTGAGGCTTCAAAATAAAGGCAATAACACCAACTCATCTAAAAAGTTGTCAGTGTAGGGCTTTCTGATTTCAAAGCACTGCAGAATCTGTGATCAGCAATTGCTTTGCCTTTGATTCTTACAGGTTAATCTAAGTAAGCAAGCAAACAAAAAAAGAAAGAGGGGAATTACAGTTTTGATTCTCCTCCTCCCTTGAATGACATAGCATCAAAGAGTGATCTCATTCTGTGGCATTGCTCAGATTTCCTCATTTCTTCATTTTCAGGAGAAATAGGACTTAGTAGCAGCAATAGGTATGCAAAAGAGGAGGCAAGTGAGCAGATGTGCAGAGAAAATCACTGGGCATAAACCTTCCCCCTTGGGCTACCAAACATATTGTATATGAACTCCTCATAAAGGCTCTGCATCCCTTGGCTCTCTGATACTAATTATGATCAACCTGCAACCAAGCAGCTTAAAAGACTGCTCAGCAGCTGCATTTGCTCAGAGTTCCCAGGGGCAGCCATGAGTCAGTGGAAACAAATTCAGATTGTGTGACTTTGCACAGCCTTCTGTTCACAATTACAATCAAGATGGATGGGAGGCACTTCTCCAGTCTTTTTTTCCCCACAGAGGGACACCCTCTGGAGACCACACATGCACTGTTGCAGGTCAATAGCAGGACAGAAAACTGTGGTTAATGAATCATCCAAGATTACCACCAGTCCATGCATTGTTATTATAAAGGGATGTAGTACTACATGTAGAATCATGTGAAAAATATTGTGAAGGCTCTATTTCCATGGAACACCCTATTTTTACCCCTTCCCCCCACATCCTGGTCAAAATCTGTGCTAGAAATGTCTCCATGTTTAACTTCAACTCCAGTGAAAATAAAAGGAGGTGGACATCAAGCTTATTGTAATACTACCTTTAGATTGCAGTACACTACATCTAAGCAGCAGCCACAGGAATGATTGCAGTACCCTGACATAGGTATAAAGCTAGTTTGAACCAGGATGAGTAGCAGTGGCAGGCTGGCAGTCTATGCTTAGTCAGCCTATGTTGTGGTGTTAGAATGAGTGTCTCCTCTTGGGCTGGCACCATGACCAGGATTTAGGTAGGTAAAACCAATGTGGGTCAAAACTGACATATCAGCAGTGATGATTTAGGGCAAATGAGTTTATGGTCACTAAATCTCATTGTCTTGTCACATTGGTATAAAAGGAAATGAAGATATATATTTCTAAATTAGCATCCACAAGAGAAGAATTGGACTCATTGTCCATGTCTTGTCACTGTGTTCATAAAGAAGAGTTCAGCAGACAGCTAAGCCAGTTTCCAGTGGAAATCAAGTCCAGGACTAACTACGATTGCTCCATTCTGTCTTTTTCCAAGAATTTAATCCAGGACAATAATATAGCAACCACAGTGTCAGTGGAGAATACAGGTTTCAAGACACCACAAACTGTCCCACATCAGCTGGTGACACTAGAACAATGTCACATGGAGATCACAGTGTTGCTGGCTTGAAGAGATACTATGTTCCATCTCCCTGACAACCCAAATCTGGATGCTGGCTTGTTACCCTGGGCCACAGTGCACCATACTTCGTGTTGCATCATTAGTTGGCTGCCTTGTTACATGAGGTTTCTACCAGGGCAACTTCCATTGGTTAGTCAGATAAGCTGCCCAACAGCAGTGCTGTGTCCACATGCTGATATTGTCAGGGAACTGCATTTCAGCCAAGCCAATTAACTGTTATGGAAAGCTTTGGGAAATCAACGTGAGGTAAAGTTAATAGTTCTTGGTACAGATAGTCAGTCACTGCTGGTGGAAAGCATGTTGCTGAATAGACTGCCTTTCTGTTGCTCAGACCTGCCCATGTCAAATACCCTAAAAAAGACACAGTATGCAGGTGTTTAGGGATTCTGCTGTTTACTATCTAAAGCTCTCAACTAATGAGTCAGCCATGGAAAGGCTGTGATTGCAGGGCCTGTAGGCAGACCTCAGACACCTTTTATTTTGGTGCTGCTGCAAGCAATTGAAATTCTGGATTATAACACCTGGGCCAGAATGGATATCTTGTGGGATTTCTACACCACAGGACTGGCCAGGAGTGTCATTGCCACTGGCACCAAAATGGATGAAAGAGGTCTGTTTGTGCTGCAGTCACATATCAATCAGACTGCAGAGGAGGCTTACCCTGAATCTGCCTGTGCTTCAGATCTCAAATGCATCTTTTAATTCTTGGTCTTTTTGGTGTCAGAGTCAGTAGAAATCAGGCTACTTGGGCACTAAATTCTTTGAAACACACAGAATAGCACAGTGCTTATAGTGCATTGGCTCATTAAGTACCCATTAGTAACCTGGTTTAGTTGAGATCTTTAGATATTACACAGCAACAACCCTAACCAGCTGCCAAAGCAGAGTCTGGTCTTCCAGCCCCCACAGCATGTCTGAAGTCTGCATCTGTCTGGTTCACTCTCCTGCTGGCTTCCCTGCTTTTACAGTTTCAGCTGGGCAGCAGCCTGGTTTCCAAAGCAGGAACAGAGACCTCTTCTGCAGTCTAGCCTTCAAAATCAAGTCTGTAAATTCAGATGGCTAGATTGTGTAAACTGTTGTCCTAATAGTGCATTGGGTAATTACTGCCAGTGCATGTTTTCCTATAGCACAGTGACATCTACTGTTTAAGTTCATGTTTAAAATGAGGATAATATTTTACTCATATCATACTGTTCTACATTTTAGGTCTGTTCTGCTTGAAAAGAAAGGCTGGCACTGCCTGTGATACCCAAGTGTTGTGCTGCAGGATGCTGCCAACACAATGTGCTCAAGTTCTGGACCAGCAGGACATGAGCCAGCTCCTGCCTAAAAGCTCTACAACTTGTTATTGTCATCCTGAGCCTGCCTTGTGACTATGCTTCCCATAATAAATACACAAGCAGGCTCTTCACTTCTGTTTGAGTGCATTGATGCTCAGCTCTCACTAATGTCTGTAATGTGTCTCAGGCATTTGACCATCACTTCCACCCTCTGCTCTTTTCTGTTTTGTAGTGCTTACAGGTTGTTGATCGAGGCAGCCTAATGGGATGCATTTTCCTCGGGTACTTTACCATTCCAAGGAAACTTTTTTCTTTCCAACAGTCCTGAGACAAGTAACCTCTCTTTGCATATCTTCCTGTATGAGGATTTCTTCCCTTGCTTGATCTGTCTAAACTTAACTTTTTGTCCTGTTTATTTAGCATTAGTCTGTCAGTCTGGTCTTTCCCCCAAGTTTTTCTGAGCCATCTGTCATGCTTTTTGCTATATAAATACAAAGTCATATCAAAATGTTATCTATGTAAACTTTAGCACATTGAGTGAGCTGTTTAAAATATAAATACAGAGAAATCTTATGTTTTGGGTGAAACACCTAGAGCTGAACCAACATGATCTGAGACACAAACACTGGCTATGTCAAAACAGCTGGGTATGGGAGATCTTTGAACACCTTTGGTCTGGGTGCACTTTCCAGGTTTGTTCTTATCTCGTATCAAACTGAATTTGGAAAGTCAGTATTTTCCTCCACATCTTCCATAACTTGATTTGTCACAGGTCTTAACATCAGGAAAATAGATACAGGGCTCAGGAATTTCCACAGACTGCAGTTGCTTCTTAAGATGCAGATAGTGTCTCCCAAAGGAAGTGCTGAATAAAACCGACTATGAGCCATTACTTCTCAGCTTACCCATCAGAACTGTGCTGATGCATCAGGTGTAGAAAAATCATGGATGTTGATCATCTGTACTGGCATTTCTATCTGATTTGAAAGCTGAAGATGTTTTCTTTTTGTGTATTTGATCAGGCCTAATTCCAGTAATTGACTAGGCAGAATTCAGGTGGTTTTGTCCAAAATGTGTGATGCTGCTGCTCAGCTGCTGCCTAACTTCTTTGGGTGGGTAACTTCCAAGAACATCTTACATTTTTTCTAGACGGCCCAGAATAATACCTTTCTGCATTTCTGAATCATCTTCCTGAAAGGTCTGAACAATCTTGTATCTAATCAAAATCAAAGCTCAGTCAGGAGCCAGAAAGTAAGCACCCCTCTCTCTGTTTTTGACATGCTCAGTTGTGTTGTCGTTCTCAAAATGCATCAAAAGAAAACGCTAAGAAGGGGCTCAATGCTCCATGAAGTTGTAGATGTCTTCTCTTACAACGGTGATGGAGCTGCCTTTACCGTGCCATCTAATTAGCCTGTATGTCCATGGAAGATCAGAGGAGATAATGCAGGCATTCAAATTTTTGGGCTACCTGAGACAGCTACCTTAGATATGAAACAATGTACTCAGGATTCAGTTTTTCTTTATTTGGTCAGAGAAGGAGTTGTCTTTGGATGTCAGTTCCCCTATGACAGTATAAATTTCCCTCATATTTTTCTCCATTCTGTGATATTGCAAAGGAAGAATCTCTGCAGCTTGTTTTGTAGCTTCAGGGTGACGCACATTTTCTTGGAGACATAGACAGTCTTTTCCAGATCTATTCTAGTGAGAGCTTTGGTGCCTTCTACAAGACATCAAAAACTCTTTTATAGCTTGGATAGTCCCCTTCTCTTTTCCAGCTCTTGCCTTCAGAAGAAATGAGATCTTCAGATCCATTGTAAGCCAATTGCAGAGTGCTGTTGCTTTCTGTGGCATTCCACTGAACCACACTTCTTAAGATCTGAATGTTTTATGTTCTTTCTTTCACATTTCATTGAAATGACTAGTCCCTGTGCTATGCTGCCTTGGGTATGTTATACAAACATGTGGTTCATTTGATTTCACAGCATTCAAATACTCCTCTGCTATTTCTGCTTTCAGCTTTTCTTTGTTGGACTCCAAACTTAGGAAGACTTCATCATTCTTATTGTTTCCATCTTCTTTTCCATGTTCTGCCTGTTGAAATGGTATCTGCAATCTCTTTCAGAGCTGGTAATTCATTCCAATTCTTGTGTTATTTTCAAATATCTCTTTGTCTTGACTTGCAGAGTTTATTGAAGAACATCTGCTCTTGTGGATAGTGATTGTGAGGCTGAGATTTTTTTTCCCCTTGGCCTATTTTTATTTTCTCTTGGATGTCAAATAAGAAATTTCTGAATCCAGACACTGTTTGTTTAGGACCTGAGGATTTTATTGCTGGGATTTTGCCCTCCTCCAAATGGCAAAGTTGGCTCTTTCAGTTGGAGCATTCTTAAACTGTGTTTTCAGTTTCTGTTTGAGGTTTACATACAGAAATATTTTGTTCTCTTGTGGGAGACACAGCTTATTCTGCTGCCTTCTGACACTGCATTCCCACACAGCTTAGCTGGGCCACCTCTTCACTGCTGCCCACAGTCTCCTGGCACTTTGTGGATTCAACACAGGGGCTCTTCCTCACCAACTGCACCCAGTCCCTCCTCCCAGAGTGCCCAGGCTGCTGGTGCTGCTGCAATGCAGCCTCCCCTACTTTTTCACTTCTCTTCTGCCTGTGAATGTTATTTGTAGCTGGGCCAAGGCAAATTACAATGCTAATGATTTTGGACAGAGCCAGCACTTTCACTGTGCTCTTCTCTTACTTTAGGAAACTAATCACAGGGAAAAAATGTAGAATATGTTAAGAAGCTTTTAGTGATTTTATATTTGAGAAGTTTCACTACCTTCTAGAGCAAATAAAGTAAAGAAAGTGGGAGAAGGGGGAGCAGAGCTTTTTTTCTTTTCTTCGGAGGTTTGTGTTCTGCTGTATTACCTGAAATGGCCATACACTGTTGATCAAACCATAAACCAACATGGTACAATTCTCCTTATGGTTGCTCAGAAAGGCCTTGAGAATATCTTCAGCACGACTTACAGCATGTGCAATACTTACTGTAAATATTTTAAGCAATAACACTTACATTTTGGTAAAGATATTCAATAATAATTATAAACCCCACAAAATATAGAGGGCCAGAAAAATGAAATTTAATAATGAGAAATATTTACAGAGTTGTGTCATTGGACTGCTTTTTCAAGATTATTATAAAATACAGTGGATCTTAAATATTTCCAAAAAATCACCTTGTCCAGTCTTTCTCATTATATCAGTAGTTAAGAATCTGAGGGGAGATGATTGAGGACAGTCATTCATAAAAATCGATACACTGCAGACATTTCAAAGTTCTGAACAGATTACTTAAGTGCTATGGCTGTTGCAATTTGTTTGTTTAATTACAAAACATACAACAATCAAAGACATGACAAAAGAAAGCAGAATGAAGGGAAGTTTTCCTTCATCTCCTGTAAAAGAAATGAAAGATTAGAGTAAAAAAGACAGATGCCTCCCTAAGCAGGTTAAACATGTTTATTGGGATTACAGAGTCCTGAAAACCCTGGAGTCTTTAGCTCTCCACATCAATTTTTATAAATGTTTACTAATTCTGGGGTTGGGCACAACTTGAAATAAGGAGGATAAAATTGTAAAAACTGTGAAGGCCACAGGCTTCTAAAGAGTCTGTGCATCATCTGTGCCACAGCCCTTAAAAATGTAGTAAGACAACTTGCACCTCCTTCTCCGTTGGCCTAACTGTGCAAGATCTCATTCAGATTAATGTGTGCCATTTGCCTTAGGATAGAAGTTGTCCCACTACCTATGTAAGTTTCTGCACTTCAGTTTAAGGATTTGGCAGGAGGAAGTCCTAAACTATTTCTAGACAGTGCTGTAGGAAAGTTGAACTCTTACTGCCAGTCATGTCAGAATAAAACCTACACTTTTTCATTTTCCCCAGCTAACACTAGTGGCTTATGTTCTGGCCATTATTAGTTTGTACCAGTAACTATAGTTTTTCTTGGTTTTCCATGAAAATTTTGTAGTGAAAGATAGCTATTAAAATGTCGGTCACATCTTGTTCTTCCTAGAAAGCTACTCAGAGCCAAGAGTGACAAAGAAACAGAGAAAAGCCAAGGGTGCACAAGCTTGAGTTTGAAATTGTGGCTTGGTGTCTACTGACAGTAGGCAATGAATTTTGCAAATTAAGAAATATATGTGAGAATATTACAGAGAAGGCATTGTTCCTAGGACTCCTAGGTTTGAAGGTTTTCTTACCTGACTTCCTGTGCAGCAGGCCAGAGAGTGAAGAAGTATAACTGCTCCTATTCAAAGCCCTTGTTAGACAAGAATACACGACAAAAGTTAAGAAACTCAACCTAAGGAAAAGTGAATAAGGAAAGTTTGTTCAGATTCTGCATGTGAAATGGATAATTCAAGATTTTCAAGGTCATCAGATGTTGAAACAAAGCTTACTAAAGGACTGCTTGCACTTCAATCACTTCAGAAGACCTTCAGAAAATAGTTTTTAAACAGTATGGTACTGTATTTTTCCTGAAGTTATATATTAATTTTATATTACCTCAAACTTTGAAATGCTTCCACTTAGAAACAATAATAAACTGTACAATGATATTAAATGTATTTCCCATCCCTAAATTCAATATGACTTAGTATTTTAATGTGGGTAAGATTAGTGTACTTCTGGAACAGCTAAGCAGGCAGATGGGGAGAAGCTGAAGTAAGTCAGGCTGACAGGAGAGGTTAGAAATCGCTGGTTTTATCCAAATGAGATATGGTGAACTGATGATATTCTACACAACATTCCCTAATAAAAGAGCAGCTAGTATCATGGGTTTTCTCTGAAATTGTTTTATGACTGTTTCAAACTGGGCAGAGAAACAATAGGTTGATATATGTTTGTTTATGATAGGTCTTCTTTGATGTATATAGGTTTTTGACTTTTTTTTCTGCTGTTCCGTAAGTTCATGAACTTGACTGTTTAAAGGCTTTCACTAGAATGCTGACAAACTTGATTGTTTTCTTTGGGGATGTGTTTCCTAACACACAGTTTAACCATCAAGCTTTGCTATGTAAATGACACTTTACTCTTGGAGGAAGACTTACTGTCTTTGTGTTTCAACAGGCCAGTATGAGGAAGAAATGAATTACTTTATTCTCTGCAAGAATTATTTGGAACTGCAGAATGGTTTTTAATTTGTTTCTATTCTGTTCTCTATGTCCCTTTAAAATACACATTTTTCTGAGAAATAATTCCGCCTCTGGAGTTAGGAAATATCAAAAGTTCTGGTAGCAGAAAATTAATTTAAATGCTTTTTTTTCCTTTGTTCTTACACCTAACTTAATAATATAATATATATAATAACCTAATAATATANTAATATAGTATATATTATAATATAATTTGCTTCTTGCACCTAATTCATGGAATATTCTTTTTTTGATGCACAAACCCTGTGCTGAATTTCAAAGTATTTTAGCCTTTTGCCCTGCACAGCTTTGATTTCCCCATGTGTGAAGCTACAGACCTTGGGTTAAAAAAAGAGGCAATGATTTTTGGAAACATCCTTCATAGCTTTCAAGTGAATCCTCCTTAATTTCATCCAGAGTACCCCAAAAGTTGTCATCCAGAAAATTTCTCTCAAAGCCTTGATCATTTTAAGCATCCACCTTTGTGGCTGAGTTTGCAGTTCCTGGATTTTTACTGAGCACCCAGGAAGCCTGAACTGGAAAACACTGGCCATGGCACGGTATTGGAACTGATGCTGAAATGGCATTATTTTGCTGAATTCCTGGATGTTAGTTGAGCTCCTGATTTTGATTCACTGCAACCTGTAGAGTTTGCTGTCCTTTGCAAAGTTGAGGTTTGGGTCTCTGCTGGTTCTTATGACCATAACTGTGGAGCTTTGTGTAGGTTTTCAGATGAAGCAATCATGCCTGAACAAAAAGGGATGTATTCCACATAAGCAGTTAATATGCACATTACAAAAATTATAAAATCTGAATGCAGTAGTGAGACTCCATAAGATCAAGGTATGATTCTGTTTCTTACCTGTCACCTAACTTACTATGTGTACTTTGACATGTGTGGTGCTCTGCAAGCCTCAAGAGTAAATCCTCTATATGTCAGCATTCAGTGCCTTTTAAAAGAAGTCTTATTAATAGCAAAGTCCTGTGAATAAAGATATTTTATCTCTTCTGGTTTTTTATTTATTAATATTGCTTTCAAAGCTGTCTTTCCTGTCCTGACAATAGAACGATAGAATTGTTTAGGTTAGAAAAGTCTTTAAGATCATTGTGCCCAACTGTTAATCCAGCACTGCCATGTCCACCACTAAACCATGTCCCAAAGTGCCACACCTATGCATCTTTTAAATGCCACTTCCCTGGGCAGCCTGTTCCAATGCTTGACAACTGTTCTGGTGAAGAAATTTTCCCTAATATCCAATCCAAACTTCCCCTGGTGCGACTTGAGTCCAGTTCTTCTTGTCTATTGCTTATTACTTGGTGGAAGAGACCATTCCCATATTGCTACAGCCTCCTGTCAGGTAGTTAGAGAGTGGTAGTGTTTCCCCTGAGACTTCTTTTTTCCCAGACTGTTTACCCCAGTTCCCTCAGCCTCTCCTATTAAGACCTTTCCAGACCCTTCACCTTGTTTTCCCTCTGTGGACATGCTCCAGCACCTCAATGTCCTCCTTGCAGGGAGGGACCCAAAACTGAACACAGTATTTCAGGTGCCACCTCACTAGCGCAGAGTACAGGCAGAGAATACTGATGAAGCAAGATTTTAAACAACCACAGTGAAAACTCTTTGATACGCAAGTCAAGTGATGAAAAAGCATTATTCATGTCCCAGAAGAACGTCAGCAAAATAAAATTTCAAGATGTCATAGCTTTTAGTTCTAGAAAATGAGGAAATGCTTAAGTTGCCAATCAGAAATACAAAAGGAGAAGAAATGAGGCATGCCATTCTTGTTGCAGTTTTAATGAGCATTTTGTGGTTTACATTTTATTATATATTTTAATATTATATATAATATTTTACTTTTAAGTTCAACTTATTAGGAATCAGCATGTGCTTGAAATATGCTCTGATTCACTACATAGTGAAGATTATTTTCCTATTTTCAATAATAACCTTTAAAGTTTACTATTTAGGGGCAAACTATTGATGTTGGGCTTGTTTGGATATGTTGGGACATGGGGTGGGTACTGTTTGGTGTCTGGATGGCATGCCCATAATACCTAGTCTTTCTTCTGTTATCATTTTCTATTTGAATTGTGGTGTCAGTGGTGTGGTATTGTAGCACTGTATGAAGCCCAAAGCTCTTCAGCCACAGCCGTGGTAACTCACTGGCTGAAAGCAAAATGGGGTGTATTTTCTGTCTGGTTTGAATCAGCATTTTCTATAGGAAATCCTATTTGTCTACTGTATCCTGCAAAGCTTATAAAGAGATAATGGAAGACTAAGAGCAGAAGCTTGTCCCCATATGATAGCCATATTCCAGCTCTTCTCTCCATTTTTTTTTCTTTTTTTTTAGGTCATATGGTAAAGCTAAAAGTGAAGAACAGGAAGAAGAATTGTCATTCTGACCTAGGAGACACTCATGGCTTTTTGAAAGATCTAATCAGGTAAGCACTATGCTGTTATCCGGGACTGTGATCGTGAGCCTAAAATCCCCAAAATCACAAAATTTCCAAAATAATGATGGTGCTGCTTTTGGAATGATGGCTCACAGCACTGAAATCGAGTGGGAAGGAATAGATGCAAAATTTCTCATTCATATTTACTTAACCTCGGGTTTTTCCTGAACAGATTTTTATCCATATCTTCTGGGAAAGACACATCAGTTGCATTTTTCTATGGCACTGCTGATCTCATCCTGGGTGATCTATAGGAGCTTTACTTCTTGCTTCTCCATGACTGAAATGTAAAATGTTACATTGAAAATCTGTGCCTTGTAATAGATGCATGGAATGCTTTGCCAAACTGTCATCAGGAAATGCAGATGTTAATGCAGTACTTATCAAAACAGTGCAATGCATTGATTATGATATGTATTTTAATACATTTAAGTGTAATCAGATTTTTCTCCCTTTTCGTGAGTGAAGTTCCCTGAATGCTTTAGAAAAATCTCCAGGTCTAAAATGAATCTACAGAAAAAAAAGGAAACTGGGACAATTTCTCTCTTCAAAGTTATTTCAATGCATTAAACATACTTCCACTATGAAAGAGCCTATTATACACACCAAAGTTCAAACAACTGAGTTCTTTCATTGAAATGATGCTCTGTATCATGCTGAAATCATTACAGAGCTTAGTCACTGCAAGTCACATCCTTCATAGGTGGCATGAATTACCACATTAAACAGGGATATTTTGTCTAGACTTATTTATTTCTTTCCAGACTTCCTAGCTTCTTAAAAACCTTATTAAACACTAGCTTTAATGTAATTAGGCTAATTGCTGTCTCCAAACACTAAAGAATGTCTGTTACTGATAAAAGAGAACATATTTTCTCATGGTTTTTTTCATTTTTTCTACTATGACTTTTTCTAGCTTCTTAACTGGAAAAAAAAAATCCCTTATTTTGCATTCTGTTGTAATTCATAACAAAAGAACCTGAAATACATATTATTTCATTCCATGTGACAAACAATTCTACCATCTCAATTTCAAAACTTACCATATCTACTATAATATGAAAGCCCATCATGTATTAGCAGGATTGTATATCATGTCTTGAAGAGTCTCTCATTCTTAATTCTGTGTCTGAATTAGCTTTGATAGCTGGCCTTCTTTAATAATTAAACAACACCATCAAATATTTTTTGCACTTAGCTGCTTGCAGGTGAGCATAACCTTGAAATCATGGCATTCTTATTTAGTCAAAAGTAGCTTCTAGTCTGCCTGGCAGGGAGAGAAGAAGGTCTGTGGCTATGGTCTGTTTTGTGATGCAGGCAAGAGCTTTTCAAATGTTCACCAACAGACAGACTGGGAACCTGGAGATCTGCTGCAAAGTCAGGAGTGAGCAAATCCTTGGTGGCAAGGTGGTGAGCACTCCAGTGAGACGTAATTCAGCAGAGGTAAGCCTGGTAGATGACAAAAGCCAAATTAAGACCACTGCTTGGAAACTGGGGACAGGAAAATTAATGTTGGGATTATAATGTCATAAAATCACAGCATAATTCAAACTGGAAGGGTCTTCAGGAGGACATTACTCCAAAGTTCTACTCAATGTGGCATCACCTCTGAGCTCAGTCCAGGTTGCTCAGGGTTTTATTCAGTCAGGTCTTAAAGGCCTGCTTGGATGGAAAGCAGAGCCGTCCTTAGGCAACTTACTCCGATTCTGATCTTATAGGGAAAATGTTGCTTCCTGTATCCAGAAAGAACCTTTAATGGCAGAGACATATTCATATTGTTGATGATTATTGGGAAATATCTGCCACTGGAAGTGGAGGATTCCTCATCTATTGTTACATTCTTCTTTGGATAGTTTTCTGGGAAACATGTCTTTTATGAAAGAAAAGTGGTTATTTTCTGTATATACAGCTGGTCCTTGTGGCCTTAATTTAACAATTACATGAAGAGACATCCTATGATCTAGTTGGAAGAGCTGAATGAGGTGCTTTTGATAGTAAAAGAATTGTTATTTTTTCAAAATAATTATTTTGAACCACTTTTAATTTAAATTGCTAATATTTTAATAAAGGAATTTACATGAAATGAAAACTTGGTTGAAGAAATTGTTGCTTTTTCTAATCTTTCTATGGATTTTGAACTTCAATATTTCTAAGACGTTCCTACAGCATTTAATTATCAAATGACTTGGAAAAGAACAAGAATATTCTCAGAAGCATGCGAATACTGTAGTTTGTTCTTGTGCAAAGCCATTAGAAAACCCGTTGATTAAAAAATAGCAAAAACAAAAAAAAGCAGTAGACTGCTGTCTTTCATGTGATAACAAGACATAACTTATATGGGTTTCTATCTGAGTAAAAAAGAAAGGCATAATGCTTCAAAAGCTTTATTTGCTGAGTGATACAGTTCACTGATACATTGATTATTAGGCTAAGGTTGCATGCTAAGCACAGGGGCACACAGGTAGTTTCTGGTGTCTTCTGATATTTTCCTTTTCTTTTGCTGCAATGATAACATGCTGTAGATGACTTCATGGTCAGGGAAAGGCCCTATTACTGGAACACATAATTGTTATAATGATCCATTTTAGTCCTTTTTGTACCCCTTGTTACTCTCAGGTTTCTGAGAAGTTCTGTCTTGAAAGAGAAAATACTGCAAGATGAAGTAAATTTGAGGCAAGTGCTTACTAGTCTGTTCTGTACCAAACCCTAAACCAGGAATGCAATGATACATGATGGACTGAACTCAGTTTCACACAATATGTTCAGAGGTGGGCAATTAGAGCATGTAAACTTTGTACTAGCCAAACTAGAAATGGTTAGTCTCTGCTTACCTTCATTTACCTCAGATTGTATAACATACTCAGTAAGATACATGCCAACATTGTTTATTTATCTAAAGCTATTTATCTGATTCAACTGGCTTATCCATTCAAGATGTAGGGTATAATTGTGGTCTGATTCTCCAAAAGTAGTGATGGCATCCTGTTCTCATTTTTGGGTTCTAGGAAGTTACACTCTCAGAGTTTCCCTGAAGTGCAGATGCTGCCTATACAATACAAAGAGATTTGAGTTCAGTACAAATTTAGAGAAAGGATGTTTGTGTAATGCCTGCACAATTATAAAAAGGCTCTGTCTCGAGGGAAAAAAAAAAAAAAAGGCAGCTTGAATCTGAGTCCTATTCAAGGGTTTTCTTTGTAAAAGCTGAATGAGTTCTAGAGTGGAGATAAAATAGGCACAGATAAAGAGAAAAAGAAAATTGTTCATGGTATGATGGAGAGATAAGGATCCACGTATCACGTGCTTGTGTGGGCACCTACAACTTGGCAGTTGTGCTGATGCTGTTCCCAACACTGGGAGTCTACACAGGAGCCCTGCAGCCATTCTTCCCATGGCCATGTTTCTTGCTCTGATGACTTCGAGGTCTCAACCATTCCTTTCTGATGTCCATCAGGAGGTCTGCAATGCCTGCCATATGGTGTGTCAACTACGACCACATACATAAATATGTGATTGGGAGCAAAAGTGGGCAAAATTTTGGTATTTTCTAGCAAGGGATGTGTAGTAAATTTCAGTATGAAAGAGGAAAACTACTGCTTTAACTGATTTCTTACTCAGTGGTATCTAAGGCTCTTTGATCTTGGTTTTTGCTATGATTTCTGGGTTTCCAGTGCTCCTTTAATGGAAATCCCCATAATTATGATTTCATGCTGTTAAAAAAAGTACTTTTCTTTCTTTCTCTCTTTCCACTGTGAAAAAAGTTTGAAAAATATCTATCAAAAAATTAATAATTTTGTTTCACTAGTATTTTCAGTGGTAAGTTTTGCCTTTGCTAAAAATCTGTGGTATTGAGAAGGAGACTAATATTAAATGCTCCTACAGATCATTTTTGATATTTATGATTTCCATACAAAATTCTCTTTGGATGCCCTGCTTCAGATGAGACTACAGCTACATTGGTGTGAGAAGACATAGACAGTTGTGGTTTTGGCTTCCTTATGCTCTAAGGCAGCCAGGCAGCTTTGGCAACGAACCTGCAATGAGCTGCAAGACCAAGGTGAGGGTTGGGACCTTGGAACTGGAAAATGAGATGACAAAGACCCATCTGAATCTTGCTCAAAGAATCACGTGTATTTGTACATGGACCACATAACACCAAACAAAAAGATGGAAACCACCCTAAGTATATGATGGTTGTGTGATATGCTTAAGAGGATACATGTATTTAAAAATCCACTGACAATCTAATAGCAATTTCTTTCCACATGTAGTAATAAGACTTCCCATGACGTATTTCAAAACATCTATTTAAGCAGTGAAGTTGCCAAGTATTTTGGCAACACAAGAAAATTTACCTCTTAATGCTAATCTATTAGAAGGTTTGGAAAAATTTATAAGAATACTTTTACTGTGTATTTTGTAGTCATAACAGATGGTGATTAGGTTTTGAAAATGAACCAGAAGGAGTAATGACGTTGTACTTTATACAGGGCTCTAAAATTTTAGTGCTCCCTGGCATGGCTTGAAAAACTAGGACCTACAGGAAAAAGTTTTGAATCTTTTTGACCAGAAGTAAAACATATCATCAGACACTAAGTGATTTTTAAGTAGAATAACATTTGTTTTATGATCTTGATACTAATTTTCTGAGTAATAAATTGACTAAAATATTTTTTTATGTAAACATGGTGCTCTGGGACTCTTGCCATGCTATTTTGAAGTGTAAAGGAAAACAAAAATTGCAAACAAAATGGAGGTAGGAATTTATGTTAGAACTCCATTTACCCCAGGAAGTGTTAGAACGTGATATTTTCTTGCTTCTAGAAAAGATGAAGTGAAAGACAAAAGGCCTTATATGAACCTTATGTGAAGATTTACTGTTATCATCCAGATCTGTCTGAAATGATTTCCTGTTGTTCTGTCAAGCCCAAATTTATCCCATGGATGCCCTTTTCTAGCCATAATGTTATTTATGCATGGTGTTGTACAAAAACCATAAAGTCCAATGCCCTTTACAGTCACAATAAAACTTCTGTGGAGATGGGAAATAAAAGCTATCACAACACCATGTCTCCAGCCTTGCAATGGTTGTTGATCTAACAGTGTGTATCCTATAGTATTTCATAGAAATTCTGCAAACATCTAGTCTTTCAAAGGCTTCCTCTGCTGTAGCTTTGGATGAGGATTTGTTCTTTTCATGTAAGGATAGAAACTAAAGATAAACTGCTCTACCAAATTCTTTAAGATCATTAAATAGATAATTAGCTGCACCACAGACTATATTGTATTTGCTTTGGAAAGTCCCAGGTTTTAATCCAAGTGTTGTAGATTCAAGTCTGTTTTCTTCTGAGAAAATATTTATGAGAAATAAAGGGAATTCTAGCTACCTTATCTAAGCGGCAGATGATTTGAGATCTTTTAACTGTGAGAAATGATCTGATTAAATACAGTGGTGAGAAATACACAATGTTCACCAAAACCTTTCCAAAATGGTTCAGTCTTCTGTAAATGCAAGAAGGGATCCCATATACTTCAGCATAGTGGAGACAATTTCTTCAGTGGTGGAAGATTTAGGTGATAAGTTACTGCTCCTTCTGGTTCTGCTCAGATCTGTTGATGACAGTTTGCTCTGTTGCTCTTCTGCTCTAGACAACAACTGAGATAAGGGCTACAGGGGTCTGAGGCTCTGCTTTGGAAGTCACAGTGCTAACAAATTGAACATAGACTAGTCATTTCAAAGACCTTTAGTCTCATGAAGTTAATCTCCTTACCCTCCATCCAGAGTCTGAGGAAGTCCACTTAGGGCCCCAGAAGAGACTGTAATTTAGACAATGTGTACAAAGGTTTATCTCTTCTAATTTTGTTTTAAATAAAAATAACTTTTATAATGCTTTGTCTGCTCAGCTCATTCTGAGATCTTATTCAGTTTTCAGAACTGAACTTACAAAATTTTAACTAGTACTTGAATAAAGCTAAGTTACAGTGGTACTTTTATTGCCCCATAGACTACAGTTATATGGAATTAAGTTAATCAGATTAAATGAGCAAAGGAAGAATCTGTAGTGCCAGACTACCTCTCATGAACTTTTGGATATTTGTGCAGCTAATCTCTTAATTGGATTTTTATTAGGAATGTTTGCATATTTATCCAGCTTAGTTGTTTTCTGCTGTAGTTGTGGCCCCTGTCTAGAGCTCTACTGAACACTATATGCAGTGCTGTACTTGGAAAACATAGAGGCAAACAAACCCTACGGAAAATAGCAATTTACAGAACACGTCGTGTGACAAATGGTCAAATTAGTACCCAGGTCATTACTATCGGACAAAGCTGCTTCTGTGAGTAGCTGCATTTTTCATTCTTCATTCATTGCACAAGGAAAGAATGACTGAAAATGTTACTATCAGGGCTGGATTCTCTCCAGCCAGTGAGGCCATTGTTTGTAAAACCTTACAGGCACAGCGCAGGGTGGCACTTGACCAAAGCAAGGCTCTTGTAGGTTTTATTCAAGAATGTGGAATTTTCCATTAACCAGGACATGCTCACAATCCTACAGAGGCATACTTTGGTAGGGGATCATAAAAATAACACTGTGATAGGTTGAGTAATGTTCAACTAAAGGTTAATGTAATTACCAGGAAAAGCCCTCTGCTAATTACAGACTCTCCTGTCTTTTAAAGCTGTTACAATCACATTGCTTTCAGAACTGCCGCTGAAGCTCAGTTAATGCAGTCTGCTATTTGTGTGTATGTGACAACTTGACTCAGTTCAAGTCGTCTCTGAAAAATGCATTAATGATTTTACTGCCTGAGAGGTGAGGAACAGGAGCTCGGAAGGGCCTAAGGTGCTTCTGCTACTGAAAAGAAAGGGACAGGAGAAAAGCAGGGGGTTCAGAATGGGTACAAAAGGGAGGGAGCAAAGATTACCGCAACAATTGCTTCTGCTGACTGGAGGCACAAGTGGACTGTGGCACCATTTCTCTAAAGTCTGGCTATTGTCCCATGTCCCATATCCCATGTGCTCCCCAGTCCTCACAGCTTCCTTCTTTCAGAGCTCAAGCTTAGGTAAAATAGGCAATGGGAGCCACCCACAACAGCCTTTGGCACCTGCCTAATTCAACTCTTTAGGTACTTATTAAACACAATAGAGGACCTAGTTCATAAAAAAGCATTTATTCTACCATGTAAGACCTAGTCTCAATGAATACACAGGTTAAACATAAAAAGTAACATAAAACAAGTAAGTGTTGTGACTTCTGAGCAGTTTTCTTGCAATCCGAACACTTCAATAGATCAAAAAATAAAATGACATACCCAAAAACTTGTGTACATATCTGTTGTTTTCCCTTGATGCTCCAGATGTGAATAAAAATAAAATAGAAATAAGCACTTCAAAAACTAATAATAATTTTATCAGCAACAACAATAATAATATAATATATAACAACTTTGCTGTTATGAAAAGAGCTATAGGGCAATTTCTGAATACTGGGGGTAGGACTCTTGCCCAATAAACAGGAGGACTGCTAAAACCCTGTTCTGCAAAAGGAGGTCTTGATTTGATGTCTGTTTGGTGACAGCTGAAATAATGGAAATCAGTCCCTAAAACCAGCACTGTACAAAAGCCTGGACAGATGCTGAGACATGTGTGTACTGGGGTTCCTACAGGAGCTTGTAATTAGAATAAAAATTGAGGTTTGGCTGCTGTGTCTGTAAACTGGCATCAGGAAGGAGCCCAAAAGGGATTTTTTCCTAACTGTGACCCTGAGAGAGCTCAGGAAGCACTTAGGTCTGCTGGCTATGAAAAAAGTAGACTGGGAGCTGTGACAACAGGCGTGCTTTCTGGGTTTTGACTCTCTGGTGCACAGGGAAGAAAATCTTCTTTGTCAATAGTTTTCAGATCCTCAATTGTGTCTAGGAAAATACCTGATTCCAGCATCATCTTCTTATATAAGCCAAATGCAAGAGACTAAATATGTATGAGCAAGTCAAATGACTTGCTTCTCTCCCAGCATACACTTCTGTTTGGTCCTCGAGTCATTGTGGTTGCATTTTGGCTTGAGTGAATATATTCTCTCTTACCAATTTTCCATACATTTTAGTAGGATTACAGAACATTTTGCATTTCCAGTGCTTATTCTGTAACTTAAGAGATTTTCTGAGATGGAAAACCAGCCACTAGCAAGTACACCCTTAGGTGACTTCATTTTAGCAATGGGGGAGTTCCTGGGAGACTTTTTCATGCCTTACACTTCTCTTTAATGTACTTTTCCTAACTGCTTTGCCCCTGCAGACCTCTGTAGGAAACTGCCCAGAGTGGCAGCAGCAATTTCAATGACAGAAGTCTGTGAAACTTGCCATGCTTGCCCCCATAGCTTCTTCCCCTTGGCCAGAGGTACAGAGAAGACAGTTTCCAAGATTTATTGTAAAAAAATCCTTCACAGGGATAAAAAGGCCAATTTATATGACTCTCCAACAGTTTTGATTGCAAGTGCTAGCTGGAGTATGCTGCAGAGGAAATGAAATGTTAAATAATGTTTTTCCCTTTGCAGCTGCTCCTGGATTTGTTAGATTTTAAATTAATGTTTGTACATTCATAATGTTATCTAAAGAATGAAATTTTATTCTTTGAGTGCTGTGCTGGCTGCTAGAAGATTTTTGCGCTTATTCTGATACCTTTACAAAATACATACACTGCAAAGAGCCTGATTGTGCTCCTGAAGCACTTCCGCAGGTCTCAGTCTGGTGGTACAGCCCTTCTTCAAGGGCCTTGTGATAGTCTTGTTCCAGATTTATTTCCAGATGAAGTCATTAAAGTGTTGTCTGACACTGAACTATGCTCAGCCCTGGCTTTGGGAGATGAAAAGGGAAGGCAAAGGCCATGTTAACTCTTTTCCTGAGAAATCTTGTGTGAATCCAAGCAGATCTGTGTTGTCCAGATTTAATCACAAATAACATGAAAGTTGAAGTGTTCTTTGTTCTATATCATCAACCCTCTGTTTATTTGCATAGAGATAGCCTGCATTTTTCACAATATGTCTAATCAGAGATGCCTTTGATGGGAGTCTGGTGTGTATCACACTGCCAGTTTGCCATCTAGTGGTATACCACAAAGCTGGTTTTACATCCTATTTCATCAGTGGAAAGATGCCTCCAGAACAGAAACACAAGATAATTTTTCTGCTAGTTGATTTTAGCAATCTATTAGCAGAAGACAGTCTGTTACCAGTGACCCTTAATTCCTAGACTTTGCACTTTGTCCTCCAGGAGCAGAGGCTGGCTCAGAGTCCGAACAGTTTTTAGAATCCACAGGAGAAATGCTGTATAGATTCAGCTGCGGCTCACAGCCTTAGGCCTTATTGTTTTCAGTGTTGTCAGGTCTTTTCTGAGGCCAGGAGAACAAAAATCTAATTTTATACAAGTATCAAGGAATTTCAAAATGTGAAACTTGAATGGCATGTCTGTATGACAATGGGTCTTTGGTGAGCATGCGTGTCAAGAGAGGATCAATGTAAACTCAAGAGATTCCCAAAAGATGATTGTTCAGTGTGTTTCCCAAAACTTTCAGGTTCTCATGATTTCAAAAGTCTCTTTGGGCAGCACAGGTGGGCTACCAGGTTCATGGTATTTGTCCTTTAGGGCACTGGTCCATAGACTGTTGGAGGTAACATTGCAGAAGGAAAACGCCACTTCTTTGCCAAGTCTGGGAGTGCTGCTGAGGGACAGGTCATCATCTCCCCACTGGGTTGCTGTGGGATTGAAATCTCATCCCAGCCAGGACTTCAATTGGTCAGTATGAGGAAGGTTAAAAAATCCTGGGAAATATTTCTATCTGGGTTGGGGCATAACCAGGAGCTACAGGAGTTAAGAAAGTGGTAAAAAAACGTTTCAGGGCATGAGTGATACTCATACAGCATGTCTAGGTTTTGTTTCACTCTGCAATAATAACATAGCTAAAAATATTTTCCCTTTCTATAATAACTCCAATGTTCTTTATTCTTTGATACCTGACAGATGCATAGACTATTTCCTAGTTGCTGGGAACAGACAAACTATGGTCATGTTGGAGACCAGAGTCCCAGTGTGGTCAGATAGTCATTGTATGAAGTCTTTGTCATTAGTTAATTTAACCTGCTTAAAGTTTCAATAGCTATTTTGGAAGCATGTTCAGCCACACAGGCCACTAAAGTCTTCAAGTAATTTTGATAAGTCAGTTATTTCTGATTTAAATAAAAAAAAAAGACAGATGACAAAAAAATAAAGAACCTCACTTTGGGAAAATGGGGCTTTCAGAAGTCTCAGATGTGAAACTCTACAGGGAAGGGAAGACTGGGGAGAAACATTTGTTTTATCTCTTTATACACAAAAGAGCAAACAATCACTTCAATCAACTCCAGAACTTAATTTTCTCACCCTGACTGCAGCAGTGAATGAACTGCTTTCCCAAATAGAAGATCTGAATCTGTGAATGGAAAGGGATACTTAATACCTGTGAACAGTTTTGCATAATACTGCTATCACATACTTGCCAAGGAGCAAGATGGGACTAAGAGAAGCTAGAAGAGCCACTTTGGAAAAGAGGCGTTGGAACACGATAGGGAAAATTTCAGTTCTCTAACAAACTCAGTTCATACAGGCAGTTCATTTATGCTTCAGGTTTTGAAAAGGGCGAGTTTTGCCCTTGGCTTTTGAAAGGGGCAATTAAATGGTGGTAAGAAAGGGTGGAAAAGCAAGTCTGCAGGGTCAACAGCAGAGTGAGAACTATGTCACAGAATCACAGAATATTCTGAGATGGAAGAGACAAGGATCATCTAGTCCAACTCCGAAATGAATGACCCATAGAGGGGATTGAACACATGACCTTGGTGCTATTAGCACCAAGTTTTTATCAACTGAGCTACTTTCTGAGAAGCCTGAACCATCCTGAAGGACAAAAATCTTTCAGAAATATTGCTGGTGGTTTAGGTCTTTTTATTAGTGATAGAGGAGAAGTAAATACAACTTTGGCTGACTATACTATAGTGTGTTTAGTTGCAGAGCTGATAGCACTGGCTCACAGACCTTGCATTAACAAAAAGGTAGCTATGATATACTCCCTTTGGTACTTTTGAAATACAAATAATTTCCTGTATACTGTGAAGTTCCTGAAGCAAAAAAAGCCAGGACCAGTACACTGCATATGTAGGGAAGTAAAACTAAGTTTTGAGACAGGCATGACTTCTTTCTGAAAGGTATAGAAGTAACATGGTTATGGATGGAAAATATAGTCTTTGCTTCTTTTGACACTGGTATAGCACCATCAGAAATGTCTTAATTTACAAAAGACAGTGCTAGTAAGATGTCTAGCTGTGTTGAAATCTAAGATTGATCCCTTTAATAAGATCCTGACAAAGCACAGCTAGAAGAGCTGGTGGCAGTACAAGTGATAGCAAATGCAGCTGTTGTATGCTGCACATATATCACTCTAAACACATGGGAACCAATACATTGGCCATTACTGTAAAATATTTAAAGTTCAAATACTTCTACAACACTCTGCACTGAAGCTCAGCTTCAAATTGAAACTGCTGTATCACTGAAATTGAAGAGAGCAGTAACTTATATAGTTAATTTCTTACTCTCACAACAACCTACTCCCAAGAAATGATGTTCCCATTTCTTCTAATGGGTAATTATTTGATAATCAACAAAGAGTTCATTACCAGAAAGTTTTTCCTGACATTCAGCCAAATTATTTGTGGGTGTTTTCCATCTTAATGTAATCATATCAGCTTGAACACCCTAAAATCATTCCACAATATGAAAAGGAAAGTCCTGAGTCAGGGAACCATGGTTTAAAACAGATTTTAAAAGGCAAACGTAGATTAGACTATCTTATTTATTACAAGGAGTGAACTGGTTTTTAAGGTCCTTTTTTTTTGCCAAAGCTTAAGCATCTGTGAGAAAGCAACAGAACTGTTTACATGATTCAGCTGCACTTCTTTTAAACATATTGCCTCTAAAATAGTCTAATTACTGGCAAAAAAAAAATGATGTCTGCTTTGTTGTACTTAAAGCTAAATTTGGGAATTGCACAGGTTAGTGTTTTCTCAAAATATTAGCTGTAATACAGCATAGTCTCCATCTGTTCTGAAATAAGCAACATGGATTCTAATATCCTCCCATCTAAATGTCTATTTTTAGTCACACAATCCCTCTGCTCCAGTCTACAGTCCTGGCACAAAACATAAGGCTTGTTATTCAAAAAATTTAAATTATGCTCGTGTGTGCATGTGTCTTTATTTTGACTTGTTTTCTCATCTCTGGAGAAATGGTTTAAAATACATGTCTGCAATAAGATATTTCCCATCTCTCTTAAATCTTCAAAAGCTTCTGTTCTTGAATTGTGAGTCATATAGTTCCTAGATAGCTGTCAGGAAAACACCATAAGATGAAGATATTAGAGGATAGAGAAATCTGAGCTGAAACACCACAGGGCAAGGTATACTGGAAAGTATTTTTTCAACATGGAACAAGTTATTTTCATTTCACTTTACCATGCTGATGCCTTATTTATAAGGGTTTGAAGGACAGGCTGAAGTCTTAGAGTGACTGACAGATGACCAGAGGCTGAAAGATAACATCCTGGGTAGAGCTCTCAGTTGTGTTTTGGTGGAAGCAGTGCAGAATAAGGGAACAGTAAATCAAATTATTTACCTAGACATGGAGGGAAAGAAAACAAGTATTTTTACTGAATAAAGAAAAATTAACCACAGGAGAAACACAGGTTGCATTCAGAGTTCTTAAGAGTTTTCACTGCCCCTTGTTTATTTTGGTGAAACTATTTCCATGCTGAGAACAACCACCTTTTTAAGAAACAGTGAGAAACAGATATTTCAACAATAGAGATATCAGTGTAGCAGTTGAGAAACCCAGGACAGATTCCTGCTCCAGGACTGCTTTGAGTGAGCTGTAAGGTCCTTGTCCCCTGAATTCCAAATTAACACTGTACATCCAGTATCAGCTGTATTGTAAGTGTGCAAGTAATTCTATGTTGCAAGTGATAGAGACCTTTTTCTCAAGGGATGTGACTGGGCTCCCCGGTTCCTACAGGTAGGTGTGCTTGCTGGGGTTACCTGGTGGCAGAGAAAGGAAACATGGATGTATGGACAAAGAAGTGATACGGATGTCCTCAGTCTGGATGACTAGGGTAGCGTGAGGCCTCTTGTGAAGCACACTGACACTCAGATAAGCTGCAGCTACTGCCTCTGCTCAGTGCAATGGACACATATAAAGCCAACAGCTGGGCTCTGAGGACCTGAGCTGTAAAACAGCCTTTCAGCACTCTGCAGAAGGTGTTTTGATGGTTTTGGGCGAGTCACTCAGTCTTTGTGATTCAGGTTCCCATCTGTTTTAGAGAAGTGACATGAAGATACACACATACAGGATTACCTTGCAGTTATGTGAGGACCTCAGTGCCTGATGGTGTGGAGATCAAGGTTCCCTGTTAGAAGATCTTAGTGCAGTCATTGCTACCAGAATTCTGGCCATAGTGCCAGCTCATGACACATGCTTTATAAGAAGGAACATGACACTGGGTAACAGGAAAAACTTCCCATTAAGATAGCTGTTCTTTCCACACAAATTAGTAGTTGCTTTATGTCCTAGACATAAACCCTTCTGTCACTTTATTAAAAACCTTTATTAACAAACTTTCACAAATATTTCAGAAAGTTCTCCACCAGAACTGTTAAGTAATCCTTTCTGTGCTACCCTATCCCAAACAGATAAGGTAACTATGGCCCTTTGACAAACTCCAGTGGAATGCTAAAATTTTTAATAGACAAAGAGAAATTTATTTATTTATCTATGTATTATTCGGTGCTAGAATTCTTTCCACGTCTTTATATTGCAATTAAGAGCAAGCAGGAAAGTTTGTTTCACTTTTTTTTTTCTGACTCCTGCTTATTTTTAATTCTTCTGTTAAAATCTTTCTAAGGAAGGCTCCTGCAGTTGTTTCATTTTATCTTCCTGCAGAGGTCTTTTTCATCTTTGATTCTTTTTATAGTTCTGTTTCACACTTCTTGTCTAATCATTAACTTCCTACCAAAGTGAGGTTGACAGATGCTTACCCAGTGTTGTAAATATGCTAGTCCAATGAATGCATAGTGGCACATAAATTTTAGTGTTATTTTCTATTACATTCCCTTAGCATTCTTATGTTTTCATTGTGACTGCACTTTGGGCTTTGGTTTGTATCACAGCATTGCAGATGTGCAAAAGCTTGGAAACTGCTGGGAAACCCTATCCAGGGAAAAGTATCAAAATACAAATTACTTGACTTTTAGAAACAAAGGAATATTAAGAAACGCCAGATCATTGACTGCATATGTTCTCACTGCCAAAGGATATCATTAGATATTTTGGACAAGGATTCTTGAAGAAGTGAAAAGAATAAGAAAGTCAAAGGGATAATTTTCATTTAATTCAATGGGTTCTGAAACAGAAATCAGATACAGAACAGACATTATTAAAAATATACCAAATACCTAATAATATTTTCTCCTCCTGTAGAAATAAGAACCCTTTTGGAAGAATTTGTAACAAGACATTAGGACTTGTTTTTTGCTTAGGAAGCCTTTTCTGCCTAAGAGTACTTTTCTCATAAATAGTTGAATGTTTTTGTTTCTCTTCTCCTTTGCATACCAGAGAAAATATGCAGTCTCTCTCTGGTCTGAAGAAAGATAAATCCTCACAGTGTTACAGGCCGTGGTGGCAGTGAGCCTGGGGGAGGGAGGCCAGAGGCAAGGATAAAGCCTGGGAACGAAAGGAGGTTTTGCCTTTTTTCTCAGGCTCTGTGCTCTGGAAGCATGGCTAATTTTGCTTTGTACATTTTTTTGTGTTCTGGCCTTCAAGTAAGCCTTTTTGAATTCTTTCCACTGTTGTGGCATTTTGGGGGATACCTGCATATATCTTTACACCTCCTTACTAAGCTTTTCTTTTGCTTTGATTTAGCACTTGAATAGTTTCAGTTTTAAATGTCATGATTAGCTTTGAAAAGTGCAAAATAAAACCATGGCATTTGTAGGTATCCAATTAAAGTAATTGCCACAGCATCCTTTTGTGAAACTAAGGAAATTAGGGTCTTAGAAAAAATTATGAAACCATACAGAATAAGATTACAAACAGATGGAGTCATTTTACTTGTAGCATACTCCGAATTAAGTATTTGAAATCCTGACAATTACAATACATTGCTACATGTATTGAGCAGGCACATTGTGATTTAATGGGTGACTTCTAAAGAAAATGTAACAGACAGATTGAAATACCCATTAGTGCAACATTTCCTAACATCCCACAGATTCATTTCTTCCCCTCTGAGTGTTAGAGAAATGGAAAATGTTGCACATTTAATCCACTCTCCACTAATTTGATACTTTTGGGCTCCTCATGGTACATTTTATTCCATTTTGGTAACTTAGAAATAATGTTCTACCAGAATACAAGAGAAAATAGACTTACAGATGAACTGTTACTTCAGCATGACAGCACATGGGAGGAAAAGTACATTCAGGTTGCAGGCCAAATACAAGGTCTGTAAAGTTACATCTCCTACTTTGTCCAGGTTTTTCTCAGAAAAGAAGGGTGATATGAGGTGGAGAACATCTGCCACTATTGATGCTGAAGACACCAGGGAAGTTCAGCCTTGGGGTCTCTGGAAAACATTTCAGGCATTGCCAGTGGTCTGGCCACCGCCCTTGGTTTTTTTCCAGCCATCTCACATTCAAGAAAGGAGTCTGGGGCACCTAGAGACTCCTTTCCTGGCTGCCCACAAGAGGTAGGCTGAGTTGTTTTAACTGTGATCTGAGAATCACAAGTCTTGAGAAATTTGTAGATTGTTCCCTGTACACTATAACAGTAATGGACTTGTTTATACAGGAAATTATTCAGAAATAGCTATTGTGGTAGTGTAAATTCAGACTGCATAAATCTGCTTTAACTTTCAAGTCTGGGCAAGACCTTATTCTTTATTATCCAAGTAAAAGCAGTAATTGGTGTGAAATCAACAAAGAGAAGTACAAAACCCCCAGCCAACAAGACAAAAAGGAAACCAGGCTTAGGAGATACCTTTAAAGAAACATCTCTTTTATTCCAGTGGGAGACCTGAGCCAATTCACACTTAAGATGTGACGACCAGCCTAATGCTGTTCTCTGCACAGGTGTTACCAGAGGCAGTATTGATGTCCTACTGCAGCATCGGCCTTATCTTGATGACTTAACACAATAAAACACTTTCCTCAGGCAGCTAGACTGCTTCCAGGGTTGAGGTACCTTTGCTTGATTTGCTGCTGTGTTGTACAGATATACTGTCTGCTGTCATCTGCAGCTTGCTCAAGTCAGCAAGCTCTCTGCAGCATCACCAAGTCATGAAATCAGGCTTACATGAGAGAGGAGAGAGAGAACCAGCTCTAAATGGGGCCACATCCATCAAATCTTGGGTCTCAAGAGTCTGTAATGATTAGTGACAGTCATAGCACTGGTCAGCTGGAGATATTTTCATTATTTACCTAACTCTTCCCCTTTGCACTGACCACAGCCGTGCTTCTGGGGGCTCCTCAAGCTCCTACTGTACTTGTTGAAAGCAGCCCAAGTACAGCTGATAAACTAAGGTAAGGCACAAACATGATCTTTCTTTTATCTCTCAGCCTGTATGTGCTCTAAAATCTCTTCCGGAACTGGAAAACAATGTGACATGGAATTTTCCTTGATTGAAAACAAGCCTGAGAATATCTGCAGTATATGTTTATAAGTAAGACAGCAGCAGATCAAGGAGGGCATTTTTGCAAGTCAGCTCCCTTAGGACCTATTCCATTAAGTTATCCAGATTTTAGGAATCTTCAGTCCACATTGTACCAGCTCTGTGGTGCTCCCAGTTAATTTCTGGCAAGTTGAAGTCCCCCATAAGGACAAAGGCAGTTGACTTGGAAGTGTCCCTTAGTTTCTCAAAGTGTAATTTGTTGGCATCATTGTCCTGTCTGGGAGGTCTGTAGTAGATTCCCACAATGACATCCACATTATTTGTTTGCCCCTTGATTCTCACCCAGGGTGTCTCTCAACTGTGCCATTGCTGGCTGTGAGCTCCATACATTCTAACCCTGCTATTACCTACAGTGCCACCCCTCTGCCTCTTCTGCCCTGCCTATCCCTCCTAAAGTAACCATCCAACAGGGCACACCAATCACAGGAATCATCCCACCAAGTTTCACTTATGCCAGTGATGTCAAATCTCTGGGAATGGGTCAAAGCTTTGAGATGCCCTTGTTTGTTCCTCATGCTGTGTGCATTGGTGTAGAAACATTTCAGGTGTGGTACATTGTAGCCAACACCTCTTTAGGCAGATTGAGGGAATCCATGAGTGCTGGTTTTCTGAAGTTTTGACATGCCATTCCATCACTCATCTCTAGCAAGCATGGGTTTTGCCCCTTTCCCCCTTCCAAGCTAGTTTAAAGCTCTGTCAGCAAGTCCCACTAGTTCCTTTGTTCCTGTGCTTGAACTCTTTTTCCCATCTGAGACAGGCACATCTTGCCAGGTGTCAGTAAACAAGGTGTGGAGTAGATCATCCCATGGTCAACAAACCCAAAATTTTTCCAGTTGTACCAACTTCAGAGCCACTCATCGACCCAATGGATCTGCCTCTTCTTATCAATATCATTCCTTGTTAGCAGAAGAATGGAGGAAATCACTACTTGTGCTCCTGATCCCTCTACCAACCCTCCCAGGACTCTGAAGTCTCTTTTGATTGCCCTCTGCCTTCTCTTTGTTATTTTGTTGCTTCCAGTTTGAACAATCAATAGTGTATAGTAATCAGAGGGCCTTACTAGACTGAAGGGTTTTCCAGTAATGTCCCTTATCCAAGTGTGTACCCCACAAAAAGGTCTCTCACTGAACATAAGCAGAGTAAGATGGAAGCCAACTTTTTGTCCCACCCTTGTTGCACAGACATTGAAAAGTCATACAATTTACAGACTTGCCATATCCATAACAAACTGGGAATACTTTTCCCTTTGATGCAAACAGTTCAGGATATCTTCTGGGACCATAATCAGCCTTTGGGTCTACAAAAATGATGGTCTTAGTTCTAGTTAATTGTAGAAACGTTGAATGGAAAAGCAGAGCAAGGGCAGGGGTTAATGAAGACTTTTTATTCTACTGGAAGTGCCGGAGGAACTCTTCTTACAGTTTGTGTTTTGGCTTGAAATAAGGACCCACCTTTGGAAAGATGTCATTCCTCTTCCCTAATGTCTCTCCCAAGCCACTAGAGGGCCCCGAAGTCCACCTTAACAAATTGTCTTTGAAATTTTTTAAAAAAGCCTATACACGAAAGTAAATGTGTTTTCCAGAATTCTTGTGCTTTCTGGTTTTGCTATTACCAAGGAAATGTGTAGGTTGAACAAAACCACAAGAAAATAAGGAGGTGGGAAAGAAAATACCTTGAAGGGCAGCATCACCAGGGACTTCTATCCCCTAAGGACTTGCACTGTTTTCTGGAGTTTGGTGGGGGTGGTATCTCAGCAGCGACTGAATTTCACCCATGTCTTTTCTGTTTTATGAAACAGACTTGCACGTACATGTGCATTCCTTGAGAGTGCACAAGAGCCTTCTGATTTCATACCAGTCCCTGTGAAGACGTTAGCCATAAGTTAAGGCTCACCCCAAGCCTTACTTACATAGCTTGTCTTACTGTTGTGGAGGAGCGAAGTAGCTGGGTTATGCTTGCTATGAGTGTGAGGCATGGACAGGGTGAATTCTTAAGTAAACAAGAAAAGGCTCTTTTCAAACAATGTTTCTTTCTCCTTGTAGACTTGCATGTGTTGAGTGAGCCTTCTGTTCTCTCTATTTATGGATGTGTCTGAGCAGAGAACTTCTGTGCCTTCGATCATCTTGAAGAAGACCTTCTTTGTAGTCTATCTCCTTGCCACCCAGAGTAACAACCAGACCTTTAAAGGTGTTCAGAAACATGCAAAGTTTAATAATAACTTAAGAAATTTTTCCTATTTGGGCCTTTCCACATTTGTTTTTTCCATTGCCTTTTATTAAATAGGCTGGCCACCTCACATGCCATAGTCTCAATCTGAAACATTTAGATAGAGAGGTGTAAAATGATGTTAATTTTTTGGCAGCCCTTTCAGGACTGAAACCAAAAGCTGGCTCATATAAAGAGAGAATACATAATTGGGTGCAATGGCTGGATGGGTGATGCTCCCCATGGCTGTCCCCCTGCCACGTGGCCCCCAGGGACCCTGCAAGGAGCCACACACAGACCGCAGGAGAGGGACGAGAGAGAGAGTTTATTGAAGTTGGGTACAGGTATTTAAGAGTTGGGGTAATTTTACTATGACCAATAGGAGAGAGGGTCGCTGGGACTGGCAACCAATGGGTTAGGGTTTTACAAGGACCAATGAGGGAATGTTTTACAACCAGGGATTGGGGGAAAAGGTATACAGTTACAATACTCTGCCCCAAGGCTTTTGGGTCAGCCTTTTCCTTTGCATCACAAACCACCTTTTGACCATATTTTTTCCACTCTGAATATTGACAGTCCACTGCCACAATTGGGACCAACCATTCACTCACTCCTGGAAGACTTTGAAATGTTGGACATCGAAATACAAAAATGTCATCAAAACTTCTATGGCTTTTGCTGAAACCTGTATCACTTGATGGATGATAGTTAGAACAGTTGACTCCACAATCCAGAGAGGGAAAAACGGGTTCTAATAATAAAATGTTAAAATTGCCAGAAACCTTCCTAAAATACTTTGCCTGTGACATATAAGGAAACACTGCAATATGGGCTGGCTCTACTGGCATTTGCTTTAAACGGCCTGCATCATACCAGTGGCCCTTCCACCCCAGAGTAAAGATTAGCTGTCCAGAGTGAACTCTGTTATTTACTTTATGCACTGTGCTTACACTGCCCTGTTTTTTGGAGGGCTGCCAATGGATACAGATGAGGCATAAGCTACGTGTTTTCCCTTAGAGTTAATTTTGCCTTTCCAGAAATTAATTAGACATTTGCATGAGAAACAACATTTCAGACTGTATGGCTGCTGGTCTAGTGATTGTGATTAGGGATAATGTTAAAGCATGAACATTACTTATTGTTCTTTTTAGAAAATCTTCTTCTTATTAGAAATGATACAAAAGATGTTAATGTATATGTGAGTAGTCACCATGTTTATTGTATACAAAGACTTGTTAACTCACCAGCAATATAGGAATGGGATAAATCTCAGATAATTTTTCAACATCTAACTCAATCACCTGAACTCCTTCTAGAGGATGTAAAAGGAAAAAAAGGCAAGTCTAGAAAAAAATATTCTCTTAATCTTATAGTAGATGACTAAAGTACATTATGTAGCTCCTATCTGAGAAGTACTCGTGCATCTCCTTTAATTACAAAAGAAGTCTAAGTGAGGCCATGGGTTGTATAT
>VXBX01000236.1:7895-64935 GCA_013400415.1 Scytalopus superciliaris | reverse complement strand
ATATATATCTACCTTTTGCCAAGATGAATCCCACCTGTCCTGTCAGTGTCATCATGCAAATCTCACATTTGTTTGTGCGAAACTACCAAGTACAATCTCTTTGCTGTCTATGTGGCAGCTTCAGCACTTGGGAAGAGAAAAGCATAAACAGCAGGGAGCTGTCAGCCTATACAGGGGCTTGAGAGACACTGCAACTCCCAGGAACAATCCACTAGAGCACAGTTTTTCCAAAAGAAGTCCTTTCCCAGCCTGGAACTCCTTGGAGATGCAGCTATGGGATCTCTCCAGGCACTGTATGGACAGATGTGGCCAAGCTGCTGCTTGAGCAAAGCCTGCCCAAAGGGCTCTGACTTGAGAATAACACACTTGTATGTCCTAAGCACCTTCATGGGTTACCTCCTGGGCCCTTTCTCAATCCCATCTGCCAGCTTCCCTCCAGGAGGCTCTGCCAAGCTGCCGTAGCTGGGACATAGGGCATGCAAGGAGGGTGACATACAGTGGAAGGATGGATAATGAGGGCTCTGATAAATAATTTAAAATACATTATCATTCTTCAGGGAGTAGATTAATATACTCTCTACTTTCTTGATTGGTCTCTTACCACAGATGTTTTACTTGTGTTATGAGTGAATGTTCTATTCTCAAAATAATAAAGCTTTCTGTTAAGGAGTTATTCAAATCAGCAGTAATTCAGAATTTCCCCTGGTTTTATTTAAGAGGGCATAAGTGGAACTATAAAATTCTTTATAGTATTTTAATTCCTTTCATAAGTATGTTTTGGGTCCTGAGGGATGTCCATACCAAACATGTGGCTTAGTTCCAAGTACCTTTCTTCTTGAAGCCCTTGTGTTTTGGGGCATAGCCAGATAGGATGACAGAATATATATTATTTTTATAGCTCATATGTTAGGTTGACAGGGTGAAGAATGTTTTGTCCTTGTGAGAAAATTAAATATTCCTGTCTAATTTTAAAAAGGGATTGTCTAAAGTACTTGCTGTAAGCCTCTAACTGCTTTTGGGGTCCTCTTCCAGTTCATTAGGAACTGTTCTGTATTCTTTTGCGATCAGCTCTCACCATTTAAGAATTCATAGTGTCATTTCAATCGTAAGTGGTTTACAAATGCCTAAAAAAATCTCTGTGGACATCTAATGTATTAATGGGATGGGGAAGAGGAATATGCAATATAAAATATCTTTGAGCAAGATATTGCCCAGTATAGTGGCTGACTGTATTGTTCATTTAATATTGGATGAGGAGCAAGAATTCCTTTGAAGCAATAGTTGTCTGTTGAGTTGTTTTGGTTTTGTTTTTTTAATGCCCATGTGAAGTTTAGGAAAAAATAGGAAGTCCACTTAATTAAAAAAAAAAATAAAGAAAATGCATTCTCAGAAAAAAAGGAAGTTTTCTGAAACAATAGTTAAGTTTATCTCACTCTCCAGGTTAATGAGTGATAACATATTCAGCTGGCAAAAGGTATCTTTAGAAACATGATATCATCACAGTTAAATCTTGCTGACTGCTCCCATGCAGTAAGCAGGACATTCGTGACAGCCTCATGCAAATTATTTTCTCTTTGAACTTCAGATCCACTTTATGTGTCTTGTGATTATATCTCTCATTGTCACTGTCTCCAGCATTGGTGAGACATACCTGAAATACTGGCTCCAGTGCTGGGCTCTCAAGTAGAAGTGAAAGAGGGACACACTGGAGCAAAGTCCAGCAAAAGAGCATGAAGGGACAGGAGCATCTCATACTAGAGGAGAGGCTAAGAGAGCTGAGATTGTTAAGCCTAAAGATAAGA
This sequence comes from Scytalopus superciliaris, assembly GCA_013400415.1. Classification (NCBI taxonomy): domain Eukaryota; kingdom Metazoa; phylum Chordata; class Aves; order Passeriformes; family Rhinocryptidae; genus Scytalopus; species Scytalopus superciliaris. The sequence continues at coordinate 63,133 of VXBX01000236.1, read as the reverse complement.
TGGCTCTGGGGGAATCTTATTGATGTGTATAAATATATGGTGGTTGAGAGCAAAGAAGAGGGGACCTGACTAATCTCAGAAGTTCTCAGTGACAGGACTTGAGGCAGGGGGCACAAATACAGGAAATTCCCTCTCAACACAGGAAAATACCTTTCTACAGGGAGGGTGATTGAACTCTGGCACAGGTTGCCTAGAGAGGTTGTGGAGTATCCATTCTTTGTTTAGCCTGGAGAAGAGGAGGCTCAGGGGTGACTTTGCCACTGTCTACAACTACCTGAAAGGAAGTTGTAGCCAGGTAGGGGTCAGACCCTTCTCCCTTGGTACCTAGTGACAGGACAAGAGGGCACAGTCCTAAGTTGCACCAGGGAAGGTTTAGATTGGCTATTAGGAAGAAGTTCTTCACAGAAAGGGTGACTGGGCATTGGAATGGGCTGCCCAGGGAGGTGGTGGAGTCACTGTCACTGGAGGTGTTCAAGGAAAGACTGGCTGTGGCATTAGTGCCGTGGTCTAGTTGGCAAGATGATGTTCAGTCATAGGTTGTATTTCATGATCTCAGAGATCTTTTCCAGCCTAATTGATTCTGTGATTTTATGATATTCCAAAGCCATCTGAATATGATCCTGGGCAACTGATGCTAGGTGACCCTGCTTGAGCAGAGGGATTGCACTAGGCCATCTCAAGCCCCAGCACTTCTGTGCCTCTGCCACTGTTTCTGCAATTTGACAGAGTCAGAAGAGGCTGTGGCTGAGCAGTGTTAGCACTGCTGTAGTTCATATACAGGCAGGAGATTCTGAAAAAGTCTTTATGTTGCATTACAGACTGGGAAACAGATTTCTTAATTTCCACAGAGCCAAAGACCAGAAGGGACAGAACATACATCCAGTCTGAAGCCCTGTACATTAAAAGCCATAATGCCTAGTCCAAAGGAATTAATAGTAAAATAGAATCTTTAGAGGTTGCATAGTTTGTCTCTTTGTCCCTAGGTGGAGTTAAATGTGCCTAAACCATTACTGGCAACGTTTCCAGTCAGGAATGACCTTTACTATTAGAAAGAGTTTCTTGATATCCAAGTGAAACTTCAAAAACTGTTGGCCCTAGAATGGCATTAATGTGTCTTCTTGCCACACTGATCATTGAGCATAGTTTATACACTTTGCAAGACTGCTGCCATTCCCTTCTCAGCCTTTTCTTCTTCAGGATGAACAAGTCTCTGACTCTGTCAACCTTGTCTCACTAAAGACATAGGAAAAATTCACTGGGGACTTGGAATGCAAGCAGTGCAACATGCCTGCATGTTTTCTGCCTAAGTGCTACCAAACAAAGTACCTAGGCTGGTCCTTAAAAACAGCCCCTTGTGTGTGATTTGTGGCATGTACTGAAGCAAATAATCTGGCAAATCAACTTAGAGGCTTTTGGATTGTTTTATCAAGACTAACAGCAGCAGTTAGGTCAAACCTAAATTTAGGTATGTACCTAAATGAAACAGTGTTTCCCACAAAGGAAGATGGATATGGGGTGTTTAGTCTCTGGTGTTCCTGCGCTCCCTGCCTTGTCAGGCAGTACCAGAGATTTGGGATGGCAGTTCATTGCAGGTTGCCAGCTGAGATGCTTTGACACCTTCCCATCTGAAGGAGCTTCTCTTCCTCCCTTAGTTAAACTTGGAGTACTGGGAGAGCTGCCTCCTGCTCCAGGCCCTCATCTATATTCCCAGAGTTCAGGGGAGGTCTCCTAGGGGGCAGCATCAGCACCTGAGCATGACTGAAATGCACTTGCACAGATGATGCAATGAGGTTAACCAATGGTATGGAGAACTGTAAAGCCCAGAAATCATGACCTTCTCAGTCTCAATGGGAGCCAAAACTCCACTAGCCAAACACTTGAGACTTTCTTTGCTACCTCAGAGCACCAGGGGAACCTTTGTCTTCAACTGATATAAGCTGCATGAAGAAAGTAGAAGAAAGCAAATGGACAAATACAAGGGAAAACGGAAAAGAGAGTAGAGAAAAAATTACATGAGGAGGCTCCCCTCCATCCCATGCCCTCTCCTCCCAGCCTGGTCAGGCAGTAAAGGCCTTGAAAGACAGATTTTACTTCTGTATTTGTTAAAATACAAAGCTGAAGGATTTATGGATGCGCTAAATTCAACACAAGCAATTCAACTTTCCCCCAGGAGCAATAATATTTACACAAAGGCAACTTAAAAAGTAAGAAGTAATAAGTCTTATATGATAAGTTAATGAAATCTGTAGCTTTTATAAAGATAACAGGACTACAGACAATAAACCATGAAAACTGGAAAAAATTTGTAATCACAAAAAAAGTTACTGCTGTGGGGAGCAACAAGGAGCAAGAGCCTGCTTTTATGAAAGTCTCAGCAAGATTTTTTTCTCAGTCATTTTACTTTGAAAACACCTTGAGAAATAATCTAAGGTATATTCTGACATCAAAATTCTGCAAAATTAATAGAAATTCTCAATACCTAATCATCACCTAATCTGTATTCTTATTCAAGTGATTTCCCTGAATAGAAACAGATAAAAGATGAACCAGGCCCAAAGTACTGAAGTGGATAAAATAATTTAAATGCAAAGTGTAGTCACTTAAAAAGTAGAGAGCACATTTATATGTTCAGAAATGTACCAATGCTTTCAATTTCTCTCACATATTACTGAAGTATGCACTATTTTACTCCTAATGTTGTAGTCTAATTCTTTTGTTAAACTCCATTGATTTTAATAGGATACTGCTGTTGTAACAAGGTGCAGAATTAGAAAATAAAATGTTCTAATGTGGGCATTTTTCTTTTACAGACCTGTTTCTCATGTCCTTGAGTATGTTTTGCTGTGATCATTGAAATCACTTTCCAAACCCTCTCTGTGGAGGCTACAGTGTTATTCCCAATCTCTTTGGAAAACACTGTTTCTGGGCATTGACCAGAATCCTATGGCAGTGTGCAAAGTTTGCATTTCTAAGTGTAGCAAGTACATGGGCTGCACTTGTAGATGTTTGTGGGTATGACAGCAAGCACAAGTTTCAGGGTAGAAAGACTAGGTTTTAAGTAGAACTTAGTGTCTGCTTTGACCCCTTGTTATGGGACTTGACAATACAGGTGCAGGATCACCTAGGAAAGCAGAAGGCAAATAGATTTGATAGTTTGACAGAATGAAAATTATTTGAGAAAGGCAAAGGGTTCGAACTATATTTAAGATGTATGGGGTTTAAAGTTCTCTCTGGCAGAATGTCAATTGTAATACATTTATAACTTGATAAAAAGCCATGATATCACTTTTTGGCAGTTTGATGAATGAGACATTGGGGAAAAATGTTTATTCTAGAACAGAAAAAAAATCAAAAAACTTCTGCCACAGATCATGAGCTTTTCAAACCATAGTCAGTTCACTTGCAGTAGCTGATGAAACCATTGTGGGGACTAGCATCAGATTAACTTGAATTATCTTTATCACTGTCTTACAAGAAACAGTACTGGATGAAGGTTAGAAAACTGTTTTAATTACCTTTTTTTGATAAGGTTATTGAGCCCATTTTTTATTTGGCATCCATATCTACTTTCTGCTTTCCTCAACAGCCAGGAGCTAAGAGATCAGCAAAGAAAATGCCCTGCCATAAGCAAAACATCCGTGGGAGAAGAAAAACAGTCAGTCATCTTTTCCAGCTATTACAGGATTTGGGGTTACACACCCAAATATTGTGGAAGAAAAACAATTTAATGAAAAGTCATCCTGGTTTGGGGAATTGAACTTACACCTTATGGCATAGGACTTGCAGGCACTCCTGCTCTTTGTTTAACTGGAATAGAAAATCAGCCAGCAGAGACCCTGTTTCAGTGGCATTGACCTTGCTCTGATGTTCTCCAAGTTGAGTCCTGAAAACAAGTGGTAGCTGCAAGGCATAGAATGTAGTTTGTAGTTGCTCTGGGAGTTTATATTACCTCAGGAAATGAACAAGTGATGGTAAGAATGCACAGTGCTTTGTGACAAATAAGCAGCTCTCATAAATTTTTTTTTCTTACTTTTCACAATATGGGTCTTGTCTTTTTTTTGTGCACCTAATTGTCTGCCTTGTATTCTCATTTCTTCATTGTTTTATCATTATTGTTAATTTTTTTTATTGCTGACATATGATCATAACATTTGCCACAAATTTCTGCCATAAAACTTTTTGCCATAAATCCTCTTCTTGCCACATCCTTTTCCATGGCAGGCAGGGGTCTGAAGCTAGAAGTGGGTTATGATGTTCCCTGCCACGGCCTAAGACTGATTGCAGCCCCAGAGGGTGTCATCTCTGTGGATGGCACTGCACAGATGTCAGACAGCCATGGTGCAAGGAGGGTCCCTCAAAGTCTCTTTCTGTTCTCATAAAAATATAAGTCAGTGGAGTAACTAGGATATTTTGATGGGATTCCCTCCCCTCCCTGTCCCATAAAGCTAGAGGGGGGAGATGAAGGCGGAAATGAGGGAGCAGTACTACTAGATCTTTTCATGCACTTTTAATCTCCTCAGTGCTGGAAGCTGGAGTTACAGGAAGAAAAGCTGCTCTAAGAGATTTTTGATCAATATCTAGCAACTTATTTGACAGTTACAATTAAAGCTGAAAATGAAGGTAGTAGATGCTGAAAAGAGTAGGACTGATCTAGTTCAATGAAGAGATTTGACAAAATTATATAATGTGATACAAAAATAGCATTTCTTTTTATCTCCATAGTAGAAGAACAAGGCAACTTACTGTGAAATTGAAAAAATCCATTTTAAAGCTGATAAAAGAAAATGTGTTGTTACACAGCACGCTGTTAGCCTGGAAATCCTCACAATTTCTATCACAGCAGCTTTTGGCTGGGCTGACCGTTACTTGCTGGAACACTGAGACAGTTGATAGTAAAATGCTGAAATAAAATCAGCACTTAAATTTGCAGAGGCACATACATGAATAATAAATCATATTCTTGTCTTTCACAATCTCCTTATAACAGAAGTAAATGGGTTTTCTTTTCAGTTAAGCTTAAATCAATAAAAGATGTTTCCCTTCAATGGTATTAGTCTTTGTTTGTGTGAGATGCTTGCAAAAATTGTTGTTTTTCCATTCTACTCTAATTTCAGGCCTGTTGCTTAAAGTATATGTTCAAAGAGTAGCACATCGTGACCCTAAAACACACCCTTAGTGTTTGAGATGACAATACTAATCACTTACAATAACTCTACAACTCTACAACAAACTCTAACAATAATAATTTTTCTCTATTTCCTTTTCTGTGCAGGAGACATATTATTTTATACTTTTCTTTCATGTTTCTAGACATCTATATTCAAATTTTTTACTCAAATTGAGGTTTATATTTTGCATGTAAAATATATTTAGATAAAATTTTTAGAGTGGTGGAACCAGAAAAGGATAAATCTCCAACTATCTCAACTTTCCCATGACTGTCTGTAAGAGAGTGGCAAATTCATAATATTGTTAATGTCCACCAACTTCTGTTTTACATTTGTTGTGTTTCTCTGCCATTCCCTGTTTATCTGAAGTGTCTGAATAAGACACATTGGCAACCATCTGCCATAGATTTTATTTTTATTGCACTGCACTAATTGCAAAGTTGTTTATCTCTGAGGGCCTAACCAATAAAAAAATTGTCTAGTGGTGATTGCATGAGGGGTGGCTGCTGTTGAGAAGAGCTCATAGAAAGCACATAGGTTTCTATCTAGTGTAACGAAATTAAAAGCCATGTCCAGCTGACTCATGTGCCATGTGTGGTAGCTGTGTGGTTGTTGGCTGAGTGTGGGCCATAAGGATACCATAAGTGGCTTGTCTATCACTGGTTGGTAATGGGATGAAACTTGGATAAGAGTCACAACTGAGATCCATACCAGATGCTCACCATCACTCCTGTGTGTGCAGCTGAAGATGCTGGAGTAGTAACAGAACAACAAAGGCACTGAGATATTGCTGGGAGGGAAGGGCAAAACATCACCTTCAGTTCAGCTGTCTTTTGCCCTACCTCTGGGCTTGGAAGAGGCTAGAAATGTTCCTGAGAGAGAAAAAAAAAGTCTTCTTCCAAACATCTCAAGTCCCATGCCTTAGGCAACAAATCAGCAGCTAATTTGGAAAACATTCTTATTGGTAAAGTGCTAAATTTGTCTATTATACACTGTTGCTTTCTGGCATTTAAACAAATTTTATACAAATGTGTTTTTTTGCCTTCTTGTTTTATTGGCGATGTTCTTTGGTGATGCGTGTCTGATTTTTTGTCTATTTCTATAACTTCCTGTGATTCAATGCAACCATTCTAGTTTATTTTATATATACTATTATGCAATATATAGCTAGATATTTTATTTAATTCTGTCTACCTTAAAATGGAAGTCAGTTCACAATCATGCATATAGAACATGAGCTAAGTGCACATAGGTGCACAAACACTTAGCTCAGTAGAAAGGGTACTCACAGAACACCGAGTGGGACTAAATAGACCAGAAGGCATCAGCTGCTTTCAAAGGCATTTTCTATCGCTATGTATTTTCAGTAAAACAAACATGAAAGAGTGCTTTCAGTAACCAAAGAAATTTATTAGATGTTACCTTTTTCCACTTAGGGCTTTTGACAGGCTCTTCTGTCAGCCTGATCTGCTCATTCCTACTAGCAGTGGAGTTTCCATGGGTGTTGCCTGCTCTGCTTCACCGAGCTTCACCATTTCTAAAGGGTGGTTTGACTTAGCCTGACAGACCTCTCCTGAAGCAAAGAAAAGGATTAAGAAATGCCTGGAATAAGAAGTGCTTCACATGAATTGCTCTGGCAGTGCTGGGGAAGTGGCAATTGCCAGGCAGGAGGGACAATAAATTTGGTGCAGTGAGTGCACCAGGCAGAATAGGAGGCTGAAGGTGATGCCTGACTGTAGGCTTCTCTTGGGAGAATGCCATAGGGAGAGCAGCTCTGAGTCACAGTTGTGCTAAGATGGTGCCACTGGATGTACCCAGAGAGCAGCTGGGACTGCAGTGCATGGTGTTTGGGTCACCCAGCAAACATCTATGTTCAGCTCTGTTTCAGCAGTTGTTTGGCTTGATGGCCCTCAAATAATTTTCTGTTAATTAATTAATTAATTAATTAACTTTTCATTAGTTAGCTTTTGCTTGACTGGATTGAAAATCTTGACTTCAGCTGGCTGTTGGTCAGGGAAGCCTATTGCTTCTATCTTAAAGCACTCAGTAATTAAAAATAATAAGCAGATCTCAATGGTACAGAACTGAACTCTTAACAGCAAAGTGAAATTTCCTGGAACTCACCAATTAAAACACTTTTCAGGAAATATCTTTTAATTTATTTTTATTTTATTATTTTGTTATTTATATGCTAATGTGCAGTGTTGGGGCATTATTTCTATTGTTAAACCCATGCTAGATTTTAAGGAGCTTACAGTAATTGTAAGCCCTCTATTTTCCCATATAAATGCATATGAACATTTTTGTATTTCAAAGCCTCAGTGAATCATGGTAGCAGGCACATTTAAAATAAAAAAGTATACAGAATAAACACTTAAATAAAAACACAACAGTATTAAGAAAGATAGACTGGCTATGTCTGTAATGTGCTTGTGGACCCAATGTGACTTAGTTGTGCTGTCCACCCCCTCACTGCCTGTACTGGTAAGGAACACCTCTTGGAGTACTCCCCTCAGGGAGAGCCACTAATGAAGTGCACTGACCCCTCACCATGCTCTCTCTGTACACAGGGAGGATGGGGAAAGGTTTGGCCAGAGGGACTTAGTGTGTACTTTTTGAAGGGAGAAATAGTGTGGACCATTCTAAAGGTGATTCTTATTTGCATCTCTTGTGACCTTTCAGTAAGACCCATTGCACATATGCTTGACCTTTCCATGGTCCAGCTGCTGCAGAGTTTGCAAAGAACATGTATAACTCTACTCTTTGGAACAGGAGTTGTGTATTTGTAATGTTGGGTAAAGTCTTGCACAAAGACCTGAGGACCTAATCATCCCATGTCCTCTAGACCCAGGACAATCTTAATCATAAATACAGTTGATTAATAGAACAAAAATGTGATGTTATATATTACTATTTAATACTTATTAATTGGAGGAAGTATAGTTGTGCATAACAATGATGATATAGTATCTTAGGGGAGCCCTTTCCAGTAGGTTCATTCCTTGCATTATTAAGTGTGTCTCTACCTCCATCTCTATCCCAGCTGTCTTCAGCATGACCCAGACCCTCCTGACATGGAAGGCCTCTGTGCTGTTACAGGGAGCAGTGATGACCTTACTCCTCACTGCCTTCTTGCACCACATTATTGTCATAGCTTTTAGGAATCCAGTGTGTTGCAACCTTTCTGTTAGATGTGCTGTGTCCACAGGTCACCTGTGAGTGTTGCTTGACTTGCTGTTGGTCTTCTCTCCTTAGCTATCTGGAGTGAAGACTGGTTTGCTGTGCTCTTCATCCCTTTTATATTGAAGGATTGATATGAGAGGGATCTAGCAGGGACCCTTGCTACCTGCATAGCTACAAACACTCTGTGTGCTACTCAGCAGTGAAACTGGAAGTGCTAGACAAAAGAAAATAAATTCTTGTAATAAAGGGACTCTGGACATAAATACACTATGAAACCTTTTCTTACATAATTGTAGTCTGAATTCATATTATTAGTGAAAAGAGCTGAATGAGGAAGAATGGGGATATTAGGCTGATGGTGGTCTCACCTTTGGAATAATTTTTCTGATCAGGTGTTTGAACTTTATTTTCACTTGGCCTTCCTGTGCTAAGTTGGTTAATACATATTTTTGCAGTGTCTTTCTTAGTATCACAGAATCTGCCTCTGGACCTTGCACACTATTCTTCATTTGCATTGCTTCACTGAAGTGGCACAGCTCTGAAAGACCGGTTCTGAGGTGTGAATTACCCAAGCAATCCATGGCTTAGAATATACATTTCTAGAAGAAAATTAGGAAAAACTTATATTACATATGTTAATTATAACAGGTCACTGAATGTAAGAGTAAAAGGCAATTTAGTATGGAATCTATCTTGCCTAACTCTAGCTATCAAAGATAAATTAGGAACACACAGGGGAACTAGATTATCAAAGATAGTAATTTAGTTTCATTCATATAAGGTGAGAGAAACAGCCACTGTCACAGTGCAAGCTTTTCAAAGAAATTTAAATACGTGTTTTAGATATACACCACCAGTTATGAGAAATCCTAGCTGAGTAGCTTAGACTGGGTGAATATTTAAATTAGATGAAGCAAATCTTTGTCTGGTACTGCAGCAAAGAAGATCATGCGATAAGACAACAGCAAGTTAGTAAGAGCCATTGCTGGCAGTAATGGCATTTGAATAATTGAGATAAAAAATAATATTAAATAATAACAAAATCATCACTGAAGAATCAGCAAAAGTGTGTCATTAATTTAACTGTTTACAGTCTCCCACATTCACAAAGTCCAAACCTCTATACTGCCATTCTGCACAGAGATTGTTGTTTGCACTTCTTGGGTGGTCAGTAGGATAGAGGTTGAGGTGTTTGGAAATTAGGTTATTTAAATCTGTCTGTCCATGGTGTCTAAATTAACAGAGTCATAGCTGAAACACATTCAATGTGAAAAGGAGGGATCAGGGCCAATAAAAAGACATGAGCTTTTATTTAGAATGAGGAATCGTCATTTAGCAGTTACTGGAGAAAGCATGGAAATGCTGATGTGGAATCCAAGAAGTCTTTCAAATATTGGCTGTTTTCCTGCTTTTTATTTCAATTGTGAACTTTAGGTTGCTGCAAATGAAGCACGGTAGTCAAATCATATTACTGGCCATAACAAAATGGCAGACATTTCTAGGTGCAGTGAAATTAGAAATGCATGCTAAAAACATTCTTTCGACATAAACTCTAGTACTACATAGATAAAACACTACATTTCTGGTTTCAGAATCTAATAGCTTGATTAAGTGAATGTTTGTGATGTGAGTTTTTCAGGAGCTATTAAAAGATGACACTTAAAAAATTCTGGTGAACCAACAGGACAGCTCATCTCCTAGTAAAGGACATCACCAGCACTAGAACAGCAATAGACTCTGTGCATCAAGCAGGTATGTTGTTGGTTCCTTCTGCTTAGTGACTATTCTTTTCTTTGAGAACGGTAAGAGATTAAAGAGCCCATAGGAAGGCTGAAACTTTTTTTTTTTTTAAGAATTGGGAAGCTATTTAAAAGCTATTGAAAATCATGGTCCCCAGTGTAGCTGCAGTAATAAACAGATCTTGGAGAGTATTGAGGGCAAGAGACAGAACTGGCAGGAAATTCTTGTGGTATGATTCTAACTTGCCTGTGGGTAAGAGGTGAATCATATGAAATTGGCACTGTATTGCACTATGATTTTTGGCCTCTATCAAATTGCAGTGCATGCCTATGCATTTGGTGGCTACATTTTCATGTTCCCTCTAGTCAGTTCTTGTGTGTCAGTCATTTTGTAATATTAAAGGCTAAGCCTGAAGAGCAAGCAGCATGCAAATCCTGTGACACTGCTGACTTTCTATCTGTGCTAGAAAAACACAGTAACACAAGTACAATGAATGGGGTAACCCTGCCTACTGACAATATTGCAGAGCCAGAAGACATTTCTGTAGGGAGCATGAGAAGTGTGAATTGCAGAAATAACTAGAAAATAAAGTAATTGTATCCCCAGAATAAATACAGAGTGGAAGTCAGTGTTTCCACCTGTGCTAACCTGTGGCCATTCTAAGATCCAGATTTGTGGTCCCTCTGGGTGGCAACTCCAACCACTGGTAAGAGAATATCCTGGAAAGCATGAGAAGAAACTGCTGGGTAGCTCAGCATGCCATGGACTGCTCTCCCAGCTGCTCGTCTGCCAGTCTTCGAAAGTTCTGGAGATGGACCTGCTGTTTCCGCCAGAGCTGTTAGATGAGGAAGTTGGGTTCTAGGAACTATGTACTCCTAAAAATGGATTGCAGCCCAGTAACATCACCTATGCAAGTGGATGGGACTTGTGAATACTGACAGAGTGGCAGACTTCAATACCTGCCCACTTCATCCCTTGCCTTTTCTGCTTCTCTGCCAAATCCAGTGCTGGTAAGGAACACATGTGTGGCATGTTACAAATGGCAAAACAGAGCTATAGTACATGCAATATTAATGTACCCGATATCAATAGTTTACAGTGGAAAACTGATGAGTCTTTTATTATTTGAAGCTAGGATAAAGAGTAGAAGTTCAATTAAAATCAAGATTATTGGTCCACAGAGCTGAAAAGCATTGCCTAATGTGAATTTCACTTAAAAGCCTGAAATAGTTTTCTGACTGCTACTTTTCTTGAAAGAAAGGCATCACAGATTTTATAGTACTTGTTTAAGAGCAAGTTTCATATTGTTCATGGATAAGACTTCTTGGGCCAATAACACTTTATTCCTCCTCATGTGACTCTGTTCCTCTGAAGGATTGTTTCAGATACATTTCACAGAATCACAGAATATGCTGAGTTGGAAGGGACCCACAAGGATCATTGACTCCAACTATTGGCTTTACACAGGACTATCCCCAAGAGTCACATCATGTGCATGAGAGCATTGTTCAAATGCTCCTTGAACTCTGTCAGGCTTGGTGCTGTGAACACTTCCCTGGGGAGCCTGTTCCAGTGCTCAACCACTCTGTGGGGAAAGAACTTTTTCCTAATATGCAACCTAAACCTCCCCTGACACAATTTCAGGCCATTCCTTCAGATTCTGTCACTGGTCACCACAGAGAAGAGATCAGTGCCTGACCCTGCTCTTCCCCTCACAAAGAAGTTGTACCTGCAATGAGGCCTCCCCTCAGTCTCCTCTTCTCCAGGCTGAACAGCCCAAGCGCCCTCAGCCGTTCCTCATACAGCTTCCCCTCAAGGCCCTTCACCATCTTCATTGCCCTCAGGATGCTCTCTATGAGCTTAATATCTTTCTGATATTGCAGTGCCCAAAACTGCCCACAGTATTCAAGATGAGGCCACCCCAGTGCAGAGCAGAGCGGGACAATCCCCTCCCTTGCCCGGCTGGCGATGCTGTGCCTGATGCCCCCCAGGACAGGGTTGGCCCTCCTGGCTGCCAGGGCGCTGCTGACTCAGATTCAACTTGCTGTCAGCTAGGACCCCCAGGTCCTTTTCCATGGCACTGCTTCCCAGCATCTCATTTCCCAGTCTGTACATACATCTACAGTTGTCTCATTCCAGGTGCAGAATCTGGCACTTTCCCTTGTTGAACTTCATATAGTTGGTGATTGCCTAGCTCCCTAATTTGTCGAGGTCTCTCCTCAGGGCCTCCCTGCCTCTGAGGGACTCAACAGCTCCTCCCAGTTTTGTGTCATCTGCGGACTTGCTTAGTATTGCTTCCAGTACTGTGTCCAAGTAACTTTTGAAGATGTTAAAGAGCACAGGGCCCCAGATGGAGCCCTGTGGAACCCCACTAGTGACACGTCACCAGTCTGATGTTACCCCATTCACTATTACCCTCTGTGCTTGACCCATGAACCAATTGCTCACCCACCATATGATGTGTTTATCCAGCTGTGCTGGACATTTTGTCCAGAAGAATCCTGGGAGAGATAGTATCAAAAGCTTTACAGAAATCCAAAAGGCTTACATTAACTGGCTTCCCTTGATCAGCTGTGTGGGGTATTTTGTCATAAAAGGCAATATTGTTTGATAAGCAGGACTTTCCTCTCATGAAGTTGTGCTCACTGTGACCAATGACTGCATTCGGAATTTCTTGTTTCTGGGAAGTTTGGCCCCTTCAGGTCTTGCTCTTGATGGTTTAATCTTTCTTTCAGACACACACAAATATATAATGTTATTTCTGTAATTTAGAGAGCAGTAAACCATTTCTGCATGCATGTATTTCCCCAGACTCATGCAGCAACTGAAAGGAACTGACATTTTTGTCATCTGCCTGCTTTGTGAAAAAAGAATGCAAAGAAAAGTGGCAGATATGTCAAGTTTAGGCAACAATGGTGACTTCATGGGTTCTACAGTTTGGAATATTGTCTACCATGAGAACTGACTTTCAGTGGCTCTGAGATATCAAAGCTTTTCTGCAGTTTAAAGCCCTTGTGCATTTTTGTAATATGTTGTGATTGCTGAAACCATATTTTGTGATGAACATCTGTGGTTTTTATTGTGAACACTTCCCTCTAGTATTACACAGTTTTGATTGAATGTACCCCATAGAAGTTCAGTGCCAAAGACTGATCCTATGGACAAGCCTCAAATCAAGGAGCTATATCTGTTCTAGCAGGATTAAACCTTCTCTTCCATCTGTGAAGTGGCCACACAGCCTATTTCAGCCATGATGCTGTACACAGAAAAGGGGCCTGATGCTTATCCCATAGGCAGTTTTGTGTCCCAGTGGCTTTGCACTCTCACACAATTTTTCTGGGATAGATTTCACAGGTGTCTACACCTGAGCAAGTCATATCTTTTTAATCAGCAGAACCATGTAGGGCACATAACTAGTATTGGATAAATGCTTCTATTCAACAAATATAAAGGAAATCTAGATAACCAGGTCAGATGCAGACATCAGCTAAAGAGATGGCTGTGGTTGTCTGCTGAATCTCACAGTGGGTATGCTTATCTGCTTCTCTATGGCTCAGCTTCTGCATTTCGGAACCTGCCACACCCCCCCATCAGGGAGTAGGGTCAGCAGAGTCAATTTCCATGGTCTTGTTGCTGCCAGTTGTCCCACAGAACACAGCACCCCATGGTCCTAAAGACGTGGTGCTCTCAACTTGTGTTGAGTGTTGATCTGCTCACAGAGTTCTGATGCTTGTCACTGATTTGTTCAGGGTACATTTGGCCATGTACTTATGGTAAAAGATTTTCTGTAGAGAGTTTTTCCGTGTGTGTCAATAGCTCTTTGACAAAGCTTGTTACAGTGGTACTTACATAGTCTTCCCATAGTTAGGGTTTCTTGTCTTATAGTGTGTAGATGTTATAATTTGTTACAAAACTTTTTGTGAAGTAGAATTTTTTTAAGGTTGATGTCCATGTTCAGTACAGATGGTAGCGTATCTGATCTGCTTGTCTGGCTGATTTGTTGCAACATATTCCACCACTAATCTGGAAAAGCTGAGGCTTTTCTTTTGAAAAATTGGCAGGCAGAGGCAAATCTGGCCCCAGCAGTGCAGATGCATAAAGCACTTTGGCATAGAGATAAATATGGTTCTACTGCACAGGCTGTGCTGCTTCTCTCTGCAAAACACAATCCTTCTCTCTGAGGATCTCTGCAGGAAAGACAGAGTGGTGTTGATACTGGGGAGTACTTTGAAGATTTTCACAATTACCTTTGGGACTGATTCATTGCCTGAGCCCAAAGCCTGCAAGAAGGAGAACTCTGAAGCCACTTTTGCATTTAATGAAGGGCTATTTGGAGACTTCAGAAGAAGTCATATTCTTATCAGTCAAGAGTTAAAAGAAACATCTGTTATTAATGCCTTTTTTTGTACATGATGACATTTTGAGGTTTCTTTGTGCCTCTAAAAACATGTCTGTGAATCATACATGGAGAGTGGAGAAGGAAATTTGTCTGAATGCATTGAGATATAACCGAGGAGTGGCATTTCAGATCCCCTCTGAGCAAAGGGTTGAACAGTAGAGGACAAGGACTAGGACAGGGACAGCATTGTCTCAATTTGTCTTTCTTCTCAAATTATTCATGATGTAAGTGCAACAAATACTTTTCTAATGGTGAGCTGGGAATATATTACCACTATTTTGTCCTTATGCTATTATGACCGAGGCTTAATGATTCTTCAAATGAATCCCATCAGCTGAGAGTGCATTAATAAAAATGTCCTGCTTATCCTCCTTTGCTGGACTTTCTAAAGTAGAAAGATGGGAATAGATTAGTTTTTTCTATTGTCCATGAAAATAAGTAGAAACGAGTTAATCTTGTTTAGGCCAGGTCTTAGAATCAAATCAATGAATATAATGTTGCTGTCCTACATGGTCATGCAACTGAACAGAATTGTATTTTAACGGTCAACATATAAATAAATATAAGAGACTGGAAGACAGTGATATGCTTAGGGGAAATTGAGGGAATTACTTGGTGTTTTATGACAAGATCTGCATGAGTGAGAAGAAATATATACAAACTATGACTGGGTGTGAGAGCACTGCCCATCACTTTGGTCAGAGTTTCACGAGCTGTCACACCAGGAAAAACCATCCAGCATAAAAATCATCTCAGACAGAAGTTTGATGTCCCATGTAAATGTGAATTACCCAGTGCACACTTTAGAAACAGTGAAAAGAAACAGGTACCTCTCATAAAGAATATCTCTTCCCTGTTTTTAGGATTGAATGTAGCACTCTCTGAAGGTGTTTATTTTTTGTAAGGAGAGAACCTCAGCCTGAGGTGCTGAGTTTAGTTGTAAATTATGTATTTTTAGATCCTTAGGGGAGTTGAATCTCACTAAACTAATGTGAGATGCAAGACTTCTGTGAAATTAAATTTTTGAGGTAAAAAAATCTATGAAAAAAGGAACAAATGTTCGGTTTAAAATGATCAGTCATGAAGGATCTATTACATTTTCCAGTAGACCAATACAGCTGATATTTATGCTTATACTGTTTTTAAAGCTCTTTGCTTTATTTATAGCTTGAATTAGTCCAGCTTCAACTTTTAGCTGAAGGATCTAGTTAAACCCTGGCCTGCTCCAGTAAGCTATTGCATAGCTTTGCTCCCATGCAGTGCATGTGGGGATTTATCTCTTCTTAATTCACTTGTCTCAGTATCAGGTGTCTAGTCTGAATGAATCATTTACTTTCCCTTTGTAGCCCGTGGAGACAGATAATGATTTATCCAGGTTGTTTGGGACATTTGTTTTCTTCTGGAGGAAAAGCATCCTGGGGTGATGACACTTTCTCTTTCCTTCGGTTACAGAGGGAGCCTGGATGACACTAGATGACACTAGATCAGCTAAGATCAGGTGGAACAAGTTCTTCTCTGGACAAGGACATTTCTGACCTTTGTTTCACTAAATTAAGCATACTAAGCTGCTGGAATCAGCCTTCAACGATTTCTAAAAGGATTTGTCCCCCTTACTTCCCTCTCTTCTGTAGTCTGTTATGTTATTCTGCATTGAATTGTTGTGAGTTTCTTAACACTCCTCTCAAAGAGTGGACACCAGAAGTAGACACGCCTTCCTCAAAGGAACATACTCTTTTGTTTCTATTTGGAATTCCTATTCAAAATTGTAAAGATTGTGATAGCACGTTGCTTTGGAAAATGCCCAATCGCTCATGACTCAGTGTGACCCTCATCCTTTCCAAACAACCATATTCCAAAGCATGGTTGTCCACCCTGTGCACATGGTTTATATTCTTTGAAAAGATAAATATTTTGAGGGACTAAGCTAAGCCAATTTATTTTTAAATTCCAGATCTCAAGATGCATGAGGCAGACACTTTTCAGAAGGGTAATACTTCATCTGTAAAATTTGACCTTAGCCAAAATCACAGGCATGTGGCTCAAAGGAGACAGTATTTTGTAAACCATATATTCTCTGCTCATCTAATCATGTGGGGTTTTTTTTCCTTTTTTATTTTCAAAGAAAATTATTGATTTTTGCTGTCACAGTGCAGCCACAGGAAATAGTCATAAATTAAGTGTTTGAATACCTGACACTCTGTGATGCAGAGGAATTCTGCAAGAATTGTGCATCATATTCACACATCCCTCATATGTGCAGTGGCAAGACTTTGGAAGGAGACCTGCATTTTCTGTGCACATTGATGCCAATTTGGCTCGAATCTGATTTCAGGTGAACCAGCCTGAATCTAAAGGAACATCACTGACTGTGCAGTTGTCACTCTAAATTTACAAACTTGTAACTCAGCCCATCCTGAAATCTCACTCAGTCTGCATCTTCATGGCCTGAATATATAGTTTACTGGAATTTTGTTTGCAAGAGAGAAAATAACACAAAAATACATGGAAAAAAAAATCTCCAGTTCAAATATGCCCTCAGAATACTAGAAAAATGTCAGGTTCTTTTAAAGAAAGGATGCAGAGACTAATCTGGTGTACTTTATCCCAGATTGTCCTACTACAGATGCATGGCTATTGTTGGGGAAATGTCTATATACCCAGTGACAGACAGATGGAACCTTGCTGCTCTTCGGCTCCAGGCCAGAAGCTGCTTGAACATTACTGTTGCTTGTGCTCAAAATACCAGGTCTTGCCAAGTATTTATGTTTTCTGGAATGGGGTATAAAAATAGCCCACGGTGAGAGGAAGAGATTGAAATATTTTAAAACCATATTTTTTAAAGAAAGTCTCAAAAACTCCAATGTCATGGGTACAAGCATTCACAGGAAATATATAGTCAACATTACTCCTTAAAACTAAACTGTGTTACACATAAAGTTATATATAAAAACTCGGGGCACCTGTTCCCATTTTTGTTTCATACTAGTGTTCCTGAAAATATTTTGGTTTTATGTCCTGATTTTATGGTGTTTACTAAAGCCTTCTGACTAAAATCAAAATGTTCTCCTAAGTCAATATGGTAATTCAAAGACTTGCTCTATACAAAATAATTGTCCTAAAATTTTTCTTTTAGTTTATTTATTCACCTTCTCTCCTCTTCTTCCCACACATGAGTCTCTTACTCAGCTTTTCTTTTCATCAAAGAGTTAAAAAATCATCATCATTCAATAATTAATTTTTAATCTATATCCCACACAGCTTCAGATTTACTCCTTTGAGAATGTTTTAGTTTAGCTATAAAGGTTTGACAGTAGTTACCAGAGGCTAACTTTAATAAAAGAGACAGAAGAATTTTCTAGAGAACAATTTTCTTTTGGAAATGCTCCAAAAAACAGATCTTTACCAAGCATGTATCAAAAGGTGAATAAATGGCAATAATAAAACTGCAATGACAGTACCAAAATATTTTCTGCTGGCAACGCAGAAATACAGATTTTTGGGTTTATTTATTTTCATTTCAATTTGTTGTATGTTCAAACCTTGTCTATAACAATGTAGTATGAAATACATATTTCCCACTATCTAGTATTATAAATTTTCAGAAGTATTTTAAAATTATCACAATAAAATGATCTCAAATCAAAACAAATTATAGCAACTATATAAATTCATGCAGAGTGCATTCAGACAACACAAAACTGTCCTTTTATGGAGCTGGTACAGCAAAACAACACCCAAGCTCCAGTAGGCTTTCAGGAACCTCAACCAGCTTCTTTGGAGTTGCCTGTGCCTGGGAAACAGCCCAGCTCACACCTGAGCAAATGCCCTCTCTAATTACCTTTTCTGACCTCACCAACTTGTGTTTATACATTTCCTCTCTTTGTCTTCTGGTAGCTTTATTCTTGATGTCTTCATCTGTTGCTCTCATTTCTTTTCACATTCCTACCTCTTTCCTCCAGCCTATTTCTCTCTTCCTCCTCCTGGTCCCTCTGTGTCTGCTTTGATGGCTATTGGGAGAGTGATGTTACCAATCTCTTTTTGGGCACTGAAATACTGCAGACTGCCTTATTTTTTGCACAGGAAACTGGTGGTCACATCTTTCAGCTCATGGCAAGAGCTCTGACAGTCACTGAACAGAGCAGAGTATTGATATTTGCCCTGAAGTAAATTTCTTAATATAAAAGGATTTGGACTTGAGAAAATATGATGATAGCAGGTGGCTTTAATGAAAATTGTTTCAGCATGATATGACTCAAAAGCTCTAGCCACCATTTGCCATTAACATGCTAGTACAGACACCAGGAAGATTTGAGTCAATTAGCAAGCCTCAGTCACCACTGACTTGGAGAAGAACAGCCTATCCACTTGAGACTCTTCAGATGTGTAACTAATAACAAGTTGTCAGCTTACATTAATTTTTACACATCTTGGCTGCATCAGATATGTACAGGTAAAATCTAGTGTTCAGGGAAATGACATGGAGTTGAGGACTCCAGAGGGAACTTAATCAATGCACACATTACATTGATCACAAGTAGTTTTTTTCTTTGTGATGAGATTTTTCTCCTTTTGTAACTCTTTCAGAATAATGTGTAGAAGAAAAGATAATAGGATGGAAATTGCATCTGCAAGATACAAGAAGCAGTTGGAATATTTTGTGAAATGCTGCTCAGTGAAGCAAAATGTCTTTCCCAGTGCAAGTTCTGTGTCTGAAAGAGGCATCCAACACAGGTGACTTTCAGCCACAGGAACATGGACTATCATATCATCATAAAATCATCAAATGGCCTGAGTTGGAAGGGGCCTTAAAGATCATCTAGTTCCAAACTCCCTGCCATAGACAACAGAATCCCATCCACCCTGGACTTGAACATTTCCAAGGATGGGGCATCCACAATTCCTATGGGCAACATCTTCGAGTGCCTTACAAACCTCACAGTGAAGGCTTTCTCCCTAATGGCTAATCTAAACCTATTCTCTTTCAGTTTGACGCTATTCCCCCTTTTACTGTCACTCCACACTCTTGTAAATAGTCTCTCTCCATATTTCTTAAAGGCTCCCTTTAGGTACCGAAAGCCCACAATTAGGATTGTTTATGAAAGGCTGGAGTCTGCTCTCAGTTATGCCTTCATGCCCTGAAATAAATTTGACTTTATTGATGCAAATGGGATCCAAGACTGACATTGTGTTTAACCTGAGGAATTTGTTGCCCTTTACTGCAATAACATCATATTCTCAAGAGGAATTGTTAAAACTGATTATTTAAAATTTAAAAAATTATTTCTTTACAAAATGCACAGAAAATCAAATGTTTGTCTAGAGCTAACCCTTCCAGACATCCACTTGACACCAGGAAGCAGCTATTCCAGCTCTCTGTTTTAACACCTGGCTTAGGAAGATATGCAGCAGGGATTACACACCGAAAACACTGAGGCTGAGGACCATTTTGGTCCCAGATGAGTCATGGTGAATCAAGCTGAGGGCATGTGTACTCTTCCAAAACTGGTGGTCCCAGAGCAGATACACTTCTGACTTCTGACAGTTTCTGAGATTTTTTTTATATATATAGTGCCACTGTGAATCAGCTCATTTACATTCTCCATGTTTTATCTGTGGAAAATCAAGGCACAGACAAACTCAGTAAATTTGCCTGAAAACACACAGATAATCTCAATATACATGACAGTTTTGGTATAAAGGCTGATTCCTTGCTCAAAATGGTCAGTTCCAGTATGAGTCAAAAATGAAGCCTAGACCAAAATACTGTCCACCTAGCTGGCATCATTTTATGCTCTCCAAAGATGACTTTATCATATACAGTTATCACATACTGGTTTCTGCAAAGATATCTGAGAGTTTCACAAGTGTCAAGTGTCCATAACCTAAAGGTTGGAAAATATCTCATTACATAAAAAGAAATTCTCAGCTCAACACTGATAGCTCTGTCTTATTTATTTATTTATTTTTATTCCATCAAGGACATCAAATAAATTATTTAGGAGCCCAGTCTCATGCTCCTGATGGCTGAATGTGTCCAGAATACTGCAGTATAATAGAAAACAAATAATGTGGGAAATCCAAAATTCCTCAGTCAGATTTCATACTTGGGCTAAAAATACAGAAGGATGTTACTAGTTTTGCTAGTCTCATTGTTCCATCTCATTGTTGATTTGCTTTTGGGATTTCAAAAGGTTACTATTGCACTGAGGGACCTAAGTCTGCTCTCAATCTAGTTTATTGTAATTTTACTAAGTTTAATAGTTTAATGCTCTGATGCAACCATCTGAAAGAGAAAAACTAAGCCCTAAATCTGTAGAAGGCTAATATATAGCTTGTATTCTTTAAGAGCTCCCAATTAATTTTTAATAAGGTCCCACTAATTGAATAAAACTACAGGGTTTTAAGATGTGTTTAATGTCACAAGCTTGTTCAGACTCCAGCTCTGCTTTTGTTAAGTGTTAAACAGGAAAATATATACTTTCAATATGTCTGAATACTTATATATTTCACTTACTTAGGATATTTTAGTGTTTTTCAGTTTTTCTAAAGAAGTTGTATCAT
Source organism: Scytalopus superciliaris (assembly GCA_013400415.1). Classification (NCBI taxonomy): domain Eukaryota; kingdom Metazoa; phylum Chordata; class Aves; order Passeriformes; family Rhinocryptidae; genus Scytalopus; species Scytalopus superciliaris. The sequence continues at coordinate 42,082 of VXBX01000236.1, read as the reverse complement.
AAAAAAGACTGTGCAGAAAAAGTGGCAAGGAGATAATTCCTTAGTGGAATGACTTTGCCTTGCTCGCCCAGCAGGTTAATGTTTTCCTTTAGAGGAAATGCTATTGGAAATGTGAAAGGATTGCCTACCATTTGGGGATGAAGTATTTTAATACCTGAAAAAATAACTACCAGTTACATCACGAAATAGTAGGCAGTCAAATGAGATGTGTAATACACACTGAAGGTAACCCCACCTTTCAAAAGACAGTGTTGTCTTTCAAAACTTTTTACACTCTCGTAAATTTAGGGAAGCAGGGAGGAATAATTTAGTTCCATTTTGGGGCACTCTGTGTTGACAGGCCTACATCTGGGGAGGGGAAACAGACCTCTCTCATTTTCAAAAGTCCAAGCCAGACTGTCCAGTTTCCTCCTGCTGAGTCATAGTAAATCATGCCAGCAATCACACTGACCATGTCTCTCAGTCTTTCATGCTGGACTATGTTTACTGCAAAGCAAACTTCAGCTTTACTAGAGGTCACAAGAGTGTATTTTTGTACACCAAGGCCAAGTTAAACCTGCCTGTACTGATAGAAATTGTGAAACAGAGAAAGACTCATCTCAAATGATCAGCTTTCACAGGCAAGGCAATATTTGTGGTCCAGTGACTTGGAAATACTTGAAAAGTGAACTCAAATGACACTGTGGAGCTGTTTCCCAAAGAATAGCATGACCCAAGATTTTCCCAACTTGCTAGTGTTCAGCAGGAGGCAGTTTCAGAACAAAATTATATTCATTTCTGCAACAGAGTGGCCACAGTTGTTCCCCAACTAATTCATTTGTCATCCTGTGTATGACAATTATTTCAGAGGTACTGTTGAGACAGAGCAGATTTCAGAAGAACCATTTGCATAAAGAGAAAAATTAAAACAAACTTCTGGGTAAAAATACTGTTTGCTTTCTGCTGAAATTTCCAAAGGAAAATGAAGCACACATGAACTGGTTCAATTTCAGATCAATTTGAACGAAAGAATTTCTGTGTAATCCCAGACAATCTTTAGTAACCTGCATTCAGGGCAGAAGACCTGTATTGCAAGTCACAGGGCAAAGGGGACCTAAACAAACATTGCCTACATAATACTGTAGGCCTAGAAAAAATCCTGCAGCTCTTCTAGTACAATACCCTACATGAAGAAAGCCCGAAGATGCCTATAGCTTTCACAGAAGTTGTGTGCCTAACTAGTTTTTAAAAATGGTCTAGCAAAAATAAAATAAAAAATGTGCTACAGCATCAGTCAATAGTCTCTCCCATTGTTTCAGTGTCCTTGTAGCCAAAAGACTGTTCCTATTATCCAGCCAAGGCCAGATTACTTGTCAGCAGTGAACAGGGTCAATACAATTTGTTCTTGTCAAATCTGTCAGCTGTTCATACCATTTTAGTATGCTCCAGGCACTTATAAGTTGGTTATCTAACCACTTGTTCCAGAATCATTCCAGGAATTAGTGTTGCACTGAATAAACTGTAATTCCCTGCTTGTGGGGTTTTTTGTTATTTTTTAAAAAGTAGGTATTGTATTTGCTTCTCTTGCATTATCTGTGACCTGCCTATGTTCTATGAGTTTTCAAAGATAACAGTGAATATTTCAGAGATTTTTTCATGTTTGTTTAAATAAGTGAAGTTGAATGTCATCAGGACCTGATGTCTTCAATTACACTTAGCTTATCCAGTAATTTTTTACCTTAATTTATCACTATTCTGCTTATGCTCATATTTTCACATTAAATTTAATGTAGTTAAGTATCTGATTGGAAATCAACCTTTTTATATGAAGATAGTGAACACTTCAGTACTTTGTGAATGGCCTGTTAAACCTTTACTTTGCCTTTCTTTTGCTTCTCATGTACTTATTTTACCTTGCCTACTTTTGCTGCCTTTATGTTCCAAAATAACATTAAGACCTTACTCTCTGAACTTTTTCATTTCCTGTTAAACTCATATCTAATTACGTTTCTTATTTCTACTTCTTTTATGACATCTTTTGATCTTAGGTTCTTAGAAAGTCTTGGTGCAGTTTTAATGCACTTGGCACCTGATTTTTTAAGTTATCTTCTGTAAATTTATCACTATGCATTTTATGTAGCTCCTATCACAAATTTCTACCTTTCCTGATGCGCTTATGCACTTCAGAACTTGAGTCACACTTCTTTTTACTGATCTCTAGGCTTTTCTCATTGCATCTTCTTCTAAATTTTAAACTCAATTCTCTTCTAGCTTTAACAACCTTAATGATCTAGTGACTGTTGGCTTGTGGGTGACTAAATTAAAGGGTTTTGTTACTGATATTCTTAAATTGGAAACAATGATAGAAAACTGCAGTGCCTTTGTGCTTCAGCTGCCAAAGTTAAAATTGCTCACAGACACAGTATATTTATATATATTGTTCGTGTAAAGATTACTGACAGTCTTGGAGGATTTTTGAAACACTCAAGAAACCCTGCTTTGAATATCAAAAGGCAATTTAGATTCTGGCATAGATTGAGTAATGTTGTCAGATCTTACCTGGATATTATTCACTATTTCAGGGACTCCTCAGGGCTAAAAAGGCCTCCTTGGGCCTCTTGCCATGTGCACATCAAAACTCATCCTGGTCATGAGCAATGCCCATGAGATAGAGAGAAAAAGACATAGAGGAAAAAGGGGTTCCATCGGGTTTCCAGTTAAGTCTGACTTATGCTCAATAAAAGCATATAGAAACTAAAAAAAAAACCAACAAAAACCTCCCAGATGCTGCTATTATTCAGAGAAGGAAGTACAGCTGACAGAGAGAAAAGCCTGAACTCTAGTTGTATCAGCAGATTAATGTCAGAAACATGCCAGTGATACTCCATGGGGCAGTCAGTGATGACAACTTTTACTCAGCAATATGAGGCTTCAAAACGTTACAGCCAAAATCACCAGCGTGGAAAGGTCAGCTGGCATCAAATCTTCACCGATCAGTGAGGCTCCTTTCTGGCTACTGCAGCACACAGCCCACCTGCAAGGACTGGCTTTGTATGTCACCTCTTGGAGAGTCTTTCAGCATGAATATTACAGAAAAGCACCTGTCACAGCTGAGAGCATGGCCTTTTGAGAGGATTCAGAGAGCTAGATTCAAACGGTCCATTATGGCAGCATTCCCACAGGCTAATGCATGCTCAAGGACATTAGTCTCCCCAGTTTTCCTGTGTGGTCAGTGCAGAGAGAAAGGCTTTCTGAAGCTCTAAACTGTCCTCTGGAGGAAAATATTTCTTTTCAACCTCAGCACATGGCAACAGGCTACAGTCTGGGACTTTTTGTGTGAAAATGCAATAGTCATAGCAAGTAATGTCATCATCTATTTGAAAACACAGACTTTTTATATTGATAAATACCTACCTTTGAAAGTATCACTGAAGTACAATGCATGTTTACTGTACTTTATAAAAATATTCAAAAAGCATCCATGGTGCGGAAAGATAATATGTATAATATGGGCTACTATGATGCTTCTTGTCCAAAGAAATCAAAATGTTTTGCAGCTACTGATGAATTAAACTCCACAAAGCTGGTCCGAATCAGATTTTAAAGTACCATGAACAGTATTCCGCAGTGGTTATCAGTACTCATAAATACTAGCTTACAGCTTCCTAGGCATGCATTAAGCTGCTTTTTCAAGTCCTATAAGCCTGGTCAAACTCCTCTCATAAGCTCTGGGAAAGAGAAGCATTCCTTATCAAAAAGATAAGACTAATCCTACTTTATTCTATATGAATGTATTGGAATATCTGAAATGTGGCATCTGTCCACTCTGCTGACAGCATGCAGTTGGTCTAGAAGAGCGGTTTTTTCTGACCTCCATGAGAACACAAGTTCCTACCCCAGCTGCTTAGGGAACATATACAGCAGCCCTCATCTTTTATATTTAGTCTCCAGAGATGTCCTCACATTTTCCCCTGTTACTGTGTCAGTCCTTTTCCTCCCACTACAAGGGTGAAATATTAATTGGCAAAGCTGACAGCAGTATACATATCCTGTTGCAATGTCACACTCTTTAGCAAATACACCTTTAAAGAAAAAAAAGTTACATTCTGTCTTTAGGGCACAGTAAAGTAGTTGCTTGATTTTCTGTAGAGGAAAAAATAAAAATCCTAGATGCTCCTACTTCAGTGGCAATATTTTAGCATCTTACAAGTAATGACTTGAACATAATAAGATAATCTACTCAAAACCACAAAAAACTTCAAGAAATTCCCAGGTCACTAGTCCTGCCATCCTTAGAAATCAGTCCAACTATCCACTGCCTCTTAGAGAAATCATAGATTAATATTACCATGGTCTACCTACTGTGAGCTACATGGCCTGGACACATGATATGATGACAATTAAAGTTAACCATAAAGTACTTTTCTGTCCATGATAAGATCCCATTTCTGAGATGAATAATCTGCATCTGCATTATTGAGACAACAGTTCTCTATGCAGGAACAAACTATTAAGATGGTATGAAAATTTAATATGTTTTCAAAAGCCTGAACCCCTGCCAAGGTTTTCGGTACTGCTTGTGTTTTTCTTTCTATTTTTTTTTTTTTTTTACTCCTGTACATTATTTTATTACCTTTAATTCAAAGAGCGGTATCTTTCTCCTGGAAAAAAAAAAATTCCCTCTGCAACAAATTGCAGCCTGTGCTCTTCATGAGAGTAGCTCATTGCTTCTGGGTAGCAAGGAAACAGCACTGCCTCTGAGTCCTTGCTCTGCCTTTTGAACACAGTTTTGATAAGAAAGGGGCCCCTCGCTCACATGTTATCACTATGAAATGCAAACTGCATAATACAGCAGGTGATATATCCACACAGATAATGAAAGTTAGTCTAGTCCTTGATTCCTTGTAGTAGATGAGCATAAATTTTGCAAGTTATGCCTTATTGAGCAGGACCTGTAGGAGAGCTGCAGGAAATATCCCCATAACTCAGAGCTATTATCAGAGACCATGGTATCTTGTATAGGTCTAATTTGATACTATTGTATATACTGGATAGGGAGAGATTTACTTGTATTTTTGAAGAATATGAAAATGGCAGAGTAATGACAGGATAGCTTTATAACATTTTTATTCATCATAATGGTAAGAATTTTAAAACTTCCTTCTATCACTTTTCTTTATTATAAACCAATTACAAATCACCATGAATGTGCCAATACACGGCATGTTGATTCTTCTGGCATGTTTTCCAACAGTTTCTCCCTGCTGAGTATAAAAGGAGCAGGATCTAGCCATACTGAAGAGCTGGCCATGTGCATTCTTATCATTCTCAGGCACTTAGACAAGGTCACAGGCACATGATTGAACTGGGAATTCATCACATGCAGTCCGAATACAGCAAACAGAACTTTGCAATGGCAGTTTTCCACATGGAGCACCAATGAGAATTACTTTTCTTTAATACAAAATAATAATGCCAACAGCCACATTGCTAACCCTATAGCAAAATTCTTGGTGATAAATTCTGTATCTTCTACAGGCTCATAACATTTTTAAATCAGACACTGTCTTTATCTAGGATCAGATTTTATGACAGAATTAGCAGATGGGGTGTAAAGTATTGTCATCAACAAAAGAATTGGTTTCCATGCTATGTGAAGGGAAGAAGCCTGTTCCTACAACTGATACAAAGCAGATGTTGTTGAAAGCCAGACTGACTCTCCGTTAGGTATGAATTACTAGGTGGGACTGAGAAAAGACAAACTGAAGGACAAAAATGACTGGGTTTAGTAAATGCAGCGATTCCTGACATTTTACTGTATTTTTTTAATCTGTACTGGGAAGGAAATTTTAAGAAAATTATAAGCCACAAATGTAGCAACAATAATAACAGGATGTCTAAATACATTTTTAAAATGTGAAATGATATGCAGGACAGCATATACAACAAATCGCCTTATCTCTACAGAACATAGGGATCATGAGAGCATTTACTGCAACAGGATCATTTTGCTTAAATTATACGGAGTGATTATCCATGCTTGAAAACAAAAAGGGGAGGGGACATACATGTATTGAGAAATAGATGAACTACCTTTTTGCTATGGACAGAAATGGAAGAAGAGATAAAATAAAGTTCTCTGATCCCTGGATTACAAAACAACTGATCAGGTTTCAACAAAAAATGTTATTCTCGCACTCATGAAAGTAGTTTAAAAACTAGGATTTGAAATTATTTCATGCAACAGCTCAAGTATATTAGCTTGTACTTTAAAAAAAAACAAGATCAGAGAAGCAAGTATATGCTCTGCTCTTTTGCAAAACACCTCCTTCAGCCCTGACTGACACATCTGACTGTTAGTAGCAGTAGTACCATACCAACACCGTTCCCTCCATGACTTAAATCAGAAAGAATCTCAGTTCTGGTACTAAAACCAAGGTGAATAGCTTTGTTTCCATTTCACTGATGTTGATGCCTGGGGAAAGGCCCAAGATTTTGTTTGTTCTAAATACTCAGATGAAAAAATATAACAAATCCAAAGGCTTTCAGTGATTCTGATGTCAGGTAAAAGGAGCAAAGAGGACAAAAGTCAGATATAACCTGGTCTGAGGCTCTATCTTGTGCTATAAACCCTTTTGCTCCAAAAGCAAAAGGCTAATTGAGCTGCTCCAGGCAACAGCAGTGCTTATCAGAGCTAATTTATTTTGTGGTCTATTATTGCCGACATCACCTCAGCTACCAGGGAAAGTGCTAGAAGTCCTTTCGTTTCTGTGAAAGAACATTTTGTCTTATGCAAAGGGCAAAGTTTGCATTTGCTGAGGCTCTGTGCTTTGCAGCCAAAGAGCATATCAAAGCCTCCATTCCCTCTGGAGAAGGTGTCTGTTTGTTTGGATTTGGTGAGCATTTTGGTTTTAGGACCATTAACCCTTGAGGGCAGAAATTGGTAGTGTACCACATACAACAGCTCTCAAGCAAACATGTTCACTCGCCTTCCACCACTCTTCCCCTCTCCTGACCTTCCTATCAGGCATATATGCTGTAGCAGCCTATTATGTTCCATGCATAGTTCAAAAGTGCAAATAAAAGAACTGAATTCAAAACAGAATCTGTGGTAAAGCCCAAGCGAGAATTACAATAGAGTTAATTGATTGAGCTAATCTGATTAAAGAAAACATCTTCCCAATTGTCTAGGAAAGGTCTGCATAATGCAGTTTGGCTCTAGTTTGCCAAGGAAATACTTAGAGTTGATCCCGGACAGTCACAAGAAATATTCATATAGACTGGACAGCCTCGCTGTATACCAGAAATACTTTATGCTAACAGAATTGTTTCACATCAGTGATGGTTTCTAAATCTATTTAGCTAAGTTGATGCAAGAAGTTGCATGAATAGCCTTTCTTCTTTAAAAAAAAATTAAAATACGCTATTTTTGAATTATTCAAATGAGACAGAAAACATCAGTTAAATTAAAGCAACCCACAGATTCATGGCTGAATAATCTCATTTGATCCAAGAAAACACTTCAATTCACAACTTTTCCTGATATGTCAGTGATATCAAACTGATTATATAATTCTTGACCCTCCTCTCCTTCCTACTAAATGTAGACTTCATTAGTAGGACTAAAGGACAAACACTATTCCAGTTAATTAAGTTATTCTGCAAAGGAAAAGAAAATAGATTCATACAAGGAAAAAAATCCACCTAAAAAAATCAGAGCATAAACCAGCAATTTGCAAGAAAAATATTTTCTCCATTGCATCTGTTCAGTTCTTTAATATTAATTTTAGAGATTTCTTTTAAGTAAGGAAGAGAGGTATGGTCCTTTTATCTATGACATGACCTCTTCAGCAAGTCTGGAATCTCTCTTGTTCAGAAACAAATATTAATATTATTATGCTTTGATTTTTGTGTGGATTACTTTCATAGCTTTATTACTGTCAGAACTCTGTTAAAAACCAGACCCTATAAAATAGCCATGAAATCTGTATTTACATAATAAGTATTTCGGAGGTTTTTTATTTTTATCATGTACCCACTGAAGAGAAGAGCCTTCTTTTAAAATAACAGGTGAACTTGGGCTCAAAATATTTTTTGCCCTTATACCCCTAACCTCAAACTTCTACTTTTATTCACATCTAAGCCCTACTGGACAAATGGGGGGGAAAAAAAGGAACAGAGGACAAAAATCCTTAAATATGCACTCTCTTTCTCTACATATTTAATGATTGAAATATTGTTTACAAGAAAGAGCAAAAAGAAAATCAGTAAAATCTAAATTGCTCAATCTGTAAATGAAACATGTATGCTGTCTTCTCAAGGGCTACTACTTACCAATGCCAGTTCTCATCATTTGCAAGCCATTTGGAAGTATTCATTTTAATCAATCAATTTGCCATACATCCAGAAATTGCCTTCAGGAAGCTGGTCCTTACATAGTGAACTAGGAAGGAAGAGGCTGGGAAAGGTCCCTGTGCATGCCAAATGGTGACAACTCAGCCTTGAAGAAGAGAACAGAAGTGTGTGTGTGCTGGGTGGGATGCCAGTGGCTGTAGTCCACAGGGGACTGTCACTGATGCATTTCTTTAGGGATGACCACAGTAGTATGATTTGGCTGATAAAGGCTGGTTTATTCTCACCCAGTTCAGAGACATGAGAGGCTATTAGGAATAAGCTGCAGACAAGGTATACAAATACTCTGAAGGAGGTTGATTTATCCTAGTAGGAAGAAACAATCTTGTGCAAACCTAAATTAAAGTTTATGATTTAATCACAACTTGGCCCTAGGGTTTTGCTTGTTCCAAAGAATGAGCTGTAATTTGTTAGTTCTTTGACACTGTCAAAACTAGCAGTCCTCAGACATCTGGTTTTTCAAAGAAGTGATGCTAAAGAGATAGATACATTACTAACCCGGAGCACCATTTGCCTAACAAGCAAGGGGTAAACACCCGGGCTAAAAAGGACATGGTGCTGGCTGTCATAACCCACTGCAGATCAAAGGCTGTTATCAGGAAAGCCCCTCAGTTCACCCTCAGCTTCCAGCTTGCATGGCAGCTGTTCAGTGTACTTGAGGGGCAGTCAGACATTGTATGTGGTCATTGTAAGTGAGGTGGTTGCAATCAGACACTTGACCTTACTGAGGTCAGAAGAGATCACCAGCAAGCAACTTACCCTCTCTCCTTCTGCTGCAGGTGGGGAAGAGGGGGGCAATGTGGTTGCACAGCTGCTGTTGCTCCAGGACTGGCCTTAGAGGTTTCATGCTGGCCTCACATGACTCCTCCACAAAAGCAAGCATGTGTGGTATTGGAAATACCAAGAGGCAAGAACATGATCTCCCAGAGATGCCTGCAGCCCTTACCCTTATTTTTGATCCATAAGACAGCTGAAACTGATGCAATAGGCCCTTGAATAAGAGAAAAGTTGCTCACCACCATTAAAGTGGTGGAGAACATATATGCAAAGGAGCTCCCCCAAAAGACACAGTGTTAAGATATAGCTTACAGCTCTGCCTATGACCTTGTATGGCATGGTCTCAGGTACTGGAAAGAAGACAACACGGGAGAGCAAAACCACCTGGGGTTATCAGAGCAGCATAAGGACTATCTCACTTCAGGCATCTTGCAGAGGCAGTGAGTGACCACAGGCCCAGCCACAGACTTCTTGCCAGTAGCTTGGTACCTACCTTTGCCTTACTGCAAACCCATCTTAAAAGTGTATCTGGACACTGGTGCCAGAGCACTCAACACCTCACAGAACTAAACTATTTGCATGAAAAATAGCATTCAGCCTTTTGTGGTTGCTGGAACCATCAGTGAGAAATCCAGGACACAGGCTAATGGGTAGGATGTCATAGGACAGGCCTATCAACAAAGCCTTTCTAGGAAGGCACACCACACGAGAGCTGCAGGTGTAGCATCTGGGAAGCCCCTCCTGCCCACGCAACCACCCACAGTGCTGCAAGGCCACAGAGCTGGACGGCAGCTGTGGCTCCCTGCTCACAACCTTAACAGGGCTTATACTGGGATGGGAGGGAAGGAAGAGATAAGCTGCATTGGCATTTCACAGCCTTTCAAGAGAGAGGACTGAGGTTGTAGATTTATGGTGTCAGCGCTATATGATATTAAGTAATGACTTTAAAAATCTTTATTAAGCTTGCACCTACTGACTGAGGCTATGATCATGTAAAGAAGTGAAAACAAGCCAAAATCTCTTTCAAAAAGCTTTGGGTTCATAATCAGAATTTCAATCATGAGCACTTGGAAGCAATCAGCGAAATACAGACAGTTAATAGTCACAGTGAATATCTGCCGTTTAGATCAATGCTCAGCTTCTCTAGTTATCTGTCAGGATTACTCTGATCCCACAAATCCCCAAGCTTTTGCTGCAGGACAGCAGCCCGGCAGAAAAAAAAAGGCTGAAGCATCTCTACCTTTTTTTATTTAGGACTACCACATATGCATTTAAAATGCTCAATGAGTTTGATACTCAGTGTCCCTGCCCTGCACTGTGAACAGCAGCAGAGTGCACCTGCTGAGCTGTAGCTGCTGCAGAGAAGGGTATCTGCCTCACAGCTACACTGACAACTGCCTATTTTCTTTTTCAGCCTAATTTGGAACTGACCATCAGTGCTCTTCTGTAAACATTAAAATCTGGGTCAATTAACATCATCTATGACAGCAGGTCATAACATCTGCCCAGTGCTGTAACTGATCTGTACAACTTTCAATAGAGTATTTGTGCCTCCATTTCCTACTCTGTCTCACCACCATTTCAGCCCCTTGGCCCTGGGTCATTGATCATCACCTTGCAGAACACGGAGGACACTCACCCATCATACATGTGGTACAGCAGCAGATTGTGCAGCTAAAAAAATCATCTTTGAGAAGGAAACAATGTTAAACCTTTGCCTCACTGACAGATGACCCAACCATATCACTGAATTTAGCAAAGACAATCACTGTTTTTTCACTATACGTGTATGAAGAAATGCAGTTTTTGGATTACTGCATATACACAGACAAAAGAGGGAAAAAGCTTTATGAAAGGACACTAACCTTCTTGATAGCAGAAACTATTTTTAAATTTACACAGATAAATGTACGAATAAAAGACATAAGCTGCTGATCATCTTCCTCTCCAATATAATTACTATTTTCTACCTAGAAAAAGAAAAAAAATCCATTTTCCATTTCCCTGAATATCTGTGTTAAAATCTCCAGCAGTTTCTAATTCCACCTACTTTGTACACAACACAGAGATGCTGTTTCCTGAGCTAATCTGTTTGTCAGATAGCTTATTTTCAAACAATTAGCTACATCAGGATTTCTCCATAGCAAATGAATTCCTGATAGCTTTGGTTCAGCCAGATGAGAGTTTTAGCATGATGACACACGTCTCAAAAGAAACCACAAAAAACGGCAAGTAGCTATTACAGTAAGCTTCTCAGAAAGAAATTACAGTTGCCATACCATGTAGCCCTTTGAGTCTCATTTTGTTTACCCTTTACCCTTTTGGTATATTCCCCGAAAATAGAATGAGACAGACATGCTCCATTTACTTGTCTTTGGTAAGCTGCAATTCCTTGAAGAACTTCTTTGAAGTTGCTACTTATAGATATGAGGAAGACTGGCAAAGTCTAGCCCTGTCCCAATGTAAGCAAGGTTTTAAAAAAAAGCAAATATAACAGAAAAAACCAAAACAAATAAAACAGTATGCTCATTACAATAACACAACACTTCATGCAACCAATATTGCATAACCAATCCAGGTCAGTCTTACAAGATTCCTAAAATTTGACCATGATAAATATGGGCAAGGAAGAAAGCAGTACATACAAGACACGGGCCAAGTCTAGACAGAAGCTGTGTTTCCTGAATTTACAGTGTGTAAAGTCTTCTATACTTTCCATGAATATGTTCAAATACTGTATTTCCTCTTTTAAGAAAGAACTTTGGGAAGGAAATTTAGTAAGGCAGCAGGAACCACTTGTCACTGAAAAAATGAATCAAAATACTTTCCCTATTTCATGAAGTTATCTCTGAAGAGAAGCCACCTACCCCTAAGATGAAACAGGAGCCCTGGTAATGGTGGCAGATTTGTTCACATGTGACACCAACAATACAGTGAGAAGTGGAGGTTAAGAAAACTGGTTACAATCAATCTAGTTATCACAACTTAATTAGTTACTGATGATTAGTGCGAGTTGTCATGACTGACAATTTTAATTCCTTGATTAAGGCACCTGCAAATGTAGCGTGGTAACTCTTACCTGTTTTCATTATGTGAAATATTTATAAACAAATACAAGCACTTGACTTCTCATAAGTAATCTCATGACTAAGTTTGGAATAAGATTATTACAGTGCCCTTCATTTAATGTTTTCAAGCAATTATTTGCAAACTCATTATCAGTTGAAAGCCATAAACATGTACTCAGTGCTGCCAGACATCATGGCGGCAAATTTAATCTTTTTGTGCTGATCAGTCCAAGAAAACTCACCACTTTTACCCCCTAGTGATTTTATGTAAATGTTTTATGAGCCTGTGAAAGGAATTGCAGGAAGTCTGGACATTTTTCTCAGTAGCCATGTCAGTTTACTTCTGTACTTACTACACAGAAGCTGACTTATCGGCAAGACCAAGAATGTTCCATGGGGTCAACCTGGGCCCCTGCAGAGTCAGCTGTATGCACTGAAAGCATCTCTAAACATGCATGAGAAATTTCTATGTATGGACCAGCGAGTAAAACTAAGGTTAAGCTTGCACTAAAGACACTCACATCAATGCCATGCTGTTTGCTTTTTCTGATCGAGGTATCGCTGTTGAATGGCCCTGCACTCACAGAGAGGAGACACAGTTCAAGGACTGACAATAAATACTTTTTTTAAAACATTTTATCTCTTTTTATTTGTTTTTCCTGATAATTGCTACAAGCAAAGGAGGTATTCAGAAATGTAACTGCACAATACAAACACAGGCAGCAAACTAAGTTGGTGGCATGAAAGGTGTATCTGAGAACACAGAGTTGACAGAATCAGAGTCGGACTTTGTTCGAGTAGTTTTTAAGATACTCTCAGTAATGACGCTGTCATTAGGAAACAGTTTTACTTTCCCATTCTGACTCTGTTTGGGTTCATGCACAGGTTCCAGGAAGGCCACCCGTTTACCAGTGCTAGCTTTCTTCTCATCGGCTGGCAGCTCTTGCGGCATTGTGGAATTCAGTATGGATGAGTGGGCACTGCTTTGGTTCAGCTTCCTCTTCTTCTTTTTTGCCTTACATTGACATGGGCAGGGAGTCAGATAGAGATACAGCAATACTAATATAATACTGGCCACACAGGCAGCAAGGGTGGTAAAAGCTGTATTAAATGCTTCATGCGCATGGGACCTGTTCACTGTGAAATTGCTAACATTTATTCTAACCTCTATGGTTTCATTTAATAGTCTTTTCTTATTTATTGCGATGCAGGAATACAACCCTGAGTTCTCCAGCTGGGCATCTGTTATCTCCAGGCTGCCGTTAGGGAACACCTTAAAGTTATTGGTCTCCCTGTCTGGCTCCAGCAATATATTGTCCGGACTGACCCAAACAAAGTGTGTGCCTGCATCACTGATTCTGCTGTCACAGTGTACAATCAGCCTGTCACCAACCTGGGCATCGTGAATAAACCCAAAGGCTTGGAAAGAGCTGTTGACAGTGCTTTCAGAGCAATTCAAAAAGTTGTCGTGCAGTAAAGGCAGTTTATTGTCACCCTTTGGGTCTGATTGCAATAAACAGCTGTACTCATTTTTGAAGTCCACCACTGAGCTGAAGTGCCTTTGATACCAGAAGATTAACATGGAGTACAGGACACAGTCACATGAAAATGGGTTGCCATGAAGATAAATTCCACTAAGTTGTTTAGCTGGCGCTGAACTCAGGCGCTGAATAGGCACCGACTGGATGTGATTAAAGGAAATGTCCAGCAACACAAGGTCTGTCAGTTTATGTTTTCCAAAATATAAGTCCAGTGGAAAATGCGAGAGCAAGTTGTAGCTTAAGTACAGTTTCTGTAAATTGTACAATCCTCCAAATGCTAGAGTGTCGATCTGTGTTATCTGGTTGTTGTACAGCAGGAGAACCTCCAGTGCCTTCAGCTCCTGAAACACAGGGCTGCCCAGTGTCTTCAGGCTGTTGGATGACAAGTCTAGGTACTTCAGATTTGGAGTTGTTGAAAAACTTCCAGTGATAATGCTGCTAATGCTATTATGATTGACTATTAAAGTGTCCAGTTTCTCAAATAACACTGGGACCCATTCAGGCTCCAAAAGCCCAATTCTGTTATAACTCACATCCAGCCTTTTCATAGATTTATAAAGATTTCCTGGCACTCGAGTAAGGTTCTTATTGGTGCAGCTTATGATATCACTGGCACAGATGCAGGCTGTTGGACACATCCCCGGGGCACTGCCACAAACACTCACTGTGAAGACCAAGAGGCACGCAAGTCTTTTGCAGTTCACTTTAAAAACTCCAAGTCGAGTTGGAATTGTCCGCCAGTTTAAAGACATTGTCGCTGTCTCTTAGCTGCCTCCCAGTGCTCCTTGCCAGAGATTATATGTGCAGTTACTTTTGCACTAGTCACTGTCAAAAGAGGGATACAGAGGTACAGCATGTTAACATTTACCATTCATACCCTGACTGATTTCTTACACAGATCTTTTGAAAAATGCAGGGAATTAATCCTTAGTGTTTCATACAATTAATTGTAAAATCTAGTTCTTAGGTGATGTAAGCGTAACATTGGCTTTATATAAATATGAAATTCTGCATTCATGCGTAAAAATATACACTATAGATACAGTATTTTTTGTCTTCACAAAGAATGCAGCTATTCTTCAGTCTTGAACCAAGTAATGCAATTTCTGACAGTGCATTAAAAAAATAAAAAAAAACAAACCAAAAACTATTCCTCTGTGGAACACGACTTGGCAATGGAAACCCCTACCTGTTTCCAAACCAACACAGGATAGAAAATTCCCAGTTCAGAAAAGTAAAAGCTTCATCCAAAAATTTTATTATTTTGTCTAGTGGGAAGCAGTTATAATGTGTTTCTTTATGATCAAATTTTCAAGAAAAGAATTTTCTCAGACTTCTTAGGGTTAAAGGTCATACGACTTTTTTCTTAATTTTTTTTTTTTTTTTAAATTCAGTAACTCATAGTTCAGGTATTAAGAGCGTATTTTAAAAGTTATTAAAGATGTTCAATTACAGTATTTTATATTCTACATTTTGCTATTTGGCTACTTCTATTTTTGCCAATAAGTGTTGAGGAAGAAATCTTCTATGCCTGGTGCCTACCTCAGGGACAAGTTTTGGGAACTTTTAGTAAGAATGAGTCAGCTGTTTCTCAAAACTTAGTGAAGGAAAAAAATATTTTGCTCATATGTAAATACTAAGAAAAACCCCAACCATACTCTTTTCTGAGAATATGTTAGAGTCACTATGATTTGAAGCAGGAACGTAACATATGTCACAGTAGTGATTCTGTGCTAAGGAATATGCTTTTTGCCATCTTCTAAGAAAATGTGCACATACATAGCAGAGTAATGTTCATTCTTGCTCTCCCTGTATAACTGTCATGAGTTTTTTGGTAAAATCACATGTGAGTTCAATTGCATTGCTTATCGTCATCCCTTCAGAGCTCACATATGGTATTCAGCTCCCACATATTACCCTCATACTCATTTCTCCAATCTCACCCACCTGTTGGAGCAGTATCTGAGCAGGATGAACCCTGTAACGTCTGCTCTGAGCTGCTGATAGTGGCTGTGGCCAGGAGCTGGGAGGCTTCCTGTGAACAGTGGGAGGAGGAGAAAAAAGCAGCCTCGGATTTAAGAAGCAGAATAAAAAGAGAAATTGTATTCTCTGATGATGTAGGATGGATGAAGAAAAGATGAGTCTTGAGGACAAAAGCATTAAAATCAAGACCCAAATGGTGGAGGGCAGCAGGGCAGAGACACAATCAAAGAAGGGGAGAGAGAGAAAAGACAGGTAAGAGAAACACAGGGAAGGAAGGGCAAAACCAGGGGAGGTAGATGCTAATGGAGCATCATCATTGTTACTAATGAAGCAACTGAGGAGGAGGTAGTTTGAGGATGCAGAAGTCAGTCAAGGCATACGAAGCTGGAAGAGCAGATGAGGAGGGTGTAAAGGGAAAGAAGACGACTAAGCAGCAGAGAAGCAAGAGCTTCAGGTGAACCTTAGAACACAACTCTCCAGAGAATTTACATCTGCTACTTTTGAACCTAAGATTACCTATGCAATTTATTAATATACGCAAAATGCAAAGATTCCACTCCCCCTCAGTTCTTTATTTCCCCTGTCTCTGACCCCCTGCCAATCTGGCAGGCTGCTGTCTTCTGCTGACATATCTACTCTTAAGTCAAGTGGTAGAAGATGTGCTATGAAACTAAAGAGCTGAACCTTCTAATGACCCATTAAAAGAAGAAATATGAAGGCAGCAGGATGGGAGGATCCACCTTTAACAAGAATTTAAATATACATGGGCTTTAGGTGTTTGCATTCCCAAAAAAACACTAAGACTGCCAAGTCAAGTGCTCAAAAATTAAAGTCTCAGAATTAAGGTTTTCTTGTCATTTTTGATTTTATATACAGTCCTTGGTTACATGACTGCTAAATTCTCCTCCAAAACCTCTCCTCATACTGTGCACAGGTTCTGAGGAAGAACAGAAAAAGAAAGGGTGATCACATCAAGAGCTCAGTAAATGCCTATACCTGAGAAGTGGACCATATCCTAGCCTCTGCCACAAAATTCCTGTGAGATCAGGCACATTGTGTAAACTGGTGACTATTAGAAAATAATGAACATATTAAAATCACCAGCTTGGCACTTAGAAAATAAGGAACCTCTGTGTGTTAAGTTTGGGAAGGACTGATCTGAAGAAATGCTGAGATGAGAGTCAGAATGCATGACTAGCTGGGCTCCTCCTTGCTTCCCTGTTTATACAAGGGATATAGCAACATGAACTTAGCTATAGAAATACTGTAAAAATAAATTGACTGGTTCAAATGAAAGCTTAATATCAAGATTCCTAAAGTCTTCTAGGCTTTTAGAGCCTCTAATTGCATGGGATTTCCAAGGGGAAGTTAGGAAGCCAGAGAATTAATTTTTTAACAGGTCATAAGAACCTAAATTAGTAGTTTTTGCACGGGCTGAAGACTGGGTTGTCCATTTCCAAAGTTCATTGAAGTTGAAAAATGAAAACTGTTTCAGGTAACTTGCGCTGCCTGGCAGGGCACATCCAAGTTATAGACACCCTAAACTTACCGCAGGACACACAAGACTATTTAGAGAGTATGCTAAAAAGCAGAAGCCTTCCTTGCCATGCCCAACTCACAGTGCAGTGCCTACACTCCCAACAGGTTCTTTGCCCTTTTGGAGAGTAGGGCTGTTGAATTGCAACTTGCTCTTCAACCTGTATTCCCCAAATCTTCTACACAGATTACCCAGGATGGCCTTCAAAGCCAAGATATTTATAACCTATGCAATCATTTAAACTTACTCAAAATTACTGCATAAACATTTCTGGGTAGTAATGTGTATGTGTGAAGTGGAAAGGAAGAACAAAGCCTACAATTAGCCCTATATTAAAAAGTGGCATTTTGTTTCACCCCAGTCATATTGCTTCAGGTCTTAGAAAAGTCCTATTTTACAGATTTCAATATTGCGTATTTTCTCAATAGAGATATTGCTATTGAACACTATCAGCTAACGTGCCAACAGAGTCTGGAGAAGTACTTCACCATTATTTCTGAATGAGCTGAGCAAATAGCTTTTTTGATTTATAGTAAAGTGAAGGGCATGATTGGAAGTTTTGTTCTTGAATTCTTTTCAAAGAAATAGTTTCATTGTGGTTTAAAGTGTGATATTTTAAGTTCACTGCCAAAAACACAGTACTCCCTGAGGTGAATCATCTGTGCGGTAATGCTACACATGCTTCTTGACTGTTTGAAAAGAGATGCAGGACATATCCTTCTATCATATATAATATCCTCTGAGGCCAGGAACACCTCAATTGACTACAGTCGATCAACTCTGAAAGAAGACAAAGATTTGGTTCTTGGTTTTGAACTTTTTAATGTGTATGTTTGTTATTGGTTTGTTTTTTTTTTTTTTTGTGGGGGGGGTTGTTTATTTCTGGGTTGGTTTCAGTTTTGTTTGGGTTTTTTTAAAGTAATGAAGCAGCTAGAGCTGCTTATGGAAAAGGGGAATGTCAGGCAACATACAGCCTCACCATCAGTTATCACTAGAAGATCAACTAATGTTCTAGACACTCATTTCCCCTTTTTCTAGGCTCTCTCTCCCACTAATGTGACACTAATAATCTCTACACCAACTTTGTCTCCTGTAAGTACCTTCATGCTTATTGGTGTTTCCTCCAGGGAACCTGTATACCAAACTATCTCTCCAAGTTCATTTGAGACTAAAAAATCCTTATGTGGCACATCTCTTAATTTAACTGGTGAATTGCACTGGAGATCACAAGTCATCTGAATGCTTATGCAAACACTACCATTAGTCTTTTAATTGTTAAAAAAAATTGGATTGATAGATGTTATTCCTACTGTAAAGCATTTTCCTGTACACTGGTGATGCAAATAGCCCCACATCTGGCTGGCACTTTCTGCACAGTGAAAATGCAAACATTTGCACACAACCCTGCTGTACTACTGCAGGAATAGTGTTGAGCCTCTAGAGAGCTCAAACACTAGAAAATATTAAAGATCTCAGTTCACCCTCCAGAAGGTTCACACCATTTCTACACCCCCTACCTCCTTCCCTTGTGCCCTGTCTCCTGTGACTGTCTTCTCTTGAGTCTTGCACCACTCTCACCAGCCCACAAATCAATCATACATCTTTGCACCTTCTCACTGACTTCAAAAGTCTAGACAGGTGCTTTCCCCCTATACCAGTCTACATATCAGATGAATCAGGGCTCTATTAGTTAAATATAATACATTAAATGAAACAGTGATGGCTCAGGTGTTAATGTTTTCTCGTAGCCCTATTTTTTTTTTTCCAGCATGAATTTGACAAAGCTTTCCTCTTGAACTCAGAAGAAAAAAAAATACTTTTAGAATGGGGTTTTATTAATTTATAATAACAATATTATACAAGTATAGTTATTCATGCTTTTAATCCCAACCTTGCAAATCCTGATTAAGTACACAACACAGCCATTAATTACAAACAGACTAATGGCATCCTACACAATTAATCTTCTAAAAAGTTACACTTATAAGGAAGATTTGCATAGGCTTCCATTCCTTGTGTGTGTGTGTGTGTGGGATGCTGTCGGAGGAAATATTCCTACAGCAGCCACCTCACTTCAGTCTCCAGGTTCTACTCTGCATTTATCACTCCTGAGTGGAAAATGTATTCCTGCATCAAATCTTCCTGACAGCTGTGCTCAGCATTTCGGACTGAGCAGATCTGGATTACTCAACCATCGTAATCCATGAGATTTAGTGACATGATGGATTGGACAGCAAAGACTGTTGGTGAGCTACATCTGGGAGATGTCTTGATACACCAGACTAAATCTCTAAACTGGGCTAAACTGTGCTTGGTGCAGGACCTAACAGTGATGAAAAAATGGCTTTACATCATATTTGCAGCAAGCTGATCCTGAGGTCAGACTGGCAAATGGAGTGGTCTTTCTGGCCAGCCTGTGGCCAGACCTCAGTTGCAATGAATTAGAGATTAATTTGTCCTAGTAACCTTAGGCAAATAAAACTATCATCTCCCACTTATCCCTCACTAAAAATCAAATTTCTTTGAAGACTGATGATTTTTTTTTTTTTAAAACCCGTGATAATTCACTTGGCTTAAAGAAAACTGAGACACAGATGAACAACTGGGTGACGTACAACAGAGCCTCAGTTGGAAAAATCAACAGTCTCTACGGCAGTGCCAGCTACGTGAAGTCAACACTGCAGCTCTTATGCCTCTGAGGGAGTACAAGGGAAATAAATATGCATCAGTGAAACAACAAATTCATCCTTTTGCTATGTTACTTCGCAAATCAAGCTGCAACCGAGCTTAAACCTTGCAAATTACTTCGGTTGCTAAGGAGATCAGCAAATAATTAAGAAAAAATGCAATGATAACCGGCAGCGCTTATATTACACTATCGGCAACCAGTCTCCAAGCAATGAATCTCCAGATCTTACGAAAGTTTAGTAGTCCAGCGTAGGATCCTCACCACCTCCAAAATTTATCTGACGGGCTAAACTTCAGAGAAATCCCGTTGCTTACAATGTGGGGTGCTCCTGCCAGTCTCCCGACGGGGACTGCCCGCTACAGCCCCCAGATTCCTATCGAGACGGCGGAGGGCAAAGTTTCGGTGAGCCCGGTGGCCGGGCAGGCTAAGTCGGCATCGGAGCGGGGGCACTCACAGGCATTCCGAAGGGTCTCTGACCGACTGCCCTGGGCAGGCTTGGCCACTGCCGCTCCGTTCCACGGCGGAGGCAGGGACTCGGGCTGCGCTCGTCCCCGGCTCCGGCGGCCCCTCTCAGCCCCGGCTCCCGTCCCTCTAAACCCCGTCCCCAGACATACCCCGGCTACCGGGGGGATGTCTGCTCCGCCACCCCGCCGGGCAGCGTTACCTGGAGCTCCCCGTGGCCGCTTCATGTCCGAGGAGCGCGATGCCGGCCGCGCCGCCGCCTCCAGCCCCGGCCCCGCATGCTGCGCTCCGCTCGGCTCCGGGGCAACCTGGGGCCGCCCAGAGCGGCAGCGGCTCCGCGGCGCTGCCCCCGGGCGCGGAGCTGAGGCCCGGAGCTCGGTACCGCCGGCGGTGAGGAGGGAAAGCAGGAGACTCCCGGTCACAGTGGCGACGGGGTTTTTATCCCCTCCTGCCTCCTCCTTCCCGGTCTCCCGCGCCGCGCAGCGCCGAACCCTACGCCGCTTCCCCCCGAAGCGCTCTCGGGGGGCTTCGGCGGCAGCGGGACGGAGTCATCGGTGCCCCGGGGGAGGAGCGCACCAGCTGCCCCCGCTCCGCCCCTCGCCTCCCCGGGGGCTGCCCGCCGCTCCGCCCCGCTCCGCTCCCCTCTGTCCGCGCTCCTCACCCGCTCTGCCCCCGCCGACAGCCAGCGCGGCTCCGCCGGCTGGGTGGGCTCAGCCCCCTCCGGTGCACACCAGCCCCGAGCCCCGAGCCCGGCCTGCAGCTCCCCGGCGCCCGGGCAAGGGCAGGCAGCCCGGCATTGCTGCCACCGGGGAAGCCCTGTTTTCGGGCGGTGGGGGACCCTGCCGAAGACGCGGTCCCCGTTAAAATGCATCAAAACTCCCCCTTAGCGGAGATGAAGCCGTGTCCGTAAGGGGCGGATAAATATAAAAGGCATCGTATTACCTGTGGAAAACCGTCCTCCGGTTCACTGAATGATCAAAACCCACGGAGTCTCCGTAGTAAACCGGGCTTTGAAGAAAGCAGAGGAGTCTATCAAATTATACAAGCGGTTATCTGAAATTAATTGCTATGTATCGGGATTCTCTTGACCATGGAATCTGTGCAAATGTGCTGCTGCAAATGGAGAAGTGTGACCAGATCAGAAAGGGGCAAAGCTGCAACTGAAAGCCCAAGAACACATTTCCCTCTTTTTCACACTAATTTTAACCTCCCGCAGTGAAGTTTCTTTACTACATTTCCACCACAGTTTAGAGTACCCTACGTTTGGAGACTGAAACTGAACACGGGCTAGTTTAGCAAATAACAGAGACTGTGGGTTTACTGTCATCCAGATACAGTTTGTAGAACAGTTCTTGGCAAACAGGCTTGCATATAAAAGCTGCTGCAAATGACACTTTTCTTCCAAAAGCAAAATGATTTTTGATATGAGGTTCATGGCTACATATAAAGCTCAAGCTTTAGTATAGTACAAGATGTATGTTACACATCTGATTCAATACCGATTAAAGGCCGGTAAGACACAGGTGATATTGCTACTGATTGCAAAGACTTTTTGAGCAATACCTTGTCATAAAAACTTAGCTTTTTATTCATCATTCTGATTTTGTGCTGAATTTCGGCATTTCTGTGCAGTTGGACTATACAGCACTGAAATAATTTTAATCTCCGGGTTATTGATTCAACATTGATTTGTTTCAGACTCTCTATATTCATTTGTTTAAAGAGGCTTGTTGTCTTCATTTAAACTAAACCATGAAACCTTTTTGGTGACCTCAGTGTTACAAAATATTGGATGAAATTTAAGTTGATCACAGTGCCAACACAGTCTGACAAAGATGGTAGTCACTTTTTTAGTCTCCTTTCTCTGCTATCAAAATCTGCTATCTGAAAATGTTGAGCCTGAATTCTTGTTAAAGACCTACTTATGGAATGAAAATTCCTTCTGTCATAGCATATGGAGTAGCTGTCCATTTGTGATTTTTGTGCACATTTTCATTGAACTATACTGGTTTTAAAATACTAACAATTTAATTGTAGCTTGTTCAGACCTCAGTAAGTGTGGAGCACTGGTAGGTGCAAAGTGACAGTACTGCTTGTAGCTAAGTTATTTAGATTCCAGTCATGAGATCAGGGCATAGTGATAATTGCTTCAGGGAAGGCAGGAACCACATCAAAGTGAAGTCTAATACTTAAGGCAATAAGAATTTTGTTTTGAAATTTTATTTCTATTCTTAATGCTGACTGGGATTTACTTTTTTTGTTGAAGATCTCAGAGCCCAGATGCTCAAGAAATTGATGGGAGTGGTGATGATCCTTACATGAGCTGCTCAGCTTACAGAGAGGCCATCTGCCAATAAGCAGACTTTGCAGAGAAATCATGATCAAGGGATGTATTGCGTGGTCTGAAAGAACCATAGGACTCTTATAAGTCTGAAAACAGCTGGTTTTAAGTCCAGCTTTTTTTTATTCCCACTGAATGCTGACAAGTTTGAGCATAGCATGCTGCAATCTAATTCATTGTGCTATTTCACAGCATAAAGGTGCTTTTGTCACTTGTTACATTCTAAATTGCAAGGAAGATTGCTTTTTAAAATCTAGTTTGG
This sequence comes from Scytalopus superciliaris, assembly GCA_013400415.1. Taxonomy (NCBI): domain Eukaryota; kingdom Metazoa; phylum Chordata; class Aves; order Passeriformes; family Rhinocryptidae; genus Scytalopus; species Scytalopus superciliaris. The sequence continues at coordinate 19,031 of VXBX01000236.1, read as the reverse complement.
AAGAGAACAATTGATAATTAGCTTTCTTCTACCAAGTAGTACTGATGTGAAAACAGTACTTATGCAAAATCTTTGTTGATCATAGATGGACACAAGCTGTGTGAAGCTGACAGTACATTAATTAGAATGCAAAACTTCTCTTTTGATAATCTGTACAAATGCAAGGTTTCTGGCATCACCAGTAGAGATTTTTATTGCAGAGAATTTCTGATGGCTGTCTGCTTCTTCCAAAACCATCAGGATCCTGCATGTGTTTCTCTGCGCCTCTAACAAACTATCTATTAGAGTGAAAGCTTTTCAGTTCTTGTTTTCACATCCTGTGTAGTGCCAGACACACTGATAAGACTTGATAAGGTCTTTTAATAACAATATTTCCCATGTGATCTTGAAAGCCCCCACAAATACAGAAATGCCTCTAGTATCTTCAAAATTAAGTCTATTTAGTAAAACAGCAATTTTATTACAGTTCTATAATTAAATTGATTATTAAAGGACTTTTTTTTCCCCCAAAAAACCCTGTTTGGCTACAGGGAATTTATAATACTTTCATGAGCAAGCAGTGTAACTACTGGGCTAGGGACTGATTAGGAGGGGGGTACTGGAAAAAAGGAATATCCTCCATCTCTCCTCTTACACCTTGTGTCTGGCAAGGGCATGATTTTCCTGCCATAGTGCTCACACAGAAGGAAGGTTTTCCAGTCTCCAGCTTAAGGCCTGGTTATATACATTATAGCCATTAGATAGCACACAGAAAAGTGTCAGAGAATTATCTTCCTTTCTGTGATTCCTGTCTCTCCATCCTGAATTAATTCTGTTTCAGTGTAAGTCCAGTCTGGAGGTTAGGGTATTTCAATGAACTGGGAAGGGTAGGCTGCAGTCCCTCTGCATGAACTCTGAGCCCTTAGAAGAAGGCAGGAACACAAGCTGCACAGGAACTTGAACCCATGGTCTGGACATTTGCATTCTTCTCTGAGCTAAAAACTGGCTTGATGTCCAGGCCCAGAGAGTGGTGGTGAATGGTACCACATCCAGTTGGTGGGAGGATTGAGTTCACCCTCAGTAAGTTTGCAGATGACACTAAGCTGGATAGGGGTGTTCATCTGCTGGAGGGCAGGAAGACTAGGCAGAGGGATCTAGACAGGATAGATCAATGAATGGAGGCCTTTTGTATGATGTTCACTAAGGCTGAGTGCTGGGTCCTACACTTGGTCACAACAACACCACACAGTGCTACAGACTGGGGGCAGAGGGGCTGGAAAGGTGTCCAGTGGAAAAAGACCTGGAGATGCTGGTCAGCAACCAATTGAACATGACCCAGCAGTGTGCCCAGGTGGCCAAGAAGACCAGTGGCATCCTGGCCTGTATCAAGAGTGTCTCAGTTTAAAAAGAAACCAAGATGTCTGTCAAGGAAAGTGAAGAATCCTTCTGGACTAGAAAGGTGGCTTCCCTCTCCTCAAGCCACCACAACCTTTGAAAGTAAGATACTTTAATCAGAAGATGTAGAAAAGAGGATAACAGTTCTTTACTACAAATATATAGATGTATAACCAAAACCAGAAAAGAACAAGCAGCAACACCGCAACCAAAACCTTCAAACAAATCAAGTCCTCGCTTTGCTTCTTCAGTGCAGTTATATTTACAAACATCAAGGGGCGCTGTCGCGCCTCAGGAGGGGCTGCAGTGACTCACTCAGGGCCACCGGGGGCGCTGTCCGGCGAGACAAAGGCAGGGGTAGGAACAGGTGAGGATTCCAGCGCTCACATGGGAATGGTGGCCACGGAGACAGGCTGGAACCTTTCTCGTGGGCAGTGCAAGGACCTTCTCACTGTCTTTTGTCTGAAAGTGTTTGGGGGATTAGAAACTCCTCTGCAGATGGCATTGGCCCCTCGATGAATCCATAGTGAATCCAGGCAGTGGTGGTTGTCCCCTCAGGAGAACTACACAGGACTTGTGGAATTGGAGGAGTGAGCCAGGACCCCCCTCCCAGTGCTGCCACCAGCCCAGGATGTGGTGGCTGGGCACCCAAGCAAACAGAGAACAAAGGTGTAGCATAAGGGCAAAAAATCCACACCAGGAAAACCTCTATCTGACCACCTCCCAAGGCAGGGAAAGACTGAAGTCTTCCCCTCCAAAAAAGACAACACCTCCCCAGTCCTCTCCCCAGCCATCACATTGGAATGCAAATCTATCAGTGATCCCTTTCTTTAGGCTTTAGAAAGTTAGCTGGCTCCGGGAGCAGGTACTGAAAGCACTAAGCTTCAACAAGCCATCTCATTCTGACTCCCAACCCCCAAACTTCTGTGTTGGCAAGGGACACAAAAAAAAAATTCCATGAAAGATTCTGAAAATATAACAAAGAGTAGTGTGTCCAGCAGGACCAGGGCAATGATTGTTCTCTGTTCTTGGCACTGGTGAGGCCACACCTTGAATCCTTTGTTCAGTTTTGGGCCTCTCACTTCAAGAAAGACATTGAGGTGCTGGAGTATGTCCAGAGAAGGGCAATGAGGCTGGTGAAGGATCTAGACAGTAAGTCATATGAGGAGACTCTGAGGGAAATGGGGCTGTTTAGTCTGGAGAAAAGGAGTCTCAGGGGAGACCTTATTGCTCTCTACAACTATCTGAAAGGAGGTTGTAGCAAACTGGAAGTTGGCATCTTCTCCCAGGCAGATAGCAATAGGATGACACGACATAGCCTCAGTCTGCACCATGGGGGGTTCAGGTTGGACACAAGGAAGAGTTTCTTCCCTGAAAAGATGGTTAAGCATTGCCCAGGGAAGTGGTGATGTCATCAACCTTGTAAGTGCTCAAGAAACAACAGAACATGACAGTTAGCACTGTGGTTTAGTTGCAATGGTGGTGTTTGGTGAAAGGTTGGAATCAGTGATTTGGGAGGTTTTTTTCAACAGTAATGATTCTATGGTTCCTTTAATCTCTGCTTTCCAACCATTTTGAAACTGGGCCCTGAGAACAGCTCTTCTATTCCACAAGGACACTACTCACCAGGCTGCTCAGTTTCAGAGGCCTTTTTCTTTTTTTTTCTGCTGAAAAGCTCTTTTTATACTCCCACATGGAATGATTGATATTCTTTAGAATAAGGGCAAAGAAAAAAAGACAGTAAGTCTTAGGCCAGTGTGGGCATGTGAGAAGATTGTACTCACTCCGTACCTGAACAATCAGTTCCTTGCTCCCCATCATTAGGTATTCAGAACTGAATTTTCATGTTCATAAGAGTATTGTTCAAAAGCTTCTCGAGCTCTGTCAGGCTTGACTGCTTCTCTGGGGAGCCTGTTCCTGTCCCAAATACCCTCTGGGGGAAGAACCTTTTTCTAATATCCAACCTAAACCTCCCCTAACACAATTTCAGGCCATTCCCTTGGGTTCTCTCGGTCACCACAGGAAAGAGATCAGTGCCTGACCCTGCTCTTCCCCTCACAAGGAAGTTGTAACTGCCATGAGGTCTCTCCTTAGTCTCCTCCAGGCTGAACAGACCAAGTGCCTTCAGCCACACCTCATATGGCTTCCCTTCAAGGCCCTTCACCATCTTCATTGCCCTCCTTTGGATGCTCTCTATGAGCTTAATATCTTTCTGATATTGCAGTGCCCAAAACTGCCCACAGTATTCAAAGTGAGGCCGCTCCAGTGCAGAGCAGAGTGGGACAATCCCCTCCCTTGACCAACTGGTGATGCTTTGCCTGATGCCCCCCCAGACACGGTTGGCCCTCCTGGCTGCCAGGGCACTCAGATTCAACTTGCTGTCAGCTAGGACCCCCAGGTCCCTTTCCATGGCACTGCTTCCCAGCATCTAATTCCCCAGTCTGTATGTACACCCCATCTCAGGTGCAGAATTCGGCACTACTCCTTGTTGAACTTCATATGGTTGGTGATTGCCCAGTCCTCTCATTCCTCGAGGTCTCTCTGCAGGGCCTCCCTGCCTTTGAGGGAGTCAACAGCTCCTCCCAGTTTTGTGTCATCTGCAAACTTGCTCAGTATACCCTCCAGTCCTGCGTCCAAGTCAAGGATGTCAGGTCTCTGGGACTGGGTCAAAGCTTTGAGCTGCTCTTTTTTCCCCCCTTATGCTGTGTGCCTCAGTATAAAAACATTTCAGATGTGGTACATTGTAGCCAACACTGCTTTAGGCAGATTGAGGGATACTATTAGTGCTGGTTTTCTGAAGTTTTGACATGCCATTCCATCACTCATCTCTGTCAAGCATGGGTTTTGTCCCTTCCCCCTTCCAAGCTAGTTTAAAGCTCTGTCAACAGGTCCCACTAGTTCCTTAGTTCCTGTGCTTGAACTCTTTTTCCCCTCTGAGACAGGCACATCTTGCCAGGTGTCAGTAAACCAGGTGTTGAGTAGATCATCCCATGGTCAACAAACCCCAAATTTTTCCAGTTACACCAACTTCAGAGCCACTCATTGACGTGAGGGATCTACCTCTTCTTATCAATATCATTCCTTGTTAGCGGAAGAATGGAGGAAATCACTACCTGTGCTCCTGATCCCTCTACCAACCATCCCAGGACTCTGAAGTCTCTTTTGATTGCCCTCTGCCTTCTCTTTGTTATTTGGTCACTGCCAGTTTGGGCAACCAATACTGTGTAGTAATCAGAGGGCCTTACTATACCGGAGAGTTTTCCAGTAATGTCCCTTATCTGAGTCCCTGGGAGACAGCAGACTTCCCTGTGAGTTGGGTCCAGTCTGCATATCAGGCACTCTGCTCCCCTTAGTAGGGAGTCTTCTACGACAACTACCCTTCTTCTCCTGTTAACTGAGAAGGTATTAGTGTGTAGTACAGCTGATGTTTTATGAGACCCCACTACCCAAGAAGGACCTTGGCCCACCTCATTAATTTTCTGGCTTTTTAGTTTCAGAACCTCACACCTTTTGAATGTATCAGTCCTACCTGTCAAGTTTTTAGTCCTGGTACATGCAGCGACCTACTTTCAGCCTTCATCTTTAACACATCTTTGACTACCAGTCCTTTGACTAATTACTCTGCAGGGTTCTGAGTTCACCTGCTTCTCCACTGCAGTGGAGGTTTGAAACTCCTGAGATCTCTCTCTTGTTTGTTCAGTTGAACACTATGATGTCTGTTCACTTCTTCCTGTATCTCCTTCATCTGATGACACAGATCTTCAACCATGGCACACCTTCTATAAAATAACTGTTTGTGGGCCCCCGACTCACAAAGAGGCATCAGACACTCTGGGAAACCTGTGACCTGGAGAGCTGTGTCTGCCATCAGCAGGTCTGTCTGTCTGTCTGGAGGCCTGTGGCAGAGCTGGTTCAGTGACTCCTGGAGCTACAAGGGATTGAGCTCTGTGGTGTGTCAACACCATAACTGAGGAAATCTAAACTAGTATGCTAATAAAACATGAACTGAAATGATCTCTTTGCTCTTCCTTATGAGATACTGAGTCTCTTTTCTGCCTCTATTAGCTTCTCCTGAATGGTCAGAGAGGAGCTCTTCCTGCTCACCCTGCCTGTGCAACCACTGTGCAAATTACCATGCCACACCCTCACTGACATGCCATCCCCTGTTCACTGTGCTCTGGGTCACAAGTGCTCCCTGGAACAATTTAAATATCCCTCTGTCTCTCCTGGCACTGGTCCCTCCATGCCTGGTTGGCTGCCGAGTGCTTCTGGGTTGTGGAGCTGCTGCATGGGTTCCTGAACTCAGGAACTCCTCTATACAGCTGAATTGCATCCCCTGGACTTCCCTTCACTCATGACTGCTTAAACCTCAAAGAGACATTGACTATCACCTGTCCACCTGTGCTATCTTTTCTCATTCTCTTCTCAGAATTGCCACCAGATGGTAAGTGGCTATTTAAAAGGGAGTAAAAATTGTTAACATTAAGATGAACATCTCATTAAGAGTGTGCATATGTCAGAATAAAAGCTTTATACTACTTATATTTATTCATATATCCCTGACTTCTTGCCCTTTCTACATTTAAATGCCTCTTTAGTATGCAAAATAATGGTTCCTCAGTTTGGCAGATTTGCTGTCACTTGCAGTCCTCTCTGATGTCTTTATTATCTCAAGGATTTCATAAGAGCAGCAGATACATACAAGTGTCTCTCTTTATCAAATTGATATACTTTACTTGCTGTGTGCTGACACCATCAGGTTTGTGTTTAATTTACTGAACATGCAGTTTATGTCCTGGATAATTTCTAAAACACTGAAAGAGCTTTAACCAAGGTACTCTCCATTCAACTGTGTGCTTCATGCATTGTATGAAAAATAAATGACCATTCTGAGATGAGTTCTTATTTTGAGCTAGATTTGCCATTGAAATCTAAAAGTTTGGCATAATCAGAGGTGTCAGTGGCTTGTATGCCTTGTGGACTTTTAGGGTCCTTAGGTCTTTGAATTTGCAGACCACAAAAACACCCAAAGACGTTGTTAAGTATTGTTCAAGTCTTTGGAGCACATTTATATGCAAGAAAGGTATTGTTAAGCACTGGCAGTAATTTATTTTCATTTTCTATTCAGAAGGTAGCACTTGAGAAAATGTTACAAATTAACAGAAAGTTATTGGTTCAGTTAATTTAGCCTTTAATAGTAAGAACATTTGGGAAAGTAATTTGTCATGGCCTTGAGCAGTCTCTTTTAAAGCAGTATGATAGCTTTTCTATGATAACAGGTAGGTAGCAACCTTTAAAATGCAGTTCTTCATGCAAATAAAGCTTGCTGATGGATTTTAAAAGGTGATTTTGAATCCACTCAGGCATTATTTCTTTCTTGGAACATTATGTGTCTCTCATACCAAAAATACAGGAGGAAATCTTTTTAGAACACCACCAGATTAATTTTGCAGTATAATGGGATCTAGTGAGTTCCGAGAGTAACTGTAAAATAATATCTAAAGAGAGAACATACAAGTGCATTTTCTAATAAAGCTTGGATACTACCCCATGGCAATATATGAAATATTTGTGAATAATCTCTAGATTTGCAGTATCAGGCACGAGGTAAAGAAAAATGGACAATCTCAGCCTTTCAGCTTTAATTGCTCATGGATACAGCACTAGAGTGGCTGTGCTTCTCAGGAGTTATGGTTCAAACCCATTCAGTGGATACGCAGCACTGGTAGGAGATTGAGGAGGTTCTCTGAAGTGTCTCATATTGAGTGTGTGACTCATTTAATTGGCTCCTACCTCCTGCTCCCCCTCATACTTTTCATGGTACTTTTGCACATTTTCCTTCTCACTCCAAGACCCCACATGCTGAATATCATGACCATCATGAATGGTCAGTCTTAAAAATTATCTGTCAGGTGAGCGTTCCAGATTCCTGGACTTACAGAGTGGAAGGGCACACAGAACGTTGTGCATTGCATAAAAAAAAAAAGAAGTAAATAATGAAAGTAACAAAAGAGCCCATCTAGAAGATCAGTCCCCACCTACAGCCTTCCTCTGCATCTCTTTCTCCCCATATGACTCAAGGCAGCAGCTGTGGGCCTCTGTTCTGTGACCAGTGTATGGAACCCCAGATCACAGTGCTGCAGGATCCTCCAGGCTGATACAAAGTCACCAGGTCTAGTACAGCAGTGCTGTGAGTTTGCTCAGGGTGTGTATGGGGGTGTAATTACATGGCTGAAATGGACAGACAAGTTTCTGCACAGAAATTCCTGCAAAAGAGGGTTAACTATAACTCCTCATGACAATGCATTATTGCTGCAAGGCACCAGAAATACTTCTTGGGAGATGTGAACCAATGTTTTTTTTTTACCTTTTATAAAAGAGCAAACTAAAGCTCCTAAGAATTATTATGACGCCTTTTCCCCAGCCTGTGTCCTTTTTAAAGCAGATATTTTACCACTAGCTTTTAGCAAGTAGCTGACAGATAGCATAGGAAAGCTATGTAGGAAAGAAATAAAATTGTATATTAATTTGGTGAACAAGACTTACTTTACAAAAGCTTTTATGATCCGTAGTAATCCAAGCTAAAACTGCTCTGTCTTGGCTTCAACTAATAACAGGGATGTGCACAACAATCCATTATCACTAGTCACTTTTGTAAAAAAGCATGTATAAGGAAGAAGTCTGTTTGGAACTGGCAGTATGACTATGGATATGAATGTAGCTTCCCTGCTTGTTTCTTTTGGCAATATATGATCAGAGAATAAAAGAACATATTGTCCATTATTTATAGCCATGCATCTTGAAATCAGCAAGGGTGACTGTAAGGGAAAAATTTTATGTGCAGAACCATGTTCAGTATGCTGCTCATTCTTTTTAACACAACCATAAACTGCAGCAATGTCTTCACAATGACCATGAACTACTTTCTTGTTTGCAGTGCCAGTGGGAATGCTGAAGTGGCCCCTCACACTGAGCATGCCTTGGACCCACTTCAGATTTTGCAGAGAACTTTTCTCTTCTTTTTGGTCCCTACATTTCAGGACTGAAACAATTGCAGTGTTATTCAGTACAGTTTGCTCTGAAGTATATTTGTGTTTGCAGACATTGGAATTCCCTGTCTCATTCTCTCCATCTTGCTTGTGTCTTGTGCAGAGGTAGAAGTCAGTATCAGTATCTGTTCTGGGCTAAGTTCATAGTAAGGGATTACTGAGAGTGCCCTTTAAACCCTAATATTAGTAAGGAGGCCAAAAATCATTGAAATAACTATGTTTTTTTCTATTTGACTATGTTTTGAGGCATATGATCTGGCAAGTTATGGGACCTAATTGTGGCTTTGATCATATCGCAGTTTCAATGTAGTGATTAATGACTGTATATAAATGGATACATTTTTATTAAGAGTAAATTCAAATATCAATGTACTCAGTTGAGGTTATGATCTTTTCTAATGGGATCTCATTTCCCATAACACCAGTACTTTGATGGCTGATAGCATCTCAGTGCTTGGGTTTTGAAAAATGGAGAACTGAGGAAAATTAATACACTCAGAACAATCTAAAATTATTTCAAAACAGCTTATACTTCAAACTTGAAATGTATCTGAAAAAGTTGACAAGTCTAGATCCTGAGACCAGTTTCAAAGTGGAGGAAAAGAGTATTTTGAAAAATGGTTACCCAACAAATAAAGCAGAGAAGCATCTTTGGATCTAGTAGAAAATAAGCCCCATAATGCTGCAATGAGAAGCTTCCACAAACCATTACCTTAGTTGCCACCTGCAGTAACATTTAGTAGTGCAGAAGTGTTTAGTAGCATGAGTGAGTGTATAGAGACTTGCCCCCTCTGCCTCTCTGTTTATTTCTATTCTTATTTCAATGTTGTGAAGAAGCAATTATTTATTTCAAATCCTGAAACAAGAAAACTTCTTTTATCTTTGTGTTGGCACTTTATTACAAACTCCAATTGAAGATTTTCATATGACTAGAGCACCTGCTGGGTGTCCTGTCCATATGGAATCTCCAGTAAAGCTAAAAAGCTCATGTTCACTTGCTCAGTTCTTCTTCCTACAGTCAGAACATTTGCTTGTTACTTTCTCCTTTACCCAGTGATTATTTTTATGAAGCTTGTATGTCTAACACTATGTCTGAGACTTCCCTGTAAGTTTGGCTTGAACTTGAAGTCCCCGGGGAAACAGACAGCTACAATGACAGACAGCCTGTCTGCATAAACCTCATTTCCTTGAGACACCGTGCTAGAAACATAACAGCTGAAATAGGATTACAGTGCCCAATCCCTGAAGAAGGAATATTGGGAGATGCTGTGTATTGGCTCTGCCATTCATGCCTTCAAGCGTGGGGGATTGCAATCGTCCTTGTTAATAGTTATGCACGTAGGTTATAATCAATTTCAGCAGGTACTTTTACTTAGCAGCCAGTATAGCCTCATTTATGGCTGACCTAGTTGATAAGAGACTGAACAGAGTCACATTGCTAGGTATTGCTGAAGTTAAAATTGGATCATTCTGGTTAATGACACTTTAAGAGTCTTCTGACCTGCTTGATTTAAAAAGCTTTAAAAATGCAGGAGAGAATGGACATTCCTCCATCCATTATTTATTCAGGTAAACCTGTCCCATCATTAGTTCCTTGAACTGATCTTTTTCCCTTTCATGTTTTTTTTTGTTTGTTTTTGTTTTTTTGGGTTTTTTGTTTGTTTGTTTGTTTTTTGGGTTTTTTTGTTTGTTTTGTTAGTAAGACTTTTCAGATCTACCACAAATTTAAAATACAAAGTCTGAGGCTGCCTAAGATCATGATGTTATCCAAGTAATTTTTTTTTATTTGCCCAGGACACATTCATCTCTATCATTTAGGTCAGTATGTAACCAGAAGGAAGAGATTTATACAGCAGCAGATTTTGATGTATGCATGTCAGATGTGCCCTCAACTGATTTTCTGCAAGCTTGTTATTGAACTATGGTATTCAAGGAAGTAGAAAAAAAAATCAGTCCCAGGTTTTATATGCTTTAGTAACTAAAATACTTTTAATAGGAAGCCTACATTCCAAGCAGTGGAAATAAAATGCCATTTTAATCTGTGGAAGGACTTTTGCTCTTTTGCTACTAGAACTAATCAGTTTCTATCAGCCAAATCCTTTATTATTTGATAACTCCCTGTGCCCTCACAGATGACCGTGTTTATTTTCCAGCAGCCATCTGACTGCTAGAGTCTTGAAATACAACACATGGTGAAGTTACATGACTGCTATGCTTTAACCGTCCAAGTCTGCTTTTGTCTTCCTGTAAGCTCCTGGGTTTTTTGGCTACAGAGAACATCTGCTTTTAATGAACACAAATAAGTCAATAAAATCCATATGTATGTTATTATGAGGTTTCCTTCCCTTACTAAAGGGAAATATGATTAGCATTTTGAACTCCAGATATCTTCTTTGGAGTTTAAATATAGCTCTCTGGGTTTTTTTTTGCATCACTAGGGTAATAATGATCATACACATTAGGAGAACCTGCAAGGAGATGACAATTTGTGCACCTTCTGTGGTTATTCTTGGGCTCACATAAATCCATTAATATATTTCTCTCTGGATATCCTAGAGCTGATTTCTGTATTCATGCTTGTATCCAGTAGGATGTTACAAAGGCCAGTGTGACTGGAGACAGTGGTAAGATTAAGATTCAAGTAAGAACCTGAGTCTGTTTTAAGTACTAGTTCGTTTGGGGGGGGGGGGAATTGAACTGCAGGGGGAAATTT
>VXBX01000235.1:266278-277613 GCA_013400415.1 Scytalopus superciliaris | reverse complement strand
ATGCTCTTCCTAATGTACCCCAGAATTCCATTTGCCTTCTCAGCCACAGGGACACACTGCTGGCCTAGGGACAACTTGTTCTCCACCAGCATCCACAGCTCCTCTGCTGAGTTGATTCTCAGCAGGTTGCCTCCCAGCCTGTACTGGTGCCTGGGGTTATTCCTCTCTAGATGCAGGACCCTGCATTTTCCCTTGTTGAAGGCCAGACTGTTCTTCTCTGCCCCTCTCCAGCCTGTTGAGGTCCCTCTGGAAGGTGTGGGGTCAGACCTGGATCAGAAGTCAGACTTTCATGCCAGGAAAGGACTTGGGATAATGGGACAGCATGGGACGGTGCTGGGATGGCATCAGGGCACAGCATGGGATGGCACCAGGGGACAGGATGGGATGGCACTGGAGCACAGCACAGGCTGACACCAGGGTACAGCGTGGGATGGCACCGTGGCACAGGGTGGGATGGCACCAGGGGCACAGCAGGGAATGGCACCAGGGGATAGGCAGGGATGACACCGGGACACAGCGCAGGATGACACCAGGGCACATCCCGGGACGGCACCGTGGCACATCAGGGGATGGGGCCGTGGCACAGCTCGGGACGGCCCGGTGTAATGGCACACCCCCTGTGACCCGCGGCACATCNACTCTTTCCAAGAGCAGAACTTCCCTGACCGATGTGATTTCAATTAATTTTTTGAGATAGGACTCTTGCTGGTGATTAATTCATTAGTGCTTTGAGTGGTTGTAAGGGCGGGGAGGGTGACAGTGCATGTAGTTTATTTCAAGAAATCTTATTTACTCATTTACATTTTAATGTGCTCTAGAAAATATTTAAAACCTCAGGCTTTCGAAAACAAATGTACAGCTCTGAGCAGGCAGTGTTTGGGGAGCAAAGATATAATGTTTTTAAGTAAGTCTTAACAGAATCACAGAATGGGTCAGATTTAAAAGGACCATGGGGGATCACCTGGTCCAACCTCCGTGCTCGAGCAGGGCCACCCTAAAGCAGATGGCACAGAACTGCATTGAGTTTTTGGGTATCTCCAGTGAAGGATACTCCACAACCTCTCTGGGCAATCAGGTATCTCTGTGATACCTCCTGAACTGCACTTGCAGTTAAATAAAAGAAAGGCAGAATGGTGTAATGTTCCCAGGATTTCGGAGGCAGACTGGAAGATGGCAGTGGTAGCTGTCAGTGTTCTGTGCTCACCTGGGCTATCCTGAGCAGCCTCACCCTGGGCCTGTGCCTGTACCCCCTGCCCAGAGCCTTGTTTCAGCTCAGCCCATGTGCCTTTAGTCCCCTGCCTCAGCTCTGCCACAAGCATAGCCTTGCCACCAGTCCAGCCCTTAGCTCTGTCTCCTGGATGGACCTTGGACTTGTGGTGTAGCCTTGTTTCCAGTCCTGTCTCTGGCCCCGTGTGCTGCTGCTCCTGCCTGTGCTCCCTGGGTGGACCCTGGACCTGATTCATCTCTGCCCATGTGGGGCATTCCCAGTGAACCCTGCTTTGCTCCTCTTGTTCAGGTCTGTTGGGACAGTGCCCTGGTCCCTGAGGGCACTGGCTGTGCTACAGTCACCCTGGGCTCCTGGCTCACAGCCTCATTGAGGATGTTTGCTCACACTGCTTCCAGATAAGAATCTGTATTAGAAACACATTTTTTTAAGTCTTTTCCATCAAAATGAAAGTCAGTGTGAAACTGAAAACTGAGTTGTAGTGGATTAGAGAGAGAAATGTTTTGTTTGGGTTTTTTTTGAGTCAACATATATTTTGCCCTTTAAAGATGTTACTTATTATTCCCCCAAGAAAATTTCTCAGACAAAAAACCCTCCAAAGCTTGCCTTGTAGCTTGTGTGTTCTCTGAACAAGCTCATTGAGAAACTCTTTCAGATGTGCACTTCTCCAAGTGTTTGATAATTGTCTTACTATTTTGTAGTTGCCTTCAGGCAGCAGAAATGGAAAAGCTCTGTCGCCACACAAGCAAAAATGCCTCCTTGTGATTTTGTACCTGGAAAATACAAAGTAAGTATGCGTACTACACTAGATTTGAATAAAATTGTGTTACTGGGTATAAGTGATAGGCTCATCTGCTATAAATAGTCATAGAATTAAAAAATACTTAAAAATTTGCTTCTTTGGACGAAATCCGACTATTACAACCAGGATATAACCTGTAGATGTACCTGTGTGACAAATCTGTAACTTCTGCATGGTTCATTTGAAAACCTTTAAGGAGAGATACATGCAAAATAGCAATCTTATTTCAAAAGCTGAGTTTCAGAGGTCTGTAGACCTTTTTGTGTGTCAGAATTCATTAAAGTCTTAGTTCTGGGAACAAAAGCCATAGACAGCTGTATAGTCTGTGTGATTCACTGCAACTCCATTATTCTGGATCTTTAGAAAGCATAAATGGATACTGACTTTTCTATTCCACTCAGTCCTATCCATATGAACGTATGCAGAAGATTCGTGAACAATACATTGTCCCTTCGCTGCGAATGTATTACAACAAGCCATTGTTGCTGTATCAAGGACATATGCAATGGTTGTTTGATTATGAAGGACGAAGATACCTTGATCTCTTTGCTGGGATCGTCACTGTCAGTGTTGGTCACTGTCACCCGTAAGTATGTTGCTTTTTTCTTTATGGTATAAAATACAGGAAGAGATACCTATGCTGGTTTGGTTCCTCATTAATCTGTAGCACTGCATGCCTAAAACCAGAACATAATTTACTGACTGTCATGTATCACTTACATTAAGTTTGACTTCTGCTACGTTTTGAAGAATTCAGTAATTTGGTCTACTTGTTCATCCATCTGGCAAATGGTGCAGCATCTGCATTTGCAGAATTAATAACACATAGGTGTGTGTGTATGAGTGTGGAATATGTGTGGAATTGAATCCCTTTGTGTCCTCTTGTGCTACATGCAGGAAGGTAACTATGGCTACGCAGGAACAGCTTGCTCGCCTGTGGCACACCACGAATATCTACATGCACCCATCGATCCACGAGTATGCTGAAAAGCTGACTTCCCTCCTTCCAGATCCACTGAAGGTACTTTGCTTCTGACAGGAGCAGGTGCTGGTGAAAAGGGTGGCTGTTTATAAGAAGTATTTCCTGAATAAATGAGGGCTATGATATCTCTAGAGGGAAAACCTGTATGGGGACTACAGACTTTCAGAATAAGAGCATGATGACCCTCCAGGCCTTTTTCTTAGACCTGCATACAGACAAGCATAATATCACAAGCTCCTGTTCTGTTTGTTTTCTCCCTTCACTTATCACTTATCACTTATTACTTACCACAATGCATTAAGGGGCACTGCCAGCTTAAAAATCACTGGATGAACTATGAAGATATTAGCTATTCTTACATGCATGCAGCCTTAATTTTCTAGATCTCATGAAAATTCACAGTGAGAAGTGTTTCACAGTATTTTGTGTAATGAGCTTTACTGACATTTAAATAAATAAACAACAAAAATGTCATGATTCATATGAAGAGAAATCTTAAGAAAAGTAATTTTTGTTTTCAGGTAAAATAAACTGGTGATAAAATGAAACTGGGCTAGCAGAAGAGTATGAAACTATTGCAATCCTAAAGATGGAAGGAGGATTAAAAAAAAATAGAAACTGTCTTGTGCCATTTGACCAAAGACTTTAATTTCTTTCCATCAGTATCCCCTCTTAGGAAAACCTGACCATTGAAACTCTTTCAGATTTATCTGTACCCTCCCTGAGCACATCAGTTAGCTCTTACCTGTAGTGTAAGGGCAACACTGAGTTTATGGTGGTGAAGTCACCCTGTGGTAGTGATAGGTGATAAGTGATAGCTCATGTTTCTAAGTGACATAGTCTGAAGATGTTGACTGTGTGCTGCACTGATCCTAAGCATTCTCCCACAGGTTGTTTATCTAACCAACAGCGGGTCGGAAGCCAATGACTTGGCTATGTTCATGGCAAGGCTACACACTCGTAACTTCGACATCATCTCTCTGAGGTAATACTGATAGATCCATACAAAACCCCCTTGTGCATGCAGTCAGTCTCAATATGCCTAAATCAAGATGTAACAGGGAACAGTTTAACTCCAGATCTGCAGAAAAGAATGCTATAAAATGATTTTATTTGACAAAGAGGAATTGAAGTTGAAGGGCAGTTGAAGTTTTGACACAGTATTTTAGGACTAGTTTGCAACAAAAACACAAACTGCAATTTTTGCTTACGTTACTTATAAAAAGGTCTTGTCTCTGTGTCCAGGGTGTGCTGTGGTGGACCTTTGTTCAGGGCCAGGGCAAGATTCGGTAATTGCTACTTTCTCACTTCATTTCACTCGTACGGTGCCCCTTTTGGGGGCATACAAAGGTACCTCTGGAACAGTGGAGCAGTGAACCTCAGCAGGGAACTGCTCTGGCTGAAAGCTTAACTGGTGGAAGGATATTTTTTGCCTTGTTTGTTTAGTTGCCTTGTTTTTCTGGCAGAGCCCTGAACCACAGGTCACTGCATGGGTTCACAAACAGGTCTTCTGGCTTAATGACAGAGGTGGTGCAGGGGTGGGCACCAGTACACTGTAAGCACCAGTGTGAGCAGTTCTCTTTGCTGTACATCCCAGGAAGCCTCAAATATTAGACTAGAAGGCTGCGTTATGAAGAGTTTTATTTTTCTGTTGTTGTGTTCATTAACATTGGGTACCCACCTTGCTTGTATATTGTCATAAATGAACTTCTGATTTGTGTATAAAACTTCCAGCAAACCACCATGTGGTTTAATGATTGGCAGCATCTGTTGGAGAGAGCAGCGGTTTCCAAGATTCAAAGGACAGAGATGTTTGCTCTGTAGGGCTCAGGTGTTACCACAGAACTTGCTGAGAAACTGTCTGAATTGCTGTTGTTTCCAATCATTGTTCTCTTCTCCTTGCAAGCATTACCTCATGATTTTAACATTTGAAATTGCAGGAAACCAGTACTTGGGCAACCATGGATCTTCGAAAACCAGAGCAAAAAGTGGCAGTAGGAATCTTCCTGTTTTGAGTACAACAATACACATTTTCCCCAATAATTTGTAGCTCAGAAGTATGTCTTCTCAGAACTAATATTGCCTCAGACTCTTCTTGGAAATGAGTAATGTTCATCTGCTTTGTTTGAACAGAGGAGCGTACCATGGAGGCAGCCCTTACACACTGGGTTTGACATCTCTTGGTCCTTATAAGCATGGTGTTGCCAATGGCTTTGGCTGTACAACAGTGANAACTGCAGTATAGCTGCTTCTGCTGTGTAAGCCCAACAAGAGCCAGACTCCCCTTTTCTGCTTTGTATGGTTACTTAGGTTAATTTGGAGTCAGGACAGGCATAACATGAGGGGTCCTGATTTTGCAGTCGTGCTTGGTGCTTGCATGGAAGTGTAAGGAGCAAAATAATAATGCTCAGAACCCCTTTTCCCTCAGAACACCTTGTCTTGGCAGATCTGTGCAAAGCTGCTTTCAGATGGTCTGAAGAAAATCCTTCCCTGTAATGAAAAGAAACCCTCTTTCAGCAAGATAGAAGACATATCTATTAAGGAGATCCATTAGGGTTAAATGCAATACTTTATCTCCCTGCCCTTGAGCAGATGGGAGTAGCTTTCTGTCTGGAAACTGGCACTGGCAGCTCTGATGATTACTGGTGATAGCTCAGCCACAGCACTGACCATAGGAGGGCTCATTTGTAGCAGCTTCCCAGTCTGTCTTAGTGAGTTGCCTGAAGTCGTGTGGTATTTCATCAGCAACAAGGATTAGAAAGTTCAAGTTCACTCTTCTAGCTAGGTCTGCCTGCATCCCTCTATTTTGCAGATTTTATTCATATTTGAGATTATTGAAATACTGCCAGCAACTCTTATAATTAATCTTAGATAACCAATATGTTAAATTAAAGAAGAAAACTAGGGGAAAAAAATCAATTGACTGTTGCTGAAATAGTCTAAACTTATCAGTTCCAAAACAGCTTCTGCTCTACCAGTTTGTGAGTGAGTAGTTTGTTGTTATTCCCAAGTGTTCTTCAGACAACTTGCTTGAACTGCATTTGCCCCTTGACCCTAACAGACTTTTTTGTTTTGTTTTGTCATTAGTCATTAGATCAAAAGATCTCTTAGAAACGTATCATCAGATCTGTAGCTATTTCTCTTACGCTTGACAGACAATGTTACCAGATGTTTTTCGTGGTCCATGGGGAGGCAGCCGTTGTAGAGATTCTCCAGTGCAAACTGTTCGAAAATGCAGCTGTCCTGAAGGTTGGTCAATGACAAAGAGCTTTTGGCTTTTAGATTAGAGAATACTAGAGGGCTGTGAAAATAGGTTATAGCTACCTCCTCAAGAAAGGTAGATGCCTAGTCAGGATTTGCAAGGGCAACCAAAGAAAATATTGCAGAGAATCTCATGCCACTGGTTCCCAAAGAGAAAAACTTGCAACAGGTATCACCTCAGATTTCTTCTTGAAATACCAGCCTTTGTTTCCAGTATTTGTCATGATCAGTTTGGAACGTAGTGGAACTCAATTTGGCACATCTGGAAGAAGTGTTGGTGATGTTTTCTGAAGTTTTGACAGCTTTCCAGCTTTTAGCTTATAGAAATAGGGCAAATAGTATGGACAACCTGAAGCCAGTGATAGGCAAGGCTTATATGGGGCAAAACATCCCATACACAACACAATGTAAAAGCTCCTCTGCTGCTCTGCTGTTAACAATTACAATAATTTTATCCACTGTTTCAACAAGCACTCTTTAGACTTCTAATTCACATGCATATGTAACAGAATGTTTTCTTCTTTGCCCTGCCATCCCTAGTGAGTGGGAGCACTATCTCTATTAATTACTCTGTTCTTTATTTCAGTCTAGACTAATATGCAGCTGTATTCTCCAGAATCCTCATACCTGGACTAACTTAAGGACTGATGTGTACTAACCTCTGAGAAAATGTCTGCTTATTTCTTCCACTGATGGATGTGATACTGACCTGTATAATGAGTCCTGTCATCTGTCATCTTTGCCTTGCTTTTTGGAACTGGCATTCCTTAGAGAGTGGTTTAAGAGAAAAGAAGGGACACTCTCCTGTAATGTTTAGCCTTTTACTGTGTCTTTGAGAGGTGATATTTGCCATGTAGTCAGATAGTACTTGTTGCTTTTGTGTAATTTCATGTTTTGAAGGTAGTTTTGTGTCATATCAAGTTAATTCCCTTTTAACTGTTTCCCCTCTAAACAGGTGCATGCAATGCAAAAGACCAGTACATTGAACAGTTCAAAGATACTCTGAATACCTCAGTGCCCAAGACAGTAGCTGGATTTATTGCTGAACCAATTCAAGTAGGTAGTTTGCAATTTCTCAATTGTGATAGCACAAATAGTGTAAAATATTCAAGTCTGATATTCTTTAGCTACATCCTGAACATAGACTTCTGATGATTTTTATTATTATTTTTGAATGCCTTAAACACCTTAAATGTTTGAAAGATTGGATTCACTGCCTTAAAATTTCAGCTTTTGTCACTGATTTCAGTGAAGCTAGAATTTTGCTCATGAAGTTAAATACAAAATCATTATTAAACATACACATTTTTTCTGCATTTAAATAGTGATACAATGCATGCTACTGTTTGGTTTCTAACGCTTTCTGCCCATTTTCATACTGCTTTTCTCTTTACTGTTTCTGTACACTTTTAACTCAATCCCCCTTCCATGTCTTCCCAGTCGTGTTATACACTGTATTTTTAGCAGCTCTCCAGCGAAAGATGACCACAGGATTCATTCTCTTAGTGTTTCACCCTGTGTTCAATATTGCTATGTGTGTGATTCTTCAGTAGGAAAAGTGGAGAATTTCTCTCTGGCAAGAAAAATATAAAAAAAAGTGAGAATGGTGACCAGAGAGAAAATTGGAGCAGTTTTCTGTTTTTGCCATGTTCTAAGGTCTTACATACTTGAGTCTAAGACGCTTTGCAGTTCAGGTGCAGCATGAAATTGAATTTCTCATCCAAATGAAAACTGCCAAGGTGAAAGGAAATTGAGGAAACAATGTTCTAATCAAATTAACCAAAGAAGGAATGTGAATTCTCTGTTCAACTTTGCAATTGAAAGCAGTTTCTGGGTCTCCCCGTGTTTAGGTTTTCAAGGTCCTCGTTTTGGCAGTTTATTTTTAATTGACTCAGTATTACAGTGACCCAGTTTACAGCATGGCCTCACAAACACTCATACCAGCACAACTAAGGAACAGCAGAAAGCGCTGTGGAATGGGAAGGAGTGATCCGAGCACAAGCTTTTTGAAGCAGCTCCATTGCTGCAGCCAGAAGCTTGAGACAACAGTCTTGCTATTACCTGAGGGTTGCCAGGAACTCCTGTTTCCCTGTTTGTTCTTGAAGACCTTGTCTTTCTCTCTTGGCAGGGTGTTAACGGAGCTGTTCAGTACCCAAGAAATTTCTTAAAGGAAGCTTATCGGCTGATACGGGAAAGAGGGGGCGTTTGTATCTCAGATGAAGTGAGTTGGGTTTTTTTTCACACAAGAGCTCTAGAATTCGGGCTACCTCTGAAAGTTGTCATGAAAGAATCTAAATGAAGGCTGGAAATAATCTAAATTAAATGCTATGCACTTCATAGCTTAAGTTTAACATGGTGCTTTTTTTCATGCCTAGAAGCCTGCCAGTCTTTACTGCCTTTATTCTGATTTTGAACAAAGGTAACATTTGTAGCAGACTTCAGTCCTCACCTTTTGGGAGCAGGAAATTTGCACAAATATGCAGCTAATAAATGCCAGTTGTGATGTGAGGTTTGTCGCAATAACCATTCCTCTTATGAGTGTTGTTGACATACAAAAAGTATAGAAGAGAGCTGATGGCTGTACCTTTGCAAACGCATTTTAGAAATAGAATTTTCTTAGCTAAAACTGTTTTGAAATAGTATCAAATGCTTCAAAGTGATTGTGATACACAGCTCAAGCATTGCAGTGGCAGAAATCAGCAGTCTTGAGGTTGCTTTTAAGTGTCATAAGAATCTGCATTTCCTCTCAATTTTGATGTGGAATTGCATCTTATATATGCATCTCACCAGGCCTAAGACATGATGATGTGTTATCACATCAAAGAAAAACTCAGTTACAATAAATAGTACTTTGTGCAGAGCCATCTGAACAAGGATCCTCATACAAGTTGAGTCAGGATGTAGTTGCAGTTTAATGCAAATCAGTAACAATAGAAAGACAATGAAAGAAACTGTATTGTAAAGCATGAGAAAGTGATGGAGATTTTTCTCTCGATTTTTCCTTTGAAAGGTACAGACAGGATTTGGACGGACAGGCAGCCATTTCTGGGGATTTCAAACACATGATGTACTCCCTGACATTGTTACTTTGGCTAAAGGAATTGGTAATGGCTTCCCAATGGCAGCTGTTGTTACAACAAAAGGTATGTGTTCTGTTCTGCTGTAACGTAAAACAGAGTATTTACAAAACATGCTACACAATAATTACTAAGAGATGTGTGTTCGAAAAGCTGAGTTTCATTAATAATCTTTATCTTTTGACAAATTAATTGGATTCTCCTGACTCACTTGTTTTGCTCAGTGTTGTGCTATACCAGTGCAAAGTTCTATTTGCATAACTGAACCAGGAATGACCTTGTGAGTTATGCATAGAGGTGGTAACAGAGCCTGGAAATCCTCACAGGATTCAACATTTTACTAGTCAATGCACTGTGTTAGCCAGCTGCTTGATTCATGCAAATAGATGGCTGAATCAAGTGAGGAAAAATGGTAGATGTCAGATGATAGCATATGTTAGAAGCGTGACTTTTTAAAAAAGGTTTTGTTTTGGCATCTGCTAGACACTGTAGCTTTTGTAAGTAGTCATGTTTTGCACAGACTGCTTGCAGGAAATCTTACTGCATTGTCACCAGTAGAATCAGGGTTGAAACACAGCAAATGTAACTTAACTGTTCAGGCAGGTAAGCACAAACAAGGCAGAGGAGGCCACCAAGGTGATCAGAGGGATGGAGCACCTCTCCTATGAGGAAAGGCTGAGAGAATTGGGATTGTTCAGCCTGGAGAGGAGAAGGCTTTGGGGTGAGCTAATTGTGGCCTTTCAGTACAAGAAAGCTGTAGAGGGACTTTTAACAAGAGCATGTAGTGAAAGGACAAGAGGGAATAGCTTCCAACTGAAAGAGAGTAGGCTTAGATTAGGTATTAGAAAAAAATTTTCAGTGAGGGTGGTGAGGCACTGTAACAGGCTTCCCAGAAAAGGTGTGGGTGCCCCATCCCTGGAAGTGTTCAAGGCCAGGATGGACGGAGCTCTGAGCAACCTGGTCTAGTTCAAGGTGTCCCTACCCAAGGCATGGGGTTGGATCTGGAAGATGTTTCAGGTCCCTTCCAACCCAAACCATTCCATGATTCTGTTATTCTATGAGACTATGATTCTGTGAACTGAAAGAGTAATCAGTGTTGTCCTTTTTCTCTTAGAGATTGCAGCTTCCTTGGCTCAAAATCTTCACTTTAATACATTTGGAGGAAGCCCTTTGGCCTGCGTAGTTGGAACTGCAGTTCTTGATGTACGGAGAACGTAATATAAGTTTTTATATACCACACTTCCTTTTGTATCAAAAAATGGAAAATATTTACATGTATGAAGTGCTGTGTGTGCAGTTTTCTAAAATAACTGTGTAAAGTGCATAAACATAGGCATGGGTTATGCATATGTAGCCAATGTACCCTGTGTGTAGGAAAAAACCTGATTTTGCAAAAATTTTCAAATCTCTAGAAAGAACAGGAGTCCTCTAATTATGTTTTCAGAATGATCTTTATCTCCCTTAGGTTCTTTACTTCGTTAATAAAAATGTAGAAAAGTACTTTCTCAAAAGCCTTAGCTAACTATTTCACAGGACTACACAAATCCTCAGCGGAAGCAGAAGTGCCTCATGAAAAAGATGACAACAATTTGCAACAAATTTCACTTATTATCCAGTAAAAAAATCAGTGAGTGGTTAGTAAGTTGCTAGTTAATTTGCCTTGATCATGTACAGACCATTCACTCCCGAATCTCACTTCTGCTGTTCCAGATTACAGATACAGTTTCTTGTCATGTTACTTTCACGAGTGTTTTGGTGGGTTAAACTATTTTAGAAGGATGATCATAGAACTAAAAAGATTTCAAAAAAACAGTTAACAAATAAGAAGGAACCTGTATTTGAAGTTCTTTTGACCCTGAACAAACTTTGAGCCTGTCTCTGAAATAATTCCATGGAGATTGTCAGACCAGGAAAAGTAAAATGGAGTTGAAAGGGAAAACAAAAAAAGACCATGAGAAACAACACTTTATCTTCTGTAAATTTTTTTT
>VXBX01000235.1:212924-243021 GCA_013400415.1 Scytalopus superciliaris | reverse complement strand
TTCGCCACCGCCAGCGGGCTCCGCGTCACCGTGGAGGATGCCAAGTGCATCCAGGCCAACGCCTTCATCCAGGGGGGATGCCAGAGGACTGGGGGAAGCCCCGGTGACCGGGACCGGGATCCTCAGGGCGGGATAGGCAAGGGCGATTAAGAGGCTGGAGCATCTCCGGTGAGGAGCGGCTGCGGGAGCTGGGCTGTTTGGAGAAGAGAGGGCTGCGAAGGGGTGTCATTACTGCAGATGAATAAAGCTCCCTGTGCCCTGAGTGCTCCTGCACACCTGCCAGCGTGGCGGCTTCGTGCCCCTGTTCGATGTCCTGGCACCTGCCAGACCCCCGGCTCCTCCTGGCCGTGCTTGGGTGCACGAGCAATTTCTCAGGTTATCCGTCTTTTAAGTGTTTTTTTTTAATCATGTCTTACCCCAAAGCCAGAAGGTTGGGTTTATGTGAGCTCTGACAGAGGGCAGAGATGCGGACACTGGTCTGCAGTTGCCAGCTGGTTACTCAGATGGCTGTTCTGCGCTCAGTAAGCCCCAGGAGGGGGTTTGCCCTGTGGGTGACCAGTGAAATACATACCTGCTTTTCCAAAAGCAGCTGGTGTCACCCTGCTTTGTTCCTGAGGTACTCTGTTCCTGCAGGCTCTACAGAGCAGTGAGTGCTGGTGGCAGGTGGGATAGCGTGGAGCAGCTTGCCCCCATCAGGCTTGGCAAAGGCAGGATTCAGCATATATTTCAGTGGTGAACTCACTGTTCTGTTCTTACATTCCTTTATTATTTGAAATGTTTATTCTTGCTTTGAGCGAAGAAAAGTAAGTATTGTTTCTGGAAGAAGGGTACCATTGTGTAGTTCCATGAATGTTTCCAGCTCCAGAAGTAGGCAACTTCAGGCTTTGATGTTTGTAGCGTGTTTTTAAACCATAAAAGACAAGTGTTTAGGTTTTCATGACTGTGCTATGCTACCTTGTTTCTAGTGTGACATGATTGTGTTTTGTTAGTTTTGAGGATGAAGACCCATTTTTCTGTAGTCTTTACTATGTTGCCTGTAGAAGTCACTTTGCACTTCACTGATTTCTGAAAATTAAAGATCTAAATTTAAGGAAATAAGTGCAAACTCTGAAACAGTTGCAGAAACTCCCCATTTTTAATCTCCTTACTTTAACTTACAGGCAGAAATTTTTCAGGAATTTGCTGTTCAGGAGGAATCAGTGGTGTTCAGGATCAATTTGTCTGTTCTTATCGACTGCTTGACCATTTTTGGAACCAGCTCTTTGCCAGGTGTGGTATATTTCCTATGAATATGTGCAGGGCTGTGTGAGTGCTGCAGGATGCACTGTGTGCTCAGGGGGAGTGGAGTGATACCATGGCAGTTCTTTGGGCAGTTCTGCCGTGGCAGCTGTGTGTTGAACTCCACATTTCTCTGCAGTTTTTGTTGTGAATGACCTAAAGACCTAAATCAAGTGTACTGAACAGCACTGTGATTTTGGGAAACCAGAGGTTCGGATGGTGATTATGTTACTAAAGGAGGGTGTGACTGCGAGCTAAGCTGTGTTAACTTGAGTTTGGGTTGCATAGGTTACACTAGTGGTAAAGCAAGATGATGTAAGCCACAGGAGCATGGAGAATTTTCCAGTTCCTCTGAACTATTTGTGGTGTATACATCTGTATTATCACAGCTAGCATTAATGTGTTTCATAGATGAAATTATTTGGATTTGAACTGTCTACACACAAATCATTTCATTTTGGTGCATAACACTTCAGAGTGGGTCTAGGAGGCTGCTCTCAATATGCTACAGTAATGTATTGGAGGCTGGACCAAACATGCTGAATCAAATTCATCTGTGCTCCATGTCCCAGTAGAATGTGAATTTTCTAATGTGATCAAATGTGCTAGCTGTGGTCTGTGCAGAATGTGTATTTCATTCTCCTTTTCAGGAACATCAACGGCCCTTAGGATGTGTTACCGTGGTTATGGCCATCCCCTGATGCTGTTCTTGGAAGAAGGTGGAGTAGTGACAGTATGCAAAATCAACACTCAAGAACCCGAGGAGCTGTTAGATTTTGATTTCTGCAGTACAAAGGTTGTTAATAAAATCATCCTGCAGTCGGAGGGGCTGCGAGAAGCATTTGCTGAGCTGGATATGACCAGTGAAGTTCTGCAGATTACCATGTCTCCAGATAAACCCTACTTCAGGTACTGGAAACTGTGCTTTCAACTCCAATGTTCATGCTTGGCCTCCATTGGTGAGGACTGGAAGTTTTCAGAGTGGAGAGGAGGGGACTATTTTAGAATACTGCTTCATTTCAGGAAGAATTGTAATGAAAGTAGCAAATCACAGTATGTAATCTAGTCAATGTAACAAACAATTGCAATCTGATAAACGTGACACTGGTGTGGACAGGTTAGCATTTTTAACTAAAGTGAAGCAGACAGCTGTGTTGTGTGAAACAGCCATTGGGATGTGCACAGTGACTCATTCTGATGAGTTTTTAGAGAGCTGTGATCAGGTATTTTGAGATGATGCTTTTTGTCTTCCAGGTTATCCACTTTTGGAAATGCTGGAAGCGCACATCTGGACTATCCCAGGGACTCCGATTTGATGGAAGCATTCCACTGCAACCAGACCCAGACAAACAGGTTATTAAGTCTCTGATCAATGCCCTCTGTGCCAGGTCACATGTGCTTGATGGGAAGTTTGAAAACTGTTTTTGCATTACTGTATCACTTATTTCACTAGTATGGGGGGAGAAAATATTTCCAATCTGATGGTAAAGGTCTGTGTCTAATCAAAACCTAAGTGATAACAATATCAGTCCAATGTTGTTAACCAGGTAAAGACCAAATAAGTTTGTTCCTAATTGTTTTTTTTTTATTCTGTGGCTTTGTTTAGGAGTAAGGTTTCGGCTCCTCTTTGCACAATGTGTTTTTTTCAGATTACTTTTTTTTTTCCTTGTAGGTACAAGATTTCTTTGCTTAAACCATCTACAAAGGCACTGGCTTTGTCTTGTAAAGTGTCCATTCGAACAGATGCTCAAGGATTTCTTTCACTTCAGTATATGATTAGGAATGAAGACGGACAGATCTGTTTTGTGGAATACTATTGCTGCCCTGATGAGGATGTTACTGAAGGAGAACTGTAGATGTATGTTCTGGCGTCTGTAATATATTTTTTGTTACATAAAATACTATATTTTTTTTTTTACAAACTAAATGAAAGATGTAAAGATTGATAGACTTTATATTGTTCCTTTTTTTAACCCTGCAGTAAGAAATCTGAAGACTTTAATTTTCTTCCCTTGCAAACATTTCTTAGCCTTGACTCAAAAAAACTGATGCTGAAAAAGCAAAAAGGGGAGCTGATCTGTAGACAATGGTTGCAGCAGAGATGTTAAAGTAGCCTTTGTGTAATACGTTGCTGCTTTTTACAATGTTCTCCAAGAATTTTTGTCTGTGTTTTGTTTTTGGCTTTGGCTTGTAGTAATCAATTACATAAGATAAAATTTGAATACTAGCTGTATATTAGCCAGTTAACTTACAGTGACTTAAAACCAAATTGGTCTTGAAAAAGGATAACATTTTCAAACTAAGTTCTTAATATGAGCCCGTAGTTTCTTTCTGGCAAATGTTGACATGTTTTGCCAGTGCAGCCACTAGGCTGCTCCTCATCTTGATTAATTCTTAATATACCTCAATTCCTTGGAATTTTGTCTGATACTAGGTTGCCATTTTGTAGTAACATTCTGCAGTACTGGTGTTGAATTGGCAAATTGATATAGAAGCCAGGATATACTTACTCATTACTCACAACTGTTCTGGCAACATGATTGTTTTGGATCAGTAATTTATTACACATCTGCTGCTGAGATGTTTGTGTATGTACGTGACGCCATTTCTACCCTGCTACTTTCTACTAATGCTGTTAAAAAACAGAAGAAGGGAAAAAAGTTTCGTATTCATATTCATTTACCTTCTCAATAGCCTTTTTCAGCAACAGGAGGCACTCCTAAACTGGAGTAAAAGAATGTCTGCCTGTGTCCCATGGAGTGGTGTCTTCATATCACTGCTAAAAATGGGGCTAACCTCATACTCACTGCAAAGGGAGTGTGGCTTCTGGACAGGTTTCTGCAGCGTTCAGCTTTGCAGAGCAGCAGGGTGGATTGTGTTTAGGTCAAAATTTCTCCTTTCATACCTCTCCTTGGGGATCAAGTCTGCTCAGGACAGAAGGTCCAGCCAGGCATTGGATTGGATGCGGAGTCTGCAAATCACATTCCAGGGGACCTTCCTACCTTCCTGACATGGGATGTGATCCCAGGGTCATTGAGCTGCAGGTTTTTTCTGCAGCCTTAGACTGTGGTCAGGTTTTATTCTTTGTCAGATGAGGTGCTGCTTAGCACCTGTGGAAAACAGTACATTTGTATGTTACCAAGTGGTTTGCTCCACAGTTCAACAGAATCCTTTGGGATTATTTTAGATTTAAAATATTTCTGTTGACCATTTTTCACATCTTCCTCGTGTCAGCAAGTATACTTTCACAGTGCAGTGTTAGCTGTTCAGTTTTGTTGTGTTTCATGCAAATAATCCCATTTATTGCAATAAATTTTATATCTGAAAAATAATTAAAAAATTTTGAACTACAGGGCTGATAACCATACCTAATAATAAGTTACTCTTATTTGTTTGGTGTTTGTTTGTTTTTTTTTTTTTTCCAAACTAAAGTATTTAATATAGGTGAACTTCCTTTTGGCTTACTGTTTCAGTTTCTTCAGTGAAAAAAAAAAAGTTATGGTCTCACCAGGAATTATTAATGTTATCGCTGACTACTGAGTGTTAAGAATGATTTACATAATCTCTGGATGGCAGGATAAAAATGAAGCAGAATACAGCACTTTCTAACTGTGATTTATTTCAGAGTATCCAAGTTCCTTGTATTGTGCTCAAGGATATTGCTGTGGTTTAACATTTGTATTTTTATATAATTGCGTACAGATGTACTGTGTTACTTCTTAAAATAGTAGTTTTAATGATTTCTTATATAAGCTACCAACAGTGATCGTGGAAATAAAATCCTAGGAAGTTAGAGCACCACAGAATACCAGAATGTAACTACTGCATTTCATAAATGGTAGGTATTACAGACATGCATGGGTTATGCAGGACTTAATGTCTGTACCCGAAATGGGCTGAGTCCAGACCTAGACTTATGTAGGTGGGGTCATGCTTGTGCACCTTGTGCTTTTTGTTCTAGGGGAACAAAAACATGGGAAGTTTGGGCTACAGCCTCAGTGCTGTATGACAACAAGTGGATTTAGGATCCATCTGTGATGGATTCTATTACATATCTGCCTTCAAACACAGATAATAAATAGGGTGATAATAAAAAGGGGTGAAGAGGAGAACGACTGGCAAGGCACTGTATCTTTTTGACCTTGAAAGTTACTTATATTCTGCAGACCTCCACTGTTAGATTTAAGTTCCTGCCACATTTTGCATGAGATCCAGAACTCGGGTTAGTTTAGTACCTTTTGTCTCTGCTATTTGACAAGTCTCTTCCTCTTGCAGACTATGGGAAACCTGCACCAGAAGAAATGTTTACTTCATGTTTTTCCATTTAATAGTATCACAGAACAGACTTGTCATAACTCAGATTTTGCCCACCTGCTCTCTTATAAAATGGTACATGTGAGCACTCAGCATTACTGGTGGTGTAAACTAAACCAGTTCCTGGGTGGGAACTGTAACCAGCATCCTCCACTCAGGTTCAATGATTTAGCCATGGTAGGAGCTGCCTGGCAGCTCTAATGGGGCAGCACTGGGGGCTGTGGGCATCCCAGATCCAGAGGCCACAAAACTGTAAAATGATTTTCGCTCCAGTTATTTTAGTATGTGCTTTTCAGAGTAAGAACTAGCCTCAGGTCTTGAAGAAGGCACTTCTTTGATTCTATCAGAAAAAGACTACCAACAGACCTTGGGTCCCCACCAGTCTGCAAAGATAGCAGAAGTTAAAATAATGCCTTTGGTTCTTGGTCCTGACAATCTTTATGCAACAGAAAGCCAAAAATGTTGGTACTAATGTTATCTCCTGCATCCCAGCATGATGAGTTCTTGTGTCTCCTTGGCTTTCTATACTGACTTGGATCTATAAAGACTGTTGAACACAAAATTCCCCAAAAGGAATCGAGTTCTATACCTCTGTTTCAAAGTTAGTCATGGGAATGAATGAGTTGTTTTTATGCGTGGATATATAAGGAAGTGATATTCTTATATTCTTGACTAGACAGGCCTTTAGTGTAGTTAGTGGAGGAGCTGGGGAAACTGACATAAACCACATGCTCTTTCCTGTAGGTATCTGTTTTTAACTTCATTTTGCAGCAGCTTGTAAACCCCTAAGAATCCAGCAGGTGGGTCTTACCAAAATAAATATGTAGAAATTGCATAATTATAGTAGCACTAAACAGTGCTTTTGCTGATAGAACACATTAAACTGAAAAAATACAGAATTATTTTTAAAACTGAGGTATTACATAATAGACACTTGGTGCCTTCCCATTGAGACAGAAATTCATTTTTATGGGAATCTGTCTTTGAAGGAGGCCAGGACTGCTTAGGTATAAATGGAGGAGACAAGTGTATTCAGCCTCTTTCTGCCCTGCTTCTGTCCTTAGCTGGGCTCTAACAAAGCACAGGGCAGTGCATTAGCATTGCTGCAGACAATTAATTGTGAGGGCTCTTCAAGGGAGTGAGTGGTGGAGGGAAATGCAGTTGGATGCCCACACAGCTCTGATCTGTTTGTGGAGTTAATAGACTCACAGGAGTGAGAAGTGTGCTTGAATATCGACCATGGCTGTGAATGTCAGGCTGTGCAAATAGCCTGGAGAAATGCATCCAAAGGAAGTCTAGAAAGAGATGCACCACCCAGGTAAAGCTCCTCTTTTGTTATACCATTTAAAATCTAGGCAGAGAGACTGGGAATTTCACTCCCACTCCCAACACATCAGCATTGGAGGTGGTGTCATTGATGGAGGTGTAGGGGTGTGGGTGTATATGAAAAATTTCTGTGGGGAATTGAGCAGCCTCCTACCCTTCCAGCTCAGATGGGACTATAGGGTTGACCTAAAAGGAGCAAGTGACCAGAAAGCTGGAGCCCTTAGATAACATCCATTTGTGTGGATTTCCCCCCATAAATGCTGGTGGGCTGCAGCAATGGGTTTGCAACACTAAAGGATGGGCATGAAGCTGCTCCACCCAGTCAGGCAGTAACTGCAGGGGGTTTGCAGTGAGACCAGACTGCTGTGCCTCTGCCGCCTTGAAAACCAGACAGCTGTCCTAGCAGAGAAACTCCTCTTGAGATTCATCCAGAAGTCAGAGCAGCAAGGACTGAGGTGCCCATGTGAACCCCAGCAGTGCAGGCTGAGGGTCCTGCCTCCCAGGCTACACCTGCCCAGGTAGATGCTGCATGAGATGCCCCTGGGCTTGGGGAGGTAGGGTGCTGGGGTGATGCACAGCTGGAATCTGCACTGTGAAATCTTCATCCTGTGAGTTACAGAGCCACCTGCAAGCAGGAATGGGCTGATCCAGAGTCTTGCTGGGAGTTATTTGCAAAAACTTCTAGTTGGCCTGGGCCAACACCACAGCAGGGCCCATCCCAAGCAGAGTTAATGACAGAGGTGGTCTCAGTCGAGTGCCTGAGAATATTCCCAGCCACTTTTATAGGCAAAGCCTGATGAATCACCAAGAACATGTTGCCTCTTCACAGTTTTGCAATAAGCTGTCCCTGTTGACCCAGGGAGGTCTTTCTTAAGTGCTGCCATCAGTTTGTTGCAAAATGTGGAATATAATTAAAACTTTTTTTAAGTTGGGATGTTACTTGATGTTGATCTTTATATACTTTCAAGCCTCATCAACAAGAAAGGAGATTTAATCCGTGAAACAGATAGCAGCTAGCTATATAACAAGGTCTAAGTGATGTCCAGTATAAGAACTGAGAGAATCATTAGCCAGTAGAAGATAGAATAGTAATTAGTAGGAGAACTGTGTAACTTGTAGCCAATGAATTTTAATGCTCATGTTTGCTAAATGTTGAGGATTCCATCTGGTCCAGGCAGCTCGCTTTGCAAGCTGCAATTCAAGGTACAGATTGGGTGGGAGCCCAAGAGGAGGTCGTGAACTGGCAACCCTTTGGTTAACAAAGGGTACCACAAAGGTGGATGGAAACTGGGAGGCACAGCAGGAGCCAAGAATTGCCAGCTTTTTGGATAACAAAGGAGATGAAGAACAGTGATGAGTGATGCCAGCCAGGTGGATGAACACAGAGAGTGAGGCAGGAGCTGACTTGGGAGAAAGAGCCAGACTTGCACATGGCTCAGATTGTGAGGCTATAAAACCCCTGAGGTCCTTTGTTCAGGGTACCTCCTTGGGAGCATCAGCTCAGGCTGTTCTGTGCTACTGCACTGTGAATAAATTGCTTTATGGAACAAGACACCTGAGACTCTCTGTGAAAAACTTGGGGTCAAACTAGGAAGGAAACCTGGTCTGACTGTGTGAGTGGGGTGTGCAGGAGGTGAAGCAGGGACCTGTCAGGACACTGGAGCTGCCCGTGGTGAATGGGCTTCAGTTCGAGCAGTGAAAGTCTCTGGCACTGTGAGTGTGCCTGCCAGACAGTGTTCTGAATTGTCAGACTAGGAAGTTTTCTGAACACTAGAATGAAGAAGTAGTAAAAAGTTTTGATAGCATGCATGATGTGTGGAATATCACTGAGCATCCATGATTGGGCAACCAAAATAATCAATGTCTCTCTCTCTTGACTGTGTAATTACTGGCTTGTTGCACACCCAGTAACAATTCCCATTTTTCTGGACAACAAGCTGGTTGGAGATGTTCATTCTCCTAATTAAATAATGGCATGAAACAAGTTCCAGAGGAGCTAGGGGATACCCAGGCTGTACTCACTCACAGCACTGGGGAGGGTGTCCCTTGAGAGCTGTCACTCTCCAGAGCTGACCAAGGCTCCCAGAAAGGTTTCCAGAGAGGCACGGGCTGCACAGAGCTGGCAGCCAGTATAGCTTCTTCCATGCTGCAACTCAGACCAGGCAATCCCATATGGCTTTAATTATGCAGATATTTGCAAGGGGGCATACTGCCAGAGACCCATCAGCCAAAGTGTCTGTGGAGGGAACTGCCAGCCTGCCCCATGTGATTTCTTCACGTGGCAGCAAGGGCAGGAATTTTTCAAACACTGTGGATACCACACAGCCTCCCTCAAGCAGTGCAGGGCTTCAGGCCAGTCTCACTCCTACCACCTGATCCGAAACCCTCTGCACACGAACTGCAGGGGACAAGGCAGGAAGAACACCCTGCCCTTCTCACTGTGACCTTCCAGCAGTCACCAAGCTCTGAAACACCTGCACAGGCATGTCTGCACCTGGTTCTGTGACATCTGTCCAGCTGTGCTGGCACCCAGCTGTGGCCCCCACCAACTACTGAATGCAGTGCTGCTCCTTTTAGAGCTGCACTTTGAATAGCAAGAATCTTGAGCAGCTGTTTCTAGGAATGGGGCAGCAAAGACCTCTGTGCTTTGAGTTGTCACTCCCCACAGTTTTCCAGCTGAGAGGGAGGCTTGGAGGAGAAGGAATGCCAGGTTTATCTCTCAGAAATGTTTTGGGGTTCTTTTCTTTCATGTCTGGAAAACACAGCCTAATCCAGCTCCCCCCTTGCTCCCCAGACTCTTCTTTGGGGAATTTCTCCTGGTGGGTAGCAAAGTGTTTGCAGAGAAACAAATGCATCCAAACATTTTTGGGCAGACCTTCTGAATGTGCAGGGGATGGCAGGACTGTTGCTGCTTTATGACAGGGAATGCACCAAGAGTCCTGTGGGCCCAAGCCCAGCCATCACTAAGGGAGCATTTTGGCTAACCCCAAGGGGAAGGGTGACCACAGAGGAGCAACAGCTTTCCATACAGGCACATGGGTGTCTTGATGCCTGTCTCCTGAGGGTCACTGGGCACAGGATACCATGCGCGGCATCCACCCTGGACAGGGTTAACACCAGCATACATGAGCAAGCCCAGCCAGGCAGGCAGGAGCAGATGGCCACCTGCTGGGATGTGGGGAGAGGGGCTCCAGCCCTGAGCTCCTTGCAGGAGATGATGTCACTGAGATGTGCCTGTTTCCAATCTCCAGCTGCTGGTAGGAGGCCCCATTACCAACTGTCTGAGCATTTCAGGCTGTTGGAAAATGTACAAGGAGGGCCAACACTGTGAATCTGGACAGAGCAGCAAGCAAGCAAGCAGACTTTTAAAATAACAAAAGAGTGAAAAAACAGTGATTTTATAAATACCTGTGTTAAACTCATCAATGAGAGTCAGCCAGGGCAGCCAAAGGTTTGTAAACAGCCACAAACATGTTCATATTCACAGAATCAATATTTTGAGCTGGAAGGGACCCACAAGGATCTTCAAGTCAGTGAATGGTCCCTCCAGGGATTGAACCCACAACCTTGGCATCATTAGCACGAGGCTCTAACCAACTGAGAGAATCTCAGGGTTGCCATAAAATGCCACAGGAACTACATGTTGTACTACAAAGCAGACCCTCCTGAAGCCACCAGTGGGACTGGCATCTGCAAGACTAAAACAACAATCTTTGCTGCTTGTTCAAAGGCAAAAACTGACTGTATGTTAGTGACACACCATGCAGGATCCCACCCACCGGGTCAACACAGCAGAGGCCATAATTTCTCCTTAAAAGACCTTCTGTCACTCACTGCTATAGCCTGGGGAACCCAACACTTGTAGATGTTGAGCAAAGCACATAGTGTTTTTGCCTGCAATATGTTCACCTACCTCGTAGGTCTATTCTGTAGCTACAAAAATTGTAACTCAGGCTTCCTCAAATTGGTAGAAACTTATTAAATCACAGATTTTAATTTGGTTCAGCTGCAACTCACCACTATAATTCTAAGACAGAGGGTTTATGTTAAAATGACTGTTGAGGAGTATTAATTTGTTACTGCCACTGAGAAGAACACAAGGCATAAAACCAAAATAAAGTATGGTTCTACTCCGTACTTAGTATCTCCATTACTTATGTTCAAAAGGATCACGAAGGATCCAAGCAGAGGAAGAGGATGCAGGGATGAAGAAAAGCACTTGAAACTTCACTTCTATGAAACTTTTTGCTGAGAATTGGTGAGTACTCAGTAACACCCCCAGTGATCCATGTTTGCAGAACCAGTAGATGAAGGTTTCCAGGTACTCAAACTCTTGAAGTGTGGTTTGACATTAAATCTAGAATACTTTTAGTGATCCCTGTGGCAGACCAAAACCACAGTGAACAGAGGATTTAAATCATTGAACTGTCCTGAAAATCTTGCACCCATGTGGGAGTATGGGAATACAAAGACTGGAGAGACAACATTCGACTTTGGACCCCTGATGATGAAGAATCTAACTTGTGAAGAATAATGGACTTCTACTATAAGCATTTTGGTTTAGTATCATTTTACAGTTTATTGTAAAATCCCCCGTATTTTGTATTGTACGTTCTGGAAAATTCCCTCATCCTTCATGGCCCTGAATCCTGCCCTCTCAGTGGTTAATTTTTGGTGCATTGCAGCAATTTCCCGTATGTGGTTATCCCAACACTGTTTTACATGCTCCTCCCTTGCTCTGCCCCAAATACACCCCCTTTTCTGGAAAGATTTTGCCCTATCCTATATAAGGTGAGAATCAGCCTAATGAAGTGTCCTTTCTCCTTGGATCCCAGAAGTGTGCAGACCTTTCTTTCCCAGCAAAGAGCCACACACCCATTCCTGTTTATTTGAAAAAACTGGCCATGTTATCCTTGTGCCTGCAGAACAGGTGCTGGGGTACATCATGTCCAGCTACGCTACTCTGAAACCTCCACACTGAACTCCTCCAGAGCTTTTCCATACATTTATTCAACGTGCAGAGCTGCTGTGGCCTGGATCCCAAGATGTCCCATAGCAGCGGGCTGAGGCCTGATCCCACATAGCCAAACCTGCCTCTGCTCCAGGACCTGCCCTGTGCTGAGAAGCCTGACCACACTGCTTGGGCCAGTGATTCTTCCCTGCAGCACAGGGGGTCTCTGCCATGTTTAAGGGCAGACTTGTCTCAGCCTTTTGTGCCTTTCTTTTGCTCAGATGAAGGCTGGCATCTGTGTGAAGAAAGACACAAGATGCTTTGGCGGGTCTGACCCAAGCAAGAGCCTCCCTAGGGACAGGTCAGACAGGCAAAGGGCATGTGAACATCCCTGTTCCAGTGCCTTGAACCAGCTTTCCTCCCATGCCTCACATGATACTCCAGCTTCTTTGCTACCCTACCCTGTCCTGCACAGTCTAGGCTGGTGCCCCACACCAAAGCTCTTCAGAGAGCAGGTTCATGGTCTAAACACAACATACGTGCAGCAGCAGTAAGTTATGTAGCACTGAAATGCTCAGAAGGGAAACCACACAGCACCTACCTCCTTCCCCCAGCCAGCCACTCTCAGGAGATCTAAAGGAACATGAAGTGGGTTCCACACAGTGATGTGTCATCTGCCAAGGGATTTCTGGCCAGCTTCTCCACCAGCCTTTTCTTGACTGCTTCTCCTGGGGCACTATGTGTGGTTTGCTGCAGCACACAGCGTGGTCTTCCTTTGGCTTCTGCTGTCTTGTGCTGACATGTAGCACATCAGCATTTAACTGACCTGACCAGAGGTGGAAAGGAAACCAGCAGGCCATTCTGCTATCTCTGATCCCCCTACTCAGCCAGTATGGGGGAATATTAGCTCTCTACTTGTGCTGCTATCCATGAGGCTACAGCAGGGGGTCTGGTGTGCATGCAGCATGCTCAGGAAGGCAGATTCATCTAAGAGCATCACCCACCTGTGTGCTCAGCTGTTCCTGTGTGCCACTATGTGCCGCTGAAGCCAAAAGAACTGTCCATCAAGGAGACATGGCACACTGAAAGAAGTTCTTGCCTGTCTGCTGCTGAAATCCCCTGAATCGCCACCTTCCACCATCTCTCCTGTCAGTCTGGGTTGGCAAAAGAAGGGGTCCTTGGATAGTCCAATGCCAAGTAACTAGGGCAACACCTGCTTACAGGACCTTGCTCTTAGTTTATTCAACAAGAGAGGGGGAAAAAGAGAAAAAAGAAGAGGTGACCTTAATGCAGATCTAAGTTGTTTCCTCCTAGATCTCATCTGAAGTCTCCTACCAGCATTTGTCACTATCCTCTACTGCGACAGGGCATAGGATGGGTCAGAAGAGCCGGTATGCTCAAGTTGTCTGACCAAAGTTTCACTGTTGTGTGCAAACTGTAATGTGTTTGACAAGAGCAGTGTTCATCCCCAGTACCCATATATTTAGTGGGGAGGGAGGCAGGAATTGAGTGTAAAAATGCTGCCCAGGAGAAGAGCCATGCTGTCAGGACTGACCATGCAGGAGGCCAGAAGTAACTGTTATCTGTGTGGAGTGCTAAGGGATAGAAAACCACAGTTTTGAAAAACTGTGGGACATCACTGACTTGTGCTGCTGCTCTAAGGTAGTTTTAAAACTAGCTGGAATGCACCCAGTGGCAAATGGGAAACCTGTGTTGCCCCCAGTGGGATGTCCACGGGAGAAATGGCTAGCAACTTACCCATCACTTAGAAGGCATCATCTACAAAACTGATTATGTGGGGTTTTGACTTTTCTACTTGACAGATCAAGATAGTTAATAATGAAGTTGCAATTTCAGGGAGGAAAGCCCAGTGCATCTGACATCTAAACATGAGATATAGACCACATTTGTACTATGTTAGAACAGTGTAGTGAGATTTCCCACAATACAAAAAGTAAATGAAGACATAAATGAAAAAAAATTGGAAATACTTTATTTGCTGCATAAGGAAATGTCTTGTAAATTACATATAAAGAAACTTGTTATGCTGTAGTATATAATTCCAATATTCCACAAAGATAATTGTAATAAATATACAGACCAAACCAAAGTAGAGGACTAAATCCATCAGGCAACCTACAAAATGGTTCATCAAGTTTTATACTTTCAGCATTAGCATGCTTAAAATCTTGTTCTTTTTGAAGTGATGCAGCATAATTCTATTCACATTTCTTTGGAGCATTTTCAAAGCTGTCTAACTATAAAATACTGTTCAAAATTAGCCAGCATTAGTTAAACCACTCAAGAAAAGTAACACCAAGGTCTAACTGATGCAAGGTGTCGTGTTTCTTTTTGCTTTTACAATCCATTTAGTTTTGCCAGAGTTAGGAATTATCTGATATAAGTGCACTATGAGTCCAGTCAGCCTGAGGCACTGCCGACTCTTGTCATATTATGACTCTATATAAACTTCATAGATTATATAGCTCTGAAAGGTTTCTCTATTAATAGAGACATATCCCCATAGAATAAAAAAACAATACCATATTGAAGCTGCAAGCTAGTTAAAATGGTTGTACCCTCAAGTGCAGTGTGTGCTTAGAAACATTTTTCCACAGTTTCATTCTATCCCACATCAGACATTTTTATTTGACTTTAAATTTAGAAGTGCTGATAAAGGCTTTACTGATGCCCCTAGCCTCTAGAAACAACATACAGAAATTTTTGACACCTTCTGCTGTTCTCTACCTATGATTTCTAAATTTTTTTGAAACAGGAGGTTGAATTGCATTTTAGACTTCATTGCTCTGGACCACACTGACAGACAGGTCTATTCTTCCGTACAGATCTCCTACAAACTGAAAACACTTCACTATGCTTCACTATTACTGAATACTTGGGGGTATAAAAAGAAACTTTCTAAAGCACAATTACCTAAAAATATTTGTTAATAAGCTTAATGCAAATATTATGTAGAAAAAATGGTTTAGTTACAAAAAAATTCATTAGAGGGCCAATAAAAATATACTGAAGAGAAGATCTTTACAAAAGTGAGGTTAGGAAGTATGAGGCATTGACATTCACTGTAAACATCCTGTGTTCACTAGAATCCCTTGTCTAAAGTACATGTTCTGGTTTTGTTCCTGAGCTTCATGGCCAACACTTGCATAGACAGCTAAACCTATCAAAAAGGGTTGTTTATACAGATAGTTCTGTTTGTACAGAACTTCAATAAACTAATGCTTTTATCTTTTGAAATAGTTCCATTCCACTACCAGGTAGTTACGGAAACTATGAAGTATGGTATGGTTTTTGTGTACTCAGTGCATTGGGTGGATTGGGACAGCTACCTTATAGTGTGTTAATCTTAAATAATATTACACTAAGAAGTGTAGCTGTTTGATGTTCTGGCTTAGCATAAATATCTACTCCTCCTCACTGCTGCAAGGCTCACTTCTGCTCTGCCAAAGACTGCATATGGCAAAATGTCAGGAATCTGAGTGCTACAGCATCAAACATCCCCAGTAACAAGATGCAGCTTATAATCAGTACAGAAGACCCTCACAGAGGA
Organism: Scytalopus superciliaris; assembly: GCA_013400415.1. Taxonomy (NCBI): domain Eukaryota; kingdom Metazoa; phylum Chordata; class Aves; order Passeriformes; family Rhinocryptidae; genus Scytalopus; species Scytalopus superciliaris. The sequence goes on along the minus strand of VXBX01000235.1, from coordinate 227,581 downwards.
TTTCACCTTTACCCAGGCAACACGAGTGCTTTCCTCCAGATTAACCTGCTTCTGCTGGAGGAAGCTGGAAAGTACTTACAGGGTAAACACAATATGGAGTGGCCTAAGTAAAAAATCTGAAGAACATATTTGCATTTTGGATATGAAAAGCAGGCATGTGTTTAGTTACTGCACATGGAAATGCACATGGAAGTGGTACAGACGGACAATTATATCCCCCTCACAAACAGCACAATAACACAAAAGCAGCGAATTGCCAATTTTAAATCTTATGTTAAGGCAAATCTAGATAAACAACCATAACAGGATTAATAAAAATAGGGAGTTTTCGTTGGCTTTTTTTTGTTTACTTTTTCTGTGATTGGCTTTTACACATAGATAAAATTTGTTTAAGCACTTTCTGGACATCTTCATCCATTTGACCCTAGACAAGGGGAGAAAGAAGAAAAGATGATTGAATTCATGCAGCTCTCCACTCTTTCAGAATATTGACAAACTATTTTTGAGGTACAGTAACTAGATCAAATGAAAGCAGTGTTAGATCTGTGCTGGAACTCTTACACCTTTTGGGAGGGATGCCTTACATAAAACATACAAAGTTCTTACTAGATCTGCAGAAGAAACATGTTTAATTAAAATGCCAACACTGTGTGACTGACAACATGAATCCATACCTGCACAGCATAGAGAAGATGCATCCTGTAAACCGAGACAATTTCCTGATGTTGTTTTTTCGTTTCCTAGAAAACAGTTAAGCAGAAAGGCATAGAGCATTCAGAACTACTGAATTCAGAGCTCCTCAACTAGATTTACACAGAGGAAATTGTAAACCATAGTTTACACAATGCAGTGAAAACCAGCTCAGGCATTGCTGTGCCACTAAGCACTCTGAATTTGCTTGGAAGTGTGTCCATGAAAATGCTGTAATTCTACCAATCCCAGTAAAAAAAATGGGAGATAACATCAGTTGTAAGAAGTGCTGAGTTGCAAAGGTGTGGAATGACCACATGCTCTCCTTTCAAGCTTATCAGCAACCAGAACTGAGGAAGGCCAACAATATTCTGACAAATCAATTCTGAACTACAACTAAGCTCTTCCCTTGAGGCAGTGACCCATCTGTCAGCTAATGCCTTCCCAGGGAAGAAGAGGTGCTTACAAAGGTCTTAACCCACGAAACCCTCAATTAATGAAAGCCAACCTCCTTTTTAATGACCACAGACTGCCACAACCCAGAAGCCGTGTTTCCAAATAAATGTGAAGCTGATGGGAAAGCTAACCTACAAGAAGGAAAGAGCACTTCTGTCCTGTTTTAAACCCTACCTACTTTCCTAATGTGCTGTACACCTTTGCACCTTACACTACTTTGCTGGTCCTTAAGCAGTGGGAGATGAAGGGTCCTTTCAGGCATGGAAGACTGGAGTAAGAAGCAGTGTGAGCCTTTACAATGGCAGGATGCAGTGTGTAACTGTCTGCCTACTATTTCTCCCTGCTGCAAGGGAATTTTTCTGGCCCATGGGCATATCAACTCTTCTTTCTTTCTGCTGGGGGAGGTAGGAAGGAGACACCAGTTAAACTATTTAGCATGTCAGTCTGAGAATTTTCCTTTCAGAGTCACTCCACAGCTCTCAATAAAGGCCTCTGATGGGCAGTACTTTCTTTTCATCCTCAACAGTGAATTAAAGTGTTCCTTTGGACAGGCAGGCTCTTGGAAATACCAATTATGACTCAACCAGCTTAGAAGATTGGACCTTTCATACACAAACAAATATAATTTAAAAAAAACAATCCTCTGTTAGCAGTTCAGAACTTCAGAAAATAAACTCTGCTTCCCATAAACAGATGGATTTGCTTGATTTGAAACCTCATGCTTTCAGTGAGTGTGTCTCCCAGAAAGCTTAATAAAACAAAACTACTTCAGCTGATGAATGTTCTTGGAAAAAATGCACAAATCCCATGCACACTAGTCTAACTTTTCCACAAAACAGAGTCTCAGCTTCAGGTTTGCTTACTACATTCCACTACAAGAATTTTGTTTCTCTATTAGCCTGAGAAAAATACACGGGAAAACAGCTTTCTTTAGTTAGGCTTTTTCTAAAGAGCAATTTATGACTTGCAGATTCCTAGACATTTCAGAGCAACAGGCAAATTACAGCATTTCTGGATGAAAATTCCTTCCTATGTACTCATTGACTGTATTCCACTTTAAATAAGGCAGAGCACTTCTTTAAATAAGAACAGCACTCATATCTTCAGAGAACTGGGACTGATGTTAGGTTAACAAATTATCACACTTACAGTCAGTTGGTTTTGCAACTGCTTCACTTGTTGCTGTAACACCTCCAGCTGCTGGCTTTGTCTTTTGGGGGCACTGCTTGAGTAGGAAAGCTGAGAAAGGCTGTTCAAGGCTTCTTTTAATTTGCTGATTTCCTTTGACATTTCATTGATCTAAGAAGGCAAAAACAGGTTTTCATTAAAAGATGCAAGGCATACTGTATTCCTGTGGGTCTCATCTTTGAGTTATTTGTGACTTAAATTTAAGAAGTGGGGAAAAATAAACTGCAAACAATTCAATGGACAAATACAGACACCATGTAAGCAAAAGGTTACAATGCTTCTCTGTCCCTCATCCTAGTCTAGCCTGTTCAAAATGTGCTCCTCATTCTGAAAACCAGCAATATTTATAAAGGACTGCATTTACTACCTTTACAAATTCTGCTGCTGAACACAAGACATAAACCTACTAAACATAGGCCAGCTATTCACAGCTAGCAAAAGACAAAGCTTTTTATGAAGAAATTTGTAGTGATAGATATGTTTGCTGCAGAGGAAAATTAGTCAAATCTTGCTACACCTGAAATGATACAGTAATAGCACAACAGTGAATTTTTGCTCCTTCCTGGTATTTTGTTTTCTTGTTTCCTCTGGAATATCTTCCTGCTGTAAAGTCCACTTTTTGGACTTCAGTTGCCTGAATAGTGTGAACCCAACCTAAACAGAACTTGAAAGAGGCAAATGGAAACATCATGCCTATCCCCATGGGAGAGGGAAATCAACTGCAAAGTTAAACATACTTTAAAACCTTTAAACTGCTTTAAAACCTGAATTTTGAGATGGGTAAATGCACTCAGAAGTTACTCCACTCAGTGACCCTTGAACCAACATCATCTATTAAGTCACTTGTGCACCACCCAACATGTTTTGCAGTCTGAACTTGTACTATCCCTCCACTGCAGAGAGTCACTGACCTTTTTATCTTTATCTTCTTCTAGTTTTGATGAGCTTTGAATTTCAAGAAGAGCTTCTTGAATTTGATGGTACTTTTGCTGAAGATCAGTCACCTCCCGTTCCTTTGCTTCAAGCAGAGTATGCATACCTTCTTTTGCTTCTTTCAAGTGCAAAATTTCATTTCTCAGTTTCACAGTATCTAAGGACAGGTTTTCCTTCTCCCGGATTACATCCTTCAGTTTGGATGACAAAACACTAACTTCACCCTCTAGTGATGCCTGGAGCTTTTCATATGTAGCCTTGGGTACCATAGCTTCATTAATCGCAGCTTTTTCTTCCAGTAACTCCTTCTCCAAGTTTCTTAATTCACCTTCCTTGTTGGTCAGCAGTCGTCTGAGCTCATTTATTTCTTCCTCCATTTCCTTTATAGTATTTCTGAGTGCATTAATCACCTGACGGTGTTCAGTAATTGGTAAAGAGTTTTGTTTCTGAGTGTCTAACAGTTGCTTTAGTTCCTCTGCTTCATCTAATACTTTTGTGTACTGGGATTTCATTTCTGATAACTCATTTTCTGCTTTGTATTTCAAAGAATTTGTTACCTCCATCAGTTTCTCATGTTCTTCTCTAGGAATGTAGTCTAAAGCTATATCATCTATAGTTTTTTTCTTCCTATAGTCTTCAAGCTCTGCTTGTGCTTCTTTGTACAACTGAGACAATTCGCTAAGTTGTCTGTTGAGCTCATCTACCATTCTGTGCATCACATCTTTCATTTCTCCAGCTTCAGCACTAGATTCTGACTGTGTCTGATTCGTCAGCTTGTCCTGCAGCCTTTTAATTTCCTCTTGCCCTTCTTTGTACCTCTCAATCAACAGTGCTTTCTCTTGATTAATGTTATCAATAACTGAACAATAAGAATTCTTCATTTCCTCACACTCTTCCACAGACAATTTGCTTGCTGCATTCTGCTCTCTGTCTTCAAACTTTTTCTGTAGTTCTCTCACTTTTTCTTTTTGTCGTTCACTTTCTTCCAACGCTTTCTTCAATTCTTGCTTAAGTGTTTCAACTTCTGCATATGTAACTTTCAGCATGCTCAGATCAGAACTGGTTTCTTCACTTTCAGAGGAAACAAGACCCAGCTTCTTTTGCCTTTGTATGTTCAAGGCCTCTTTCACAGCATCTTCATACCTGTTCGGAGTTTCTTGGAACTTCAGATTAAGATCAGAACCATTTTCTGAAATGCCTGGGCTATTCAGATGATCTGTTTCTGGCACTCTAGGCTGGATCTGAGCTTCCACATGCCTTCTTTTGGCTTCAGAATTCTCCAATTTCCTCTGCACATCTTTTAAGTCTTCCTGGAGGTACTGCGTTTTCACTTCTCTGGGGCTTGTCAACTTTTCTTGGATTTGAGTGGCACTTAATGCAGGCTTCAGCTCCTGAGCTGAAAACTCATGAAAACTATCTGCTGTTTTTTCAAACTCTGTTTGGGTTGAATAAGATTCTACAGTTGAATCCCCTTCTTTAGGTGTCTTTTCCTGTCCAAAAAGAAACATGAACAATTGCACAATAAATACAAGTACATGAATATATTTTTTTTAGAATGGAGTAAGCAAGGAAATATGGTTTCTTTGTAAAGAAAGATGATTAAAGAACCATGAAGGAAAGTTTTAGAAAAATTCAAAACCCAGCTGCTTCCATTTAGTAATCTACAGTGGTGTAAGTGCCAAGGTCCTCTGAAAGTCTGGGCTGCTCTCCATAAGCTAATAAGCAAAGTTATGCAAATTAAAATTCTGCTAACACAACTGTTAGCAGCATCTTTTAGAATTTGTTTATCATAATAAACAAAATCATTCAGTAATTTATGGGAAAAGTAGGAAGACCAAAACACTGATTTAATTCTTTGAGGCAGAGTGCTTCCATGATCTTACCAACAAGCTCATAAAATTATCTTCAGAGTACATCTCTTTAAAACAGTAAGAAGCTATTTATTCTGCTAGCAGATTGAGAGAGAACCAAAACAGGACAAAAATACGTCACCTGTAATTTGTCCTGCAGCTCCTTATTGTGCAATGTCAAAGAAGCAATTTTTGCTTGCATCAACAGTAGTAGATCTTGTTGGTCAGCTTCAGAACTCACATCCAATAAACTATCAGCACCTTTGGAGAAAAAAAAAAGATACAAAAGCTTTGAAAAAGCTGAAGTTCTAGCTAGTTACTTATTCTAACATTTCAAGTTAAACAGTTTGTTCCCACGACCACTAAATGCAGTGAGCAAACAAACTGTTCCTATTAACTCCCAAAAAAGGTATAAAGTTCCCTCAAGAAAAGCAGGAGGTTTTGGTGGGAGGCTGCTAGTGGAATTATAAGACATTACTCTCAGTACTTGGTGTGTCTCATGGTCTAAGCAGAAAGGCACAAAGGATTTCTGACTGAATTTCAACTTTACACACCACCTAAAACACCTAGCCAAAGATGAAAGCAAGGATTAATTGTATACCTGTGGTGCTGTCACTCAGTCTGTCTTTATTATCTCTATGCAAGGAGCTGAATTCTTCCTGCTAATACATAAAAAGAAAATGTTTTCACAGAAAGCAAATATAAGGTTGGACAGCTCACCAAAATGAACTACAGACAGTATAGATTCTGCTGGATAAAGCCTGTCAAAGTGGATTTCTTTTATTTTTGAGGTCGCATTTAATTGTAGCACATGTTCAATATTTCAAAGTCTGTTAAAGCCATTCAAGTCCCATTGCCCATTTCCCATTAAATACTAATGAAATATGGGCAACTATCATGCAGATAGCTTGGAAGACTGCAGCAATAAAATGACAGGTATTTAAAAAAAAAAAGTCTTAAATGCTATAAGGTGAAGATCAGATAGAACAAACTCAGTCATTTTCCTGACACCTTTTGGTAAAAAGGTCTCTTTTCGCACTGCCCAGTTCCATGCCCTTTGCTAGTATTAAAAAATGAACTCTTGTAGGATTAATACTTACTTTCATAACCATACTCCTAAACACTAGTCTATGACTACTTCTATATACATACCTTTTAAACTTTAAAGTAATCTACACTTGTTTTATAAATTACATTGAAATAGATTTGGATTTCTTTTTATTCCTAAAAGTCAGCTCATTAAGTCACAGACGACTCAGCAGTCAGCAAAATAGAATATTGAGCAAAATGGATATTACACCTTTCTTCCCTAAGTTCATAAGAACAGTACACTGATACCTTGCACATTTGATCAGCAAAGAAAGCCTGCACTTTTCCAGTCATGGGAGTTGAAGTTGATGAATGTGGAGAGGACAAATCATTAAGCTGCAAAAGATTTTTATATAAATAGGTTTGTATATATACATGCACCTCTCTAATATGTACCTATACACATACACACACACACACTCACACACACATTAAAGAGTACTTTTCTCTGCACTAATATAAGTCACAACTCTAGACTATTTTCTAAGAGCAGACCTAATTATTTAGTGCTCTTCTGAGTCAGTATAACATAAGGGTTGTAGCTCCTGCACAGGTAACATTCCAGTTTAAGATTAAACCCAACTGTTATATAGATTTATATAGTATCAAAATGCAGTTTTTTGCTTCCACATGCATATATGCATATAATAATGTGTACACATATATATGCACAATCAAAATATACAAATTATTTACTTATTGAAATCAGCAAAACCAGGACCACTTCAACTTGAGTTGGAAAAAGCAATTGTACACTAACATTTGACAGTTTTATCTTAGACCATGCTGTATTTCAAGCAATTTTGCTTAGTCAGCCTAACCAACATGTGCTTTTCATGGTGTCATCCTAATGTCAGGAAAAGCACTCACGGTAAGACAAGCATACAATATAACAGTGACAGAGCAAATCCAGCCCACGTAATTCACACAATGTTCAAAACGCTTTACATCCCCTAAAAGCATCTCAAAATTGGTCTTTTCTTTACCTGAATAGGACTGATAGGAGGAGGTGGGGCTTTGCGTTTTTTTGGAGTTCCACTTCTTTCTGAATTTAATTTAGAGCCTTGATCATGCTGAAAGTTTCACCAGCCAGAAAAGGTAGGTTTGTTAGTTTGGTTAGTAAAGTCTGAGCAAGTTGTTTTATAAATAAAATAAAATAAAATCCCACATTAATATCAACTTTAGCAGCTCATGCAGTGCCTTTTATTCCTATGTAAAGACCACATCTCTACTAACACAAAGATATTACACATGCCTGACAAAAAGAATCTGCTCCCTTGTAATCCATGCCTCAGTGAAAACAAACAAGATTTAGTGAAAAAGCAGAAGCTGACAAGTTTAGCACCAGTGATCTTAAATACTTCCATTCACACATAGTCCAGTCATGATCTTCTTCATGGCAACCATCTTTCCTCTCCACCAGCTTCTGCCTGAGCTCCCTGAAAAACCCACCTCTCCACTCAGAGAAAGAATGAATCAGTGCACTGCACCTTCATCTATTTTCCAGCCACCAGCAGGTCTACAAGGTTTATTTGCACTCCAGGACATGATAGTAAACAAAAAATATAATAAGCTAATTTAATCACTTAAATCTCTTGGGACTGTCACAGGATGGGGTCTCCAGTAAACAGAGAGAACCTTCAATTACATGTCTTAGAAACAGGGAATTTTTCTAGACCACCTTTTCTACAGTTTGAAGAGGTAGGGAGTGCAAAAGCCAAGCTCCTGAATTACACATGAGAAAAGCACACATGCACATACACAGGAGCCCTCCCTTCCTTGTCTCACCAAGGATGCTGGCTGCTGATACAGAGAGAAGCTAAGTCTAAAAGCAATGTTTCTGAAGCACATTTCTTAACTAAGCAACAAAAATCTTTCACATTACATAGTAGTCATGGCAATGCATCTCACAGTGACATCTACTATTGCTTTCAGTCCTATCAATTACTTGTTCTTACAGCAGAAGTCTAGATGGTCTGAGTATATTCAAAACCAAAAGGACAAATACCTGTTTCGCTTTTGTTGGTGACTTTGTATCTGTAAAGCAGAAAAGAGGTGGAATAAAGAACAGTTAACAAAGGAAAAGTTTTTTGCCATTCTTAGCCCACCTCTCAGCTCTACTTCCCATACCACAGATAAACAGTTTGGTTTTTGAATTCCTGTCTGAAACCCGAGAAATATAATTTCCAAATTCCATTTGAATCACATCCTTTCTCTGCTGCTGTTGGGGTTTCATACTGAGATAAAATATGAAGAATCACCACAATTCTTGTTCTATTACAGTCTTGCACCATTCTTCCACATTAAGCTTCCTGCTTTAGAAATCCATCTTAGTTTGACCATAAAACCCTCAGTCTGCCTTAGTTCCTTCTCCAATCCCTCTACTGAGGGGTTATATATTCTGCTGACTGAATCTATTCCGAACTGTATTCAAAAATTCATAATGATGCTACATCCACTTACCTGTTCTTTCTCCAAAATACCTGTTTTAGCCCTCAGAGCTTAACCCCTTGCTAAATATTACCATCTATGGCAAAGAGCTTTTGGGAAGTCTCAGCCGCATGATCTTGGAAATGGCTTTTGCTACAGTTTTTAGTAAATTTGTTCAGTGTTAAACATACATGAAGGCCATTCAAGAAGTGATTAACCTCTCTTACATACCCGCATCCTGAGATAACTTCGATGATAGCAGATTCTGGATCCCTGTATTCTCGGAGAGCTTGGAGTAATGCAGGGCATTCTGCCCAAAGACATCTACTAAACTGACATCTGCACCTCTCCTCAGGAAAGCCTCCACCATGTTAAGGCTACCAGCTTCACAAGCCATCATCAAAGCAGTTCTGAACAAGAGAAAAATAAAATTTAAAAAAAAAAACCAAAAAAAAAAACAAACCCACAGAGCATACTCTTTAAACAGTTCATTTTTTTCAGGAAAAAAAAGTGTGATGGTTATTGTGCAACAAAGGCCCTCCTCCTGTTCCTCATACTCTCCAGGTGCAAGGACAGGTCATCTCTAAAACTGGCTTCCTTGATGCCAAGAGGGGACTTCTAGATAGAAATGGTTGCAGGATAAAGTCAGACCAACAAACCTCAACACGACCCTACAATTACAGTGGTGGCACAACATGAAAGCCTTTATTTCATTGCTGCTCTCCTTCATATGTTGCTATTGAAACAAAATAAACAGATTTCAACCAAAAAGACAAACAAATCCCAAAGATCTTCACTGAGTCCAGGAGATGGGTTTGACCTGAAACCCTGTACTACTGTCAGCTTTAAAAAAAGGGAAAAGAGCATTAGAGCACAAACTATTGCTCTTCCAACACAGGGTAGCTACACAGTGCCAGATCCTAGAGTAAGGGTAGCATGTAGAAGGAGTCTTTTCCTAACAGGCTGTATTTGCTTTTCTCAGTTACTTGAAGAGGTGGTAAGAGATGTACAGAACAATTAAAAAAACACAAAACCCCTCACTTTTCAAGCATGCTCTAATACTGCCTTCCTACTTGGGTATAATTCTCCTTTCTCAGCATGAAAACGTGCCTAATAAGTGGGCCAAGTTTACTGCCAAACACATTCCTCAGTGCAGATTTGAAGTTGAAAAGTTACTACAGTGACAATATTTGCTAAATATTAAGACAAACATTTCTCTGATGAATTAAACATACTTCCTGTAATGGGTGAGCCCTGGAGAGCTGATGTTGCTGCAGTGCCCTGTTAAAAACTAGTGCTGAGTGGCAACTTGGATAACACCTCCAGAGTCACAGAGAAGGTTTTAGATTACAAAACAATTCACTTAGTTGGGACAAGACAGGAATCTGGAGATGCCATTTTCAAAGGTTATTCCCTTCTTCTCCCAGTAAGACTTCTTCTGTTTCAGGAAAATCTAACCACTTCTGCAAACATGAGATGCAGCAGTAATCATGTCCCTTACCACTTTGAAAGTAAGAAGTAAACTGGCATATTCCATATTACATCATTTTCTTGCTTCTACATACAGTACTTTCTTAAAAAAGAAAACACAAAGTTGTGAGTCCTATCTATGACAGAAACTCCTCCAGCCAATTAGGGAAGAAAGTCTTAACACTGTCTGTTGAGTAGGCAGTAAGAGAGCGAGGGGAAGGCAGAGGTCCCAGAGTTTGCAGCACTTTAGGTTCAAAGCATCAATGAGACCGTGCAAACTAACAAAGACAAGAAAGCAGCTTTATTTAGACAGCTGAAAAAAAGAGCACACTAATGAACTTTGGACTGATAAAAAACAAGTTAGGGCCCAGTCTTATCCTCACAGGTGCTGCCAGAGAACAATATCAGCAGTGTATCACATATAATAATCAACATTGCTATGAAGTGTAAGTGCCAAGTCTTCTCAGTATCCTACCTTACCTTCACAGTCTAACCGACTGTTTATAAAACAGTCCATAATTTTCAAAGACTCCTGATCTTTGTCAGTATCATTAAAACAAGTGCATTTTTCTCTACAGGGATGCTGCTTTTTAAGAACAGTTTTCTGATACATGCACTATCCATTATTGCAAAAAATCTCTAATTGGCACCTCCTAAAAAAACAGCATCTCCACTAGAAAGCTCTACTGTATTTTTCTCTTGCTGCTGTGGTTGTATTACTGTAGAAAAAAGAACCCTCCAAAGACTTTGCTCCCAAGTAACAGTTACTAAGTCATCCCAAGAAGAGAGCAGCACTTCTAATTGGGACACTTACAAAGTGATGTGTGGGTAAGTGCTATCAATCAGAGTTGTGTAGGAATATTTAAAAATGGGATGTGCTATTCTGGTAGCTCAAGGGGAATCTAACAGACACAAATGTTATAGTTGTATAGTTTGTTTCATCTTTCCCTTTAAGCAGAATTTTGTAAGCTTTCTCAACAACCAGTTGTCTAGTTCAGAAAGCTTTTTTTTTTTTTCACCAAACATCAACTATTTGGGGAAGAATTTGAGGAGAAAGTTTCATTTGACAGTCAGCCTCGTGGAATAATTAACACATTAAACTGCTGTACCTTCCATTTTTGTCCCTGGTGTTGATGTCTGCCCCATGATCCAGAAGGTATTTGCAGACTTCTGTATGTCCATTTTGCACTGCAAGCAACAGAGCTATGTTCCCATCCTGGAAATTAATTTAAAGGAACTATGAACAATATTCCATCCACTTACAAGTAACACGCTGAGATTTAAACTCAGCTGTGAATTTTATCTCTACATAGCAAAAATGAGGTGCTATCAGTACCATTTTCTTGTGTACCATAAATGTACCTGAGTTTACTTTCATTACTTCTTGACTACTGGAGCTGATGCAAAGCATAAGGAATAGGAGTGCTTTTTGCTTTTCTACTCCCTTTGTTGTTTGCTCAATGCTAAAACACAATGATTTTGAAACTACCCAACACCTTTCAGCAGCTCCACAATGAAACTCCTAATTTTAACTAAGTACAAGGCAAAAATACAATGTTTCACAAAATAATAGAACAGTATAGTTGGAAGACACCTCCAGACATCATCTGGAGTTTCTCGCACTTTTTTCTCAATGCAAAGCTAGACAAACTTCAAGTTACATTATCTTGCTCAGAGACTTGTTCAGTCAAGTTTTAAGCCCTTCTAGAGGTAGAGACACCGTGACATCTCTGGATACCAGTTCCAGTGTATGACCACCTTCAAGGCGAGATTATTTTTTCCCTAGTGCCTAACTGGAATTTCCCAGTTAGGTTCACTACCCAAACTCTGACCATTGCTTGCCATCATTTTGCCATGTACCTTGGAGGCTGGTGTGGCTCCCTCTTTCCTATGACCAACCATGATGTAGCCTAAGATAATTTTAAGATATTCCTACACACTTCTCTTCTTAAGACTGAATCTACCTCTTCTGCCTTTAAAAGGCATTTGCTGAAATTTTAGGTCTGATGTCTGTGACATACTTGGTTTTGTTAGAAAGATCAGATAAAAGGGGATAGATCAAAGCAAAAAAACTAACAAAAAAGCTTGAGTATCTTTATGCTTTCCCACACAGCCTGCACTTTACTTCTCTCAGGTCCCCTCTTTCTTCATTAGAGGGTTTTCTACAAGGCAGCTGTATCATGCCCAAAATCAGACCTGGTTTGCTGCAGACATTTCATAGTAGTGAATATATTATCTTTGAGCCTTTAGGATACATCAAATATAGTTTTCCCCCTCAGGCTTACCATAATCTGGTTGGGCTTTGTGAGAATTTTGGAGCACTTGCTCACATATTGAGCCTTTTTCTAAGCCTACTGGAATCAAGGGAGAATACTTTTAATTATGTTTTGAACATATAAGAACTTCTTCTAGCTACTTGTGCCAACGTCTCAATTTAATGATCAGCAAACCCTGACACTACGGTATCAGGCTGTAAAGTGCCTCCACACCTTTGCTACAGCAAGTTGCAAAAATAACTTCCTCCAATAGAGAGATCCAGGAAGAAATATAAGCACGGGATTGCTTTGAAGTGCCCCACTGATGTGGAGGGTGGTAAGTGCATGGGGTGGAGGGTGGCAAAAGCCCTGAAGTGTCTGAACTACGCAACAGGAGAAGAGGTACGTACCAAATCTTTGACATTAATGGGACATTTGTGTTCACACAAAAGCTGAACTGCCTGAAGACATCCACATGAAGCTGAAAGAAATCCAAATAAAATTAAATTTNAAAAAAAAAAAAAAAAGAGACAAGCATGAAAGTCTATTAAACCCACCCCACCTTTAAAATTTGTGTTCTGCACTTCCACTTGCAACACTGCAGCATTACAATGGAGTACAAAACACAAATTCTAGGCTGAAGAGATAGGAATATCAAGCACAACAAAATAGATAGTGCAAGTTTTCACCAAAGAAGTTACCTGCATAATGCAAAGCTGTTTTCCCAGAATTGTCAGTGCTGTCTGTTGGACATTTACTCTGCACAGTTCAATAAGGAGAAGGAAAAAAGGCAATTAGAGAAATACAAAGAAAATAAATTGTGTGTTTGATGCTTATAGAGTGCAAAACAACTTTGAGAAAAGGTTTTTGGGCTGCTTGAGGAACGAATACTGAAGGAAGGTACAGCTTTCCTCTCTGCCAATCTGGTCTTTCCTTCCTTAGTATCAGTTTATACTGAAGCCATAGGAAATCCTCATGATCAGACAGCTATACCTAAAAAATGTTAAGGTTTCTGAATAATACAAATCAGGAAATAAGAAAGGAAAGAAACTCCTTTACCTCAGAAAATATTTTTTTATTTCTTTTTTAACGTTAGAATAAGAGCTAAAACAGCCATATCCTAAGGCAATTAGTCTTGCATTTTTTTATTTCATTGAATCATAGAATGGTTTGGGTTGGAAGAGACATTAAAGTCATCTAGTTTCAACTCCCTGCCATGGGCATGGACACCTTTCACCAGACCAGGTTGCTCAGAGTCCCATCCAGCCTGGTCTTGAACACTTCCAGGGATGGGGAGTCTACAATTTCTTTGGGCAACCTGTTCCAGTGCTTCACCACTCTCTGAGTAAAGAACTTCTTCCTAATATCCAGTCTAAATCTGACATCTTTCAGTTTGGAACCATTGCCACCTGCCACTACACACCCACATCGAAGTCCCTCTCTGGCTTCCTTTTGAGTACTCTTTAAGTACTGGAAGGTGTTATAAGGTCTCCTCAGAGCCTTCTCTTCCCCAGGCTGAACAGCCCAAACACTCTCGGCCTGCCCTGATAGGAGAGGGGCTCCAGCCCTCTGAGCATCTTTGTGGCCTTCTCTAGACTCAGTCCAACAGGTCAACGTCCTTCCTGTGCTGGGACCCCAGAGCTGGATTCCATGCTCTGGGTGGGATCTCACCAGAGCAGAGCAGAGGGGCAGAATCCCCTCTCTTCCCTGTTGCCCACCCTGCTTTGGATGCAGCCCAGGGCACGTTTGGTTTGGGGTGTGAGTGCACATGGCTGGGTCATGTCCAGCCTCTCACCCACCAGCACCCCCAAATCCTTCTCAGCAGGGCTGCTCTCAATCTGTTCATCCCCCAGCCTGGACTGATACTGAGGGTTGCCCTGACCCAGGTGCAGCACCTTGCACTTGGCCTGGTTTAACTTCATGAGGTTCCCATGAGCCCATTATGGTGTTCCCATTTCTGTTCAGTGCATTAGGGCTTCATTTGCATTTTTAAAAACTAAAACATCAACAAGCCATGTTACATTTTGTCATAAGACACCAACTACTACTGATCAACCATGACTTCAAAGGAATAAATAACAAAAAATATTTCCCATCTTGTTTTGATACAGAAAATTGAAGTTTTAGTTACAACAGAGAATTACAGAAGCATAAATTCATTTAGGTTGGAAACAATCTTCAAGACCATCAAAACCAACTATTAACCCAGCACTGCCAAGACCACCTCCAAAACATGCCTCACATCTATATGTCACTTAAAATCCCTCCAGGTGACTCCACTACTTCCCTGGGCAGC
>VXBX01000235.1:158377-212837 GCA_013400415.1 Scytalopus superciliaris | reverse complement strand
CCAGACCAGGTTGCTCAGAGTCCCATCCAGCCTGGTCTTGAACACTTCCAGGGATGGGGAGTCTACAATTTCTTTGGGCAACCTGTTCCAGTGCTTCACCACTCTCTGAGTAAAGAACTTCTTCCTAATATCCAGTCTAAATCTGACATCTTTCAGTTTGGAACCATTGCCACCTGCCACTACACACCCACATCGAAGTCCCTCTCTGGCTTCCTTTTGAGTACTCTTTAAGTACTGGAAGGTGTTATAAGGTCTCCTCAGAGCCTTCTCTTCCCCAGGCTGAACAGCCCAAACACTCTCGGCCTGCCCTGATAGGAGAGGGGCTCCAGCCCTCTGAGCATCTTTGTGGCCTTCTCTAGACTCAGTCCAACAGGTCAACGTCCTTCCTGTGCTGGGACCCCAGAGCTGGATTCCATGCTCTGGGTGGGATCTCACCAGAGCAGAGCAGAGGGGCAGAATCCCCTCTCTTCCCTGTTGCCCACCCTGCTTTGGATGCAGCCCAGGGCACGTTTGGTTTGGGGTGTGAGTGCACATGGCTGGGTCATGTCCAGCCTCTCACCCACCAGCACCCCCAAATCCTTCTCAGCAGGGCTGCTCTCAATCTGTTCATCCCCCAGCCTGGACTGATACTGAGGGTTGCCCTGACCCAGGTGCAGCACCTTGCACTTGGCCTGGTTTAACTTCATGAGGTTCCCATGAGCCCATTATGGTGTTCCCATTTCTGTTCAGTGCATTAGGGCTTCATTTGCATTTTTAAAAACTAAAACATCAACAAGCCATGTTACATTTTGTCATAAGACACCAACTACTACTGATCAACCATGACTTCAAAGGAATAAATAACAAAAAATATTTCCCATCTTGTTTTGATACAGAAAATTGAAGTTTTAGTTACAACAGAGAATTACAGAAGCATAAATTCATTTAGGTTGGAAACAATCTTCAAGACCATCAAAACCAACTATTAACCCAGCACTGCCAAGACCACCTCCAAAACATGCCTCACATCTATATGTCACTTAAAATCCCTCCAGGTGACTCCACTACTTCCCTGGGCAGCTTCTTTCAAAGTTTGAGAACCCCTCCAGTGAAGAAATTTTTCCTGATATCCAACCTAAACCTCCCCTGGTGCAACTTGAGGCCATTTTCCCCTGCCCTGTTGCGATATGGTCACCCCTGAAGCTCCTTTTCTTCAGGCTAAACACCCCCAGCTCCCTGAGCTGCTCCTCACAGGACATGTTCTCCAAAGCCATCAACAATTTGAATGCTTTTCTTTGGACATGAGCAGATAGGGCCCTGAAATTATGGTTTTCTAAAAATCAAACATTTTAACTTTTGAGTTTTAGATGCAGCACTGCCTCCAACATGCCTATGATTTTCAAGGAAAACAGGATCACATAGATTACCACATTCTGTAACAACAATGTAAATACTCTGCCTGTGTAAAATAATTATTTAGCCTGTTTCGGTTCAACAGCAGTCATTCCTCACAGGCACACTTTGGTGCACAGAGGTAAGAAGGCATTCCTAAGACCACGAATTATTGGAGAATATTACCAATGGGGTTGCACTTATGAATGTGCTTGAAAATACGCATATTTTAACAAAACCAGAAAAAGTATCAACAAAAGCACTCCGTGGTTGTATCTGGCACTTGAGAGGGGCAGCAGATGTGTGGTGTTAAACACATATTAGTCACTGAGCTGCTGATGCTGCTGCCTGCGATGCCCCCAGTGACAGCCTGAGGGTGCTGTTTATGCTGTAAATGGGTTGGCCTCAGCAACAATAGAAACTGGCAATGAAATGAGCCTCAGTGGCTCATGACAACACCTCCCAGGTGGGGAGGAGTAAGGGAAGTCAGCTTGCAACTGGTATTGAGGTGGCAATCAGTGAAACTGGACCCAGTGCTGTCAGAGACAGACAGGGGGCCAGTCACAGGACAGCTGGAGAGCCCTGACGTAACCAGGCAAAAACAATTTAGAAGCTGGGATATGGGATCCATTCCCTTTCTGCACCACTGTGTTCAAGTGGGGTTGTTATTCATTATTTCATCTGAGACTGACAGGTAACTCCAAAGTTAGAAAAATCTATTTCATCCCTCTGTTCACCACCATAAAAACTTACCAGCACTTCTGAAATGGAGCTGAGATGGACAATGTCTTTGCTTACCAATGCACATCTTCAGCTACAACACTATGATAATCTTCTATTCATCTTCACTTTTGTTTTTTTTTATTTTCTTTCCCCATTATCTCAACTTCCTTTCTAATCCCTCACTGCTCTTTACCTCATTTCATGGAGGATTTGATTATTTCTGTATTTTAGGATCTAAACTACTTCGGTTTCTTCTCCCTTTGACTTTAAACTTGACAAACATTTCTACGGTGAACAGGCAGAAAGTAGTCCAGTAGAACATCAGGATCCCTCCAGAAGTGAAAAAATCTCTTCCCCTATAACTCTCCAACCCGACTAATTTCAAGTCATCCAACCACACAGACAAAACACAGGAACTCAGAATGAAGCTGCAACCTGCTTGAAATCCAACCCAGCTATGTCAGATCAGCTACATATGGAAAACTCTGTCAGCAGACCACTCAGGGAATATACTACAGTGTCTTCTATCACTCATTCACAGTGCCTGAGAGATCTTAAACTCTGTATAGTTAAACTCCTGATATGCCTCTCTTGATGTCAAAAAGATAGGACAACAGTATAGCAGAGTGCTGCAGATTATTAGCAGGAGAGGTGTCAGTGTCTAGTGGACCCAAATGAAAACTTCAAAAAATCAAAATTAATTTAATTTTTACTTTACCTGAAGTAACCTCTTAATGCAATCAGGGTGGCTGTTCTTTGCTGCAAGATGTAAAGCACTGTGCCCTAAGTGAATAAAAGTAAAGCAAATTAATTATTCAATCATGCCAAAGCACAGGAATAAACTTTTCCATGACAAAGCCAAGATCTTGAATTATCCATTTTGTTCCTATCACGACAAATAAAAAGGCTAGAGAAAATAAAATAAAAACCTACATCAAACAGAATGTCTTTACAGCAGACTGTTGTTCAGGCAGGTAACAGAATAGTCTTAATGTCTTGCTTCATATAAAGGAGTGACACAAACATTGTGTCCGACTATACTTTGGCAGAAGTAAGTTTAAGATTGTTATGTCTTGTTTCTCAGAAAAACAATTTTCCTATATTACTCACCATCCCTGCATAGAGATATCTGTCAGAGTTTTCATGATTTCTGCCATGTGGCAATAAAAAATAACCCAGCACCAAGAGTAAAATATGCCAAATTCACCAGCTACCATTGCAATAAATTTGTATAATCCATGAAGTGCATGTAGAAGAAGACTCACACACAGGTCTACTTTAGTTAGTGTCTCGTAGGTTCCCTATTCAGTTACTTTATATAGCAGCTGTGAGCACATATCAAACACAGGTCTACATCAGTTTGCATTTCAGTTAATTTATTTAGCACCCATGAGCTCATATTTAGCTATGCCATACAGTGATTTACTGACTACGGATTTATGATGAAAGACTGCAGTCTCTTCTCCAGCTTCATCTTACAGGCCATCTGAAAAATTAAAAGAGGCCAAGACAGCAAAAGAACAAATCATTCATGTAATGAAGAAAAGAAGGAGTCAAGATTTAGTACTCAATAAAGACAAATCCACTTGTGACAGTAAACTTTCATTGTAAATAATGTGACTTTTACAGACAAGGATTTCTCTAATGAACACTGGGCTGATACTCTCGGGTGAAAGCAGGCAGGCAACCTCTCACTATCCAAACAACTAATAAATCCTAAGGCAGGATGAAGTATGAATTCTGAGCAACAGTCTGCATTAGGTACATATATTCTCTTTTCATTGTGTAAAACATGAATGCTTCTTCCAGAATCACAGACACTTCCTTATAGAGGCATGTATGACAGAAACTCCCTCAGGCTGCAATCAGTGGCCAAAACAGAACCCATGAGCCCAAAATTTACAGATCATTACTGCAGAGACAGAATGCTGACAGCTCATCCGGGTGTTCAGCTAGCCAGAAAAAATGCTGGGCACAGACTCCACAGATGTGTCAACTGAAATCTCTTAGGAAGAGCTTGCCAGTTTCAAATTCAAGCTCCCATCATTTTCCTAGTGGGGTAGTAATTAAGACAGGACTTTTGTGAACTGAAACAGCACACTTAATAGCTCTTAGCTCTGTTTTGGCCTGTATCAGCTGTTTTCACCATGTCATAATCCTGAAGAAATGTCTTACTGCAACTCCTGTAAAGTTAATGGGGTTAATAGCTTGGATAAACATAAAAGCAACACTGAAGATCTTGATGTAACCTATAATAATAAAGAGAGTTGGGGGAGGATGATATTTTTTTAAAAAACTTCAAATAATGTTTATAAAAAATTGAGCAACTATGTTATATCTGCAGTCCACTACAACTGCTGAAATCTATAGTGTTGGGACAAAAAGTTTTAAGAATTTTAGACTTTTTAAGACTTCAGAATCTGAATTCTCTGTGCAGAAAAGCAAGTCTGCCTAAACCTGCAAGTGTTGCAACTGCTTTTCCCATACAGTGGGTGGGGAAAAGCAGTGTTGTCAAATCTTTTATTTCAATCTGCACTTCAAGCACTACATATGAAAATTGAGTGTATGATGCTACCTGTATAGGTTGAGAAAGACATACCTGCACCATCCTGGGCTGTCACATCTGCACCATGTGTCACCATGATCCTGAGGCACTCTGCATGCCCTTTGGTGGCTGCCAGGTGAAAACTGCAAGAGAGCATTTACATGTTACTTTCCTTTTATTAAGATCTCCTCTCTCTTTCATTCACAAACCACATACTGGCAAGTTCTCCTCTCCCTGTCCTTAGACCTTCTGGCATCGCTCCACTGCCTCCCAAGAAGATAACGGCTCTGAAAGTGAGATGGCACAACAAAAGGATTTTGTAGTCATACTTTCATATCGAACCTCAAATAATGTGTTGCACTCGGGGACCCTCACTGCAAGAAAGATGATGTGCTGGAGGCGTGTCCAGGGAAGGACAATAAAGCTGGGCAAAGGTTTTAAAGAACAAGTCCTATGAGGGCCAGCTGAGGAAGTTGCGGGTGTTTAGCCTGAAAAAAAAGGAGGCACAGGAGTGATCTTATCACTCTCTACAACTCCTGAAAGGAGTGTGTAGCCAGGTGGGGGTCAGCCTGTTCTCCCAGGCAACAAGCAACAGGACAAGAGGAAATTGCCTCAAGCTGTGCCAGGGAAGGTTTAAATTGAATATTAGGAAAAAAATTCTAGACCTAAAGGGTTGTAAAACACTGAAAGAGGCTGCCCAGGGAAATAGTGGCATCACCATCTCTGGAAGGCTCTGGATATATTTAAGAGATGTGCAGATGTGACACTTGGGAGGGCACATGGTTTAGTGGTGGACTTGAGGTGCTGGGTTAATGGTTGGACTTGATGATCTTAGAAGTCTTTTCCAACCCGAATGACTCAATAATTCCATGATCTTACACAGGCTGCTGTCCCATTAAGCCATATACCTTATGTGAATCTAGTCCCATACAGTTTCTAAACTAACATCTGTAGTGATGTAATATATCCCAAAGAATGCCTGGGCTTGGGGAATTAATACAGAAAACATTCACAGTAACTGACTTAGCTCTAGTCATTTTAGTCAGTCCTGATTTTCCCCTTTCAGTGGACAAAATTTAGTTCTTCTAAAAGGCGACTCTACAATTTCTTAATTAAACTAAATTAAGTTGTGCTCCTGCACTGCCCTTTACAGAGCTCATCTTTCCTTCATGTACAGAGCAGGGGTGTTGAGTCTGTGTGTGCAGGAAACACCATACTGGATCACCTGGAAAAATCAAAGCTACTGGATATTTGTGAGACTATGCCAGAGATGTACTTTTTCCACCTTTGGTATTTCTCTTCATCTCAAGCACCTGCTTGTTTAAACAGTGAGAAACTGCAGAGATTACCAACTGCACCATGGCAGGATTCACTCTACAGCATCGACTACCTGAGATACAATTACAGAACAAATCAAAGAAGTTATATTGAATTTGGGCCCTTTTTTAGATGAAGGTTCATGTTTGACATCCTTGTGTTGGGCACCTCAAGATTCACAGAAACAGCTCTATGGAGATGCTGCTGACTTCATTTTGCTCTGAAGCAAATATGAAGGAAAAGCTTTGGAAAACAGAGTTGTTTATATCCTCCTGAGGCATAGCGTGCCAATACTGTCAAGTCATAAGATACAGGCACAGTACCAGCAGACATACTGCTACCACGTGGGTCCTACCAGTATCAGCCTGATATACACAGTTTTTCAGTGGAAGTAACATAAAAAACAAATCCAAGACAGAACGCTTCCAATTGCCACTACATAGCATGTGAAAAGTTAGGACTTGACTTCATCAACATGCCCCAAACTGGAAGAGCCAGTATTCCTGGGACTGTTCCTAGTATCTTTTAAAGGAGACATCAAATTTTTAGCATCAGTTCCCTGGAATCTAGAGGGAACATCATCAATCATGGAGCCACACCAACTACTGTATTTAAGCGTTTACATTTTGAACACCTGCTTCCTTTAAGTGCTAAAACTAATACTGAAAGTTCAGCCTGCTAACCAGGGAAACTTGGAAAAACAGGCAGGAATGAAAGGGATATTTTCAGGCTTGTAGTACGTGCACTGCAACATTGTTTCTCTAAGCCATAGACGTCTTCGAAGCCTTCTTGAAAACTCAGCAGAAAAAAAGACCTACAGACAAGAGCTGGCAAAGAGTGGACAATTAGTGAAAACAGGAGAGCTCCTGGAACAGAATCCTCTGTTAAGGACAATAACCATGTCACTTCCTACAAGGAGTCCTTCCACAGTGCCTGCTGCTGATCGCATGTGGCAGGCAGGCAGTGCTTAAGCTTTGAACCATTCCCTGCAAATAGAAAAATTTTCCATGTGCTCTTCTCATGCTTACTGCTGCCATAAACAGACTGAAGAGTTAACACTTCCAAGAGTGCAAGAAGCGCTGCGGCTGTCTGTCCTCTGGTCATTCAAAATCTGAACTTCATGGACTCAGCGACCAAGGCAAAACTGTATAAACATTCTTCTTTAGAAGAAGTGGTTTCTCAGGCTCTGGGAAAATTGCTGGGAGAGGGACATGAGAGGAGTCTGACAAATTCCAACACCTCTAATTTAGCCAGCATAACATACCAGCAAATATCAAACAGATACATTTGTGTAGACACAAAATACAATCAAATTCACTTACATATTTAGGAAGGCTGTGAAGTACGCACTTGGCTAACTTACACTTGACAATATTCATAGCAATAATAAATACCTGAATAATAATAACTTGGCTAAATCTGGGGTACTGAGGTTTTACGGACAGGCTGTGTAGGATGGTGCCAAATGCAACATGAACACGCCAAGTGCTAAAGAAGTTTTATTTAGGTAAAATCAGACTGCAAAGAAGTACCAGAGACAAGAAAAATTAACTCTTTTCAAGTTATGGTCCTATGAACTCACCAGTCCTACCAACGAAAACAATATCCTGTGGCAGTTCTCAAAAAGTCATGACACACAGATGCTTTGTTTCACATGGCCAAAAATATTTCAGAGTAAGAAAGGCCTGATCAAAAATATTGTTTCTCCCAAACTGATGGGATGGAAGAAACATCATCTCTAAGCAGAATAGGTGGTGTTGAAGATGAGCGAACGCATACCATGGTAAAGATCTAATGAAAGCAAAATTACAGAAGCTATGGGGAAGTCCCATGGAAAGTGAGGATTATAAGGTTTAACTCTCAATCAGTGACCAAATACATAATGCTCATACAGTGGCCAAAGCCACAGAGCACTGGGCTGCTACAGCTCCCTCACGATTGCTTGCTGTGTGTCTCCTCCCCGCATCCTTCTACTGCTCCTGTCTCTCACATAAACCTGTAGTGAGAAATATTTGTTTAATAGTCTAAAAGCAACTGGGAAGCAAATAAGGGATATGGTTATTTAGCTGCTGGTTTAGTAAATGGATCTGGTTTATCAGGGAGTCAGCCCTGATCAAGAGAAAGGAGCATGACTCCAGACTGACATGAACCTATTAAAAGGTTCAGACTATTTAAGTCTAAGAATTTACAGTGTGGGGCAAAAACTTCTTCTTTAGGAGTAATTCTGATTTTAAAGCTAATAGCTTCTGCTTTTCTCTTTCTGACTGAAAAAAAAAAAAAAACCAACCACAAAACCAAACCTCAACAAAAACCAAATACCCACCTAGAACAAAACAAACAAAAAGATCTGCAAACCCATGAGCAGTGGATACTGATGACTCCTGTGCAGCAAAGGAGGCTCTAGAAACAAAGAAGCCTGTAGACATTCATTTCAGTACAGAGTAATTCTTTGCAAGCTACATAATTTCCTAAAATATTTGAGGCAAGAGCTGCAGGTTTCCAAACACTGGAGTTCTCACCATCTGGATGCTTTAAGCAGTGGTCCCTTTTACTTGCATCTTTCACGAATAAACTTCCCTTGATATGAAAGCAAACAACTTTTCCTCCCATTTCCTGGTTGTGCAATGACTTAGGCAAACAAAAACAAACATGTAAGGCTTGACTTGGACCAAGGGCTGCACTAAGGGTTGGATTCTCATTCAGCTTAAAATCCCACTATGACATAGTTCATTTTCCCCTCACAATGGAGAAGCCTATTATGACCACTTAGAGCCACATCTTGATACCCCAGCCTGAACTGATTTGAGGTAGATTTTTTTATTGCTGTAAAACATTTCTATTCTTCCTGAGGGGCAGGATGATGTTTTATGATTGTATCCAGAGCTTTCAGTGCAGCAGAGGAGCAGCTACCCTCCCCAGTGGTTTTCTCACTGGATCTAGAAATTAAACAAGTCAGCATTCAAGACCCACCTCTGCAGCAGATGATAAAGACCAGTTGGTTGACACTGATTTTCCCTACTGGGAACATACAGGTCTCATAACTACTCAGCTCATAACAAAATAAAGTAGAAAATTATGTTCTTTGGGAGGAATGCAAAGCCCAGTTGGAGTAAACAGGCCTTGAGAGTAAGAGTGAACCCTCAGCAAAATTTCATCAAGTTCAAGGTCAGCTGGAGAACAGGACTATCACCTCGAAGCCTTGTCAGGACCTCAAATTCCTTGACCCGAAACGTTACTCAAATAAAAAGCACACTGATAGATGCTTTTAATGACTGAATAGAGGGGAGAGCTGTGTATGACATCCCTGAATTAGTTTTAAACAGCAGATTTCTTACACTTAAAAACCATCCTAAAGCAACCCATCTCTTCTTCAGGGCAAAGGATCTTTTCTACATTTTGGCTACAAAGTCAAGCTAGCAAGGGAATGTAGACTTCTTTAACTAGCATCTGATAGACAAAGCATAATAGTTCAGATAGAGCCAGTCTTTGCTAAAAGACCAAGATTGAGTGTTTCCAACCATTATTTAAATGTCAGTCTAACTCAGAAAACTACCGTAACTTTTACTACTTAACTCACATAAAAATTTCTTTACAAATCATTACACCACAGGTAGAACAGAAATAGTCCACATTTAGGGGTTAGACTTGTAAAACTGGAACTGACTGCACTTGCTGAGATGGTAGCAATAAGACATAGGTCTGCTGTATCCAGGTTCTCTGCTTAACCATTTGCACAGCTACTTTCTGCAAAACTGAGTGCAATTCTTTTACTATTATTTTGACAGCTGGCTTAAAACAACTGGGTGGTCCATATATCTAGGGAAAGTGCCAGAAAAGTAGAGTGGAACATGATAAAATAAGAAAAAATAAGTATCGAGTCTCAATTTAAGACAGTAACCTTGTAACAAGGAAATTTTCATCTGTGAAAAGAAAAAGAGGGGCAGGGGGAAAAGCAGAAAAATTACACCAAATCAGAGGGCTCAAGCTCTGTTTGGCAAGGTCATGCTCCAGAGTTTTTTTCTGGGCAGAATTAGCATTCTCTGTAACATAGATTTTCTCCAGGGCCTGAAAGTAGTCTGACACATTACTTACCAAAATCCAAAGCAAATAAAGAACACGGCTGAATTATGGATGCTAAGTGAATATTGTATTTGCTATTTCCTATTATGACAAACATGGAACACAGTCAAACTTCTATGCAAGCGTATAATACTATTGTTCTCTGTCATTTTAATCTGAGTGCTCTGAAAATATTTTAAGTGCAAGAATGTTTGAAATACACCATGA
The DNA here is from genome assembly GCA_013400415.1 of Scytalopus superciliaris. NCBI lineage: Eukaryota > Metazoa > Chordata > Aves > Passeriformes > Rhinocryptidae > Scytalopus > Scytalopus superciliaris. The sequence goes on along the minus strand of VXBX01000235.1, from coordinate 202,594 downwards.
ACTCACATACACTCATTGTCAAGGTTTATTTTGAGTAAAAACATCCCTCCTCAAGACAGATCATTCTTCTTAATTTTCTAATGGATGTCAACCCTTTGTTGACTTTTAAAAAGTCTAACTTGCCTGCCAACAGTTTGATGATTTATAGTTTCCCAACTGACCAATATCTTCACACAAACAAACAAGACTTATAAAATAAAGATACAGAGCTGCTTGGAGACTTCGTAACACTAATTAAAAAACCATACTGAAATGGAAGATAGTCAAGCTTCACTGCTACCAGATCAGACAGGCAAGGAATTCACGAGCTATCTAAATCAGAGTTACTGATAACCTGGCTTTCTGTACTGAATTGAGCTTTTACACACTCTAGAAGCAGCACCTAGCTTACAGTGTATATTATCCCCCAAAGCCTAAATTCTCACATCAATAACAAGAGCAAAAGCAAATACAGTAGATGACATCTGGTTTTTGATCACTTTCCACCACAGGCTGAGTGGCAAAAATGCTAAAATTTCCGAGATCTGACCGGGAGGACAAAGGGCCATGAGTTACCACTAGAGCAGTACATTCTATGCAGGCAGAAATGTTGTCACACAGGAGGAAGTCCAGTGTGGTCTCCTCTCACATGACCAGTCACTGTAGAATACAGCTTACTTGGCCGCGAAGGGCCTGAGATTTTATCAGCATAAAAACAATTTTGAAAGTAAGCATTTTCTGCCACATCCTGAATCTAATTAATAGAAAAATGATCATCCTCACATTAAAACACTTGAGAAGTCCCAGAGTGGTCCTGAAACTGAAGGCGTTTTCTGCCTTCCTCTGCCAGCCCAGAGAGGCCTCCCAGCAGATTAGCAACTTGCTGTTTTTCATCAAGGACTATGCTTTTCTGAGCAGCACATGCCTGGTTCTGCTTCTTCCTTGCACCAGCACATGCAGGTAGGTAACTGCGGTTGGTGAGCTGATACAGGGAACAAAACCAGCTGGAAACCAAAGCTTTGTCTTTACTGTTCCATCTCACAGCACAGCTGCATGCATCCTGTCTGTGAAAAGGAAGGAACAGCACGTAGACTTCCACCTTATACCTAGAGGCTAAGATTAAACCACGAATGTTCCGCTATGAAAGTAAAAGAATCTTCATCTTTCCCTGACTGCATTATCAAGACACAGTCACTCATTTGAAACAATATATGTCTTAAGAACAGCCAGTCACTTAATTATGGAGGAGCCATACAGATGTTTGGCAGATCAGACTGCCTTAAAAGAAAATCAGACATCTGCAGGCAATAGCTATCAATACTTACTAGTTTTTTAGTTTTTTTTGGGGGGGGGGTGTTTTTGGGTTTTTTTTGTTTTTTTTTTTAAACAAATAAAAATTATAGCTTCACACTGCACCCATTTCATCTCCTCCTCAGAGTAAATGTCACAAGTGTGGTTTTTCAATAACTCTGGCAGTCTATGTCATTATCTTGTCACTCACATACATGCAACCAAATGGGTGGAAAAATCAGCTAAGGAAAAACAGTTACAGGAAATGCATTTTATTTAGAAGTCAGATCTGATATCAGTAAGAACTGAGAAAATTATGTATTCAGAGTTTTACAACACTCAATCAGTGAGTTGCTACAAATAACTTCCAGAGTACGGGCAGATTAAGATTTTAAGAAGCTGACACTGGCAGGTATGGATTTACTAGGAACTGTGAGAGACCTTTTTTACCCCCTTTATCACCAGCCACTGCAAAGTGAAGTGCTGCACACAGACTGTGTCCTTCTCTTTTAACATCAGATGGCATCTGCCCTCCCCCGGTACACACAGAATCCTCTGGTAAAAACTCTGCATGCCACTTCTGTGTTAGCAAGTATTCTGGAACAGCTTTCAAAAAAAACCCAAACCAAACCAAACAACCCCAACAAACCAACCAAAAAAAAAAAAAAAAAAAAAAAAAAAAAAACCCACCCACAAAACCAAAAAACACCCAAAAAACCAACAAAAAAAAAAAAAAAAAAAAAGCAAACAAAAAGCCCACCACTGAAACCAAAACAAATGCAGTTTTCATATAAAGTTTCCAGCTTTTCATCATTGCACAAAAAGCCTTGTTTCAATCACACACACCTCGAGGTACAGGACATTAATAAAAGGCAAGCCTGTTTAATGGCTGTTTTCTTATTAGAAAAGAAGCCATTGCATCATGAAACACATGAGCTGGCAAGCTACAGACTCCTGATTTTAGCCTGCAAACTCAGCAAAAACATCCACCCAGCTGCTCTTCAGAGAGATTTCTGGGATCCCCAGCAGCTTTATATTTTTCCTTCTCAGGTTGTGCTCCAGCAGTTCCATTTTCATACAGTTTTCTTTGGCAAACTCTTATTACTACACTAACACAAACTCCCACTTCAAGTCTGAAATGTACAGACCTTTCTTCCATGTACTAGTAACTGTAAACATAAGTGCTCACAGTTTAGATTTATCATATGAGGTTTCTTGCATAGTGTCTATTTTTAAAGTTCCCCAATAATTAATGTCAACAAATTGTAACAGAGATTCGGCAAGGTCAAACTCCAGGGCACTCTTAGGTGTTGACAGAAAGTCTGAAGTTTTGCCATACTTCTTTTATTTTTGGAGTTGCAGGGTAGAAAAAAGAACAAAGTACAACAAACAGTGAAGTCTCAAAAGCTTAAGGAGCCTAGAAATCTGTGCAGTGTGGGCTGAGCCTCCAGAGCCAGGTACACAGGGATGAGGAAGGCAGGGTAGGGAAGATTTCTGCTGATAGTTTCTTTAAGACAACATCCCGCATATAAACTCCAAAAGGGTGCGCAGTTACCTCCTCAATATATATATGCCTTCTGGCACAGTATCATTTTAGCACTGGGTGAAATCCCTGAGGATACCGTGGATGGGCCCAGATCAACATAATTTCCTTCCTGAACTAGGCAAAACCAGCTAGCCATCTGCTGTCCTGTCTTGCAAGGCCAGAGAGAGCTCCAGTTAAAATTAATCCCAACAATGAGAGCAATGACTAGTGTCACCCCTGACCTTCATCCTCCAACACAACTTACTTGGTATTGCTGCCTATGGGCCAGCAAATGCTCATAATCACCTTAGTACATGAAAAGTCATGAATATTAGAGTAAGGAAATCCCAAACCATGCTGGAGAGGCCAGGAAAAGGCTGGAAAGCACGAGGGCAATTGAGCAAAAGCTAATCTAAAAAAATATTTTTGTTGTATGAAAATCCAGTAAGGCTTAAGAACTGCGTGCAGTGCTCCAAGAATAAAAGAGCAATGATATCCTTAGGGAACAGGAGGGACACTGACAAAGGATAGCTCAGGGTTTTATGCTGTACTTGATGTTTCTACGCCGTTTACACTTACAATACTTCACATCTCTTCAGATTTGAAGCAACAGAACTGTTCAGATGTATTTTATTTTATTAAACTGTATAAACTGAACTTCTTTTACTTCACAGGAGAATTGCAAACCAAGTGCAGTAATACGGACTTACAGTAATTAATTTACTAGTAACATATTCTTCTGAGACCACTGCTTAGTATGACCTCTTAGTACTTGTTTTTATAAACTTTTTAAATGAATTATAGCAATATACTTTTATTTTGTATTTCAGAATAACTATACTACTAAAGCTTTAAAGAGTCCACATTTCTGAAGAGGTGTAGGGGACTAGAATACAGGTGCATGCAGGAAAAGGCAACTTCAGAGCTTTCCTGCATTTTCCCATTAGTACTTTCCCAACACAGCATGCACCTGCAAAGCAGGTAGCAAAAAACACTAAGTGATATATAGGGCCAATATAAGCCACCAGCATAGTCTATTGCCTGACACCTCAGTTTGAAGTTAAAAAAAAAAAATAAATAAATTCAACTTTTGCACATTGCTCTGTTCTGTCTTCCTGTTCACTTTCCCTTCCTAGATTAGGGCACATTTTTAAGCCAGTAGCAGCCAGTGGGTATAATTAAAAACTACATATACAGCTCATGTGGTTGCACAAGTCTTTGAAAAACATGTAAGACAACTGCAGTCTATTATGAAGATATAAATCTGAAAAACAACTGCAGCCTTAACCCTGCTCCCTCCAGCCTTGAAGACCCTGATTCTGGCCTAGCTCACGAGAGGCATGCTTCCCTTGTGGCCCTCCTGACAGCTCAGACAGGAGAAGTGCAAGGAGCAGCCCCGTGTTCCCCATGGTGAGGTGGGGCACTGGGTTCTGCTGTCACATGAACCAAACAGCAGCTGTTTCAACCCAGGCATACCAAAACTCCCAGCCATCCAGGCTATGCTCTGATCCAAGCAACAGACAAAGCTACTGAAAGCTGGCCAGGTCTGGCAAAATCTGGGTACTTGGCAACTCTGCCAACAGAGCTGCTTTACAGGGAATTCCAGTGGCTGCCTGATGCTGCATTACAGGTTTGGCTGATCCTATCTGGGCAGGAGGCTCACAGGCTATCCAAGCATGTGTACAAGGGCCCTTCAGAACAGGAAATCCAACTAAAGACCATTAATTTCTGTCTCTTCAGAAGATGGCCTCTTGTCTTGTTTAGTAACATGAAGGTATAAAACTGCTAAAACTTCTTATAAAAGTTGCTTCAAAAATGTGTATTACAGAATGTGAATGATGTTGATTTCAAGTCCTGTCAAGTATAGGTGAGAACTAAAAACTGGATCATGAGGTCTCCAAATCCAAGAGATCATGTGCTCAAAAACATCAGAAATGGCCTACACAGTCTCAGTCAAGAGCCAGGAACAAACCACTATCATGAATCCCACTCTACAGATCTGATTTAACAGCCTGCAGGATTGTCAATATAGTGGTGTTTACATGCAATGTGGATTTTTTCATGTATTGCCAGATTGTAATATCAAAGTTAAATATTACTCCACTGTTACAGAGAGAAGACAATTTCCTTTCATACTTTAACAATTAGCTCATACTGGATGTAACAGAAAGTTAATTAGCCCAATTTAGCATCCTGGCAGCAGACAGCTTTGTCCAGCCATAGCCTAGAATGCCATTAGAATTTCTAAGCATCTGCCTAAAGTGGAAAGCAATTTTTCAGGAAACTTAATATCAACATCTTAAATTATATTCATAACAATGCTGCAGGGCAGGGGGAGACAAAAAAAGAACAATTGTGATTTGAACCTGAAAAGAACTTCAGGAAAGATTTGGAGAGGCAATCTTTTTACACACAGATCCCCCACAGAAATAAACTTTACAAGGAATTTTGGAATAAGAACCAGATTTCAGCCATCTGTTGGCTAGAGATAAAACACAGGTCGAGATATCTGTGGTCTTCCTTACTTTGTCCATGTTTTGAAACGCAGACATTACTGTAACTATCTGGACCATCATAAATGAAACACTGTGATAAAAGTATATTAAAAAATATTTTTTTCTCAGAGATAAACTGGAACACCAATGAAGTTAATTCCTGGAGAGGTGACAATCCTCAGGCAATACTCAGGCAGCAAACCCTTCCTGCAGTTCCTATCCTGGTAAAACTTTCAAAACACAGTATGCTATATGCTTTCCTACTTAAGTGTTTAAACACTTCTAAGAACTAACACAGAGTCTGTAGCAAAAAAAAAAAAAAAAAAAAAAAAAAAAAAAAAAAAAAACCAAAAAAAAAAAANACCAAACAACAAACAAACAAAAACCCAAACAAAACCAAAAACAAACAAACAAACAAAAAACCCCACAAAAAACCCCAAAAGAACCCACATCTTCTTTAGCATGGTGTTAGGCTGAGGAACCCCAACTGGATGCCCCTCCAGGCTGAAGCAAACTGTTACCTGCACTCAGCTGCTAAAGGAGCAGAGAAAAACACATTGGCAATGCTGATGGTGGCACAGCTTTGCTGCCTTGGACTCCAGTCCATATGGACGTTCCAGAACATCCACCACAGCAGCACTCAGTGGTGCTGTGACTTCAATCAGACCATGATAGTCTACTGTCAGTCTTCACTCTCCGGTGGACTTACTCACTGGCCATATAGGACTATTAAATTGTTGCTCCTTAACAAAGAGCATCTCATAAGTGAAGGGGTGATTGGTGGTCATCTTGGCCCCAGCAATCATGAAGCAATTGAGCTAAAACATCTGTTGTCAAGAGGAAAAGTGCCAGCAAAACTTCAAACCTGGACACGAGGAGAGAAGACTTCAGGTCATTCAGGGAAGTAGTACATAAAGTCCCCCAGGAAAATGCTTTTGAAAGTGTTGGGGTTCAACAGTCCTGGGCACTTCTTAAGCACAACCTCCTAAGGAGCAGGAGCAGGCAATTCCAAAATGTTGGAAGTCAAGCAGATGAGAAAGAACGCCAGCTTGACTGAGCAGGTATTTTCTTTTGGAGCTAAGGCAAAAAAGGAAGGTGTATGCCCAGGTCAGGTGGCATGGGAGCAATACAGAGATGCTGCTCACCACTATAGGGAGAAAATTCTTGTGACCAAAGCTCAGTAGGAGTTGAAGCTGCCAAGAACTGTGTGGGACAATGGAAAGAGCTGTTTTAAATACATTTAGGGCAAAAGTCAGTACAGAAATAACATCACTTCATTACAGGATGAGGACGGTCACCTCATTACAGGGATATGGACAAGGCAGAGATGTTCAATGCTTTCTTTGCCTCTATGTCTTCAACACTGACAACAGGCTAAGGGAGTCACAGTGGTCTGAGCTGGAGGAGTGTGGCTGTGAGAATGATAAACTCTCAGTTGACCTTGAACTTGTGTGGGATCTGCTGCTCCAGCTGGATCCCTGTATGTTTATGGGGCCTGATGGGATTCATCTGAGAATCCTCAGAGCTGCTGATATCATCACAAAACCTCTCTTGATTTTTGAACGGTCATAGCAACCTGGACAGGTCCCAGTTGACTGGAAGCTGGCTAACACTGCCCCAGTTTTCAGGAGGGAAAAGCCTGAAACNAGGAAGGACAAGCCTGAAACTACAAGTTCCTCACTCTCACTTCAGTGCCTGGTAAAGTTATGGAGACGATTATTCTGGGAGGAATTGAAAAACACCTGGAGGACAACACAGTTATTGGTCACAGCCAGCACAGCTTTGTCAGGGGAAAGCCCTGCTTGTCAAACCTAATTTCCTTTCACGACAAGGCAACCCACCTGGCTGATCAAGTCAAACCAGTTGATATAATCTTTTTGCATTTTTGTAAAGCTTTTGATACTGTCTCTCACAGGATTCTTCTGAACAAAATGTCCATCACAGATGGATAAACATATAATGTGATGGGTGAGCAGCTGGCTCACAGGTCAGGCACAGAATTACAGGGAATGGGGTAACATCAGACTGGCGACCTGACACTACTGGGGTTCCACAGGGCTCCACCCTTGGCCCAGTGCTCTTCAACATCTTCATAAATTACTTGGACGCAGGACTGGAAGGGATACTAAGTAAGTTTGCAGACAACTGGGAGCTGCTGTTGATTCCCCAAAAGGCAGAGAGAACCTGCAGAGAGACCTCAACAAATTAGAGAGATGGGCAATCACCAACTATTTGAAGTTTAACAAAGGCAAGTGCCAGATTCTGCAACTGGACAAGGGCAACCCTGTTTGTGTGTACAGACTGGGGAATGAGAGGCTGGAGAGCAGCCCCATGGAAAGGGACCTGGGGGTCCTGGTCAATGGCAAGTTGAACATGAGCCAGCAGTGCCCTGGCAGCCAGGAGGGCCAACCCTGTCCTGGGGGGCATCATGCACAGCATCGCCAGCCAGGCGAGGGAGGGGATTGTCCCGCTCTGCTCTGCACAGGGGTGCCTCACCTTGAGTCCTGAGTGCAGTTTTGGGGCACCACAATATAAAAAAACACATTAAGCCATTAGAGAGTGTCCAAAGGAGGGCAACAAGGATGGTGAAGGGCCTTGATGGGAAGCCATGTGAGCAGTGACTGAGGGCACTTGGTGTGTTCAGCCTGGAGAAGAGGAGACTGAGGGGAGACTTTATTGCAGTTACAACTTCCTCATGAGGGGAAGAGGAGGGGCAGGTACTGATCTCTTCTCTCTGGTGACCAGTGACAGGACACGAGGGAATGACCTGCAGTTGTGTCAGGGAGGTTTAGGCTGGATATTAGGTAAAGGTTCTTCCCCCAGAAGGTGGTTGGGCACGGGAACAGCCCCCCTGGGGCAGTCATCACAGCACCAAGCTTGACGGAGTTCAAGCAGTGTTTGGACAACACTCTCAGGCACACGGGATGATTTTTGGGGTTGTCCTGTGCAGGGCCAGGAGCTGGACTTTGATGATCTTTGTGGGTCTCTTCCAATTCAGATTATCCTATGATTCTATGTAACCTTCCAATAGCTTGTTTTAAGACAAACATTATTACATACACAGAAACACTCCCAGGGGTAATTAAGACCTGATTTCCTTTCTGAAGAGTGATGTTCCACATGACTCACCTTCTTATACAGTAAGATCCAAAAGGAAGAAAACAAAAATGAATACTATGTACATAATAAATATAACATAGTTGCAGTTGGAACATGCTCCAAAATTTATTTTTAGTTCAGCCTCAAAGGCATGAACATTCTCTTTCAAATGAAAATATATCATTTCTATTAACTGCTATTGGCAATAGTTTCATGAAAGAGTCCTTAAAGAGCAAATCTGTGGAGGTTTCTAAAGTTTTTTTGTGCTATTGTCAGACTCATTTTATTGAACAACAGCTGATTCAATTGCAGTTCAAAAAAATGTACAGAGATCTATTGTTTCACCTAATAGCCAAAAGCATTTAATTCTAGTTCAGTACCTTGCAGAAACATGCAAACATGGCAGTGATGGACTGGCACAAATAACTGACAAAATAACTTTCGGACAAGGAAGTGCTACCATTTATACACCGCAAATCCTTTCTAGAATCATTCCTCCATCCCCACCATCCCACCCCACCTCAATAATTGCAGTAGCTTCTTAAAATAACAGCCCATTTGAACACTTGATCGTGTGGAAAGTGCAGCACATGAATGAATTCTATCCACTCCTGAAAGAGATCTCTTTGAAAACCCTTTTTTGTTATTTTAAGTGGGGTTTAAATGATCAAATTCCAAACTGGAAAGCCCTGTTTTGTTGTTTAAGGAAGCTGGATTAAAAAAAAAAAAAAAAAAACATACTTGAAAAAAGGAGCAAANAAAAAAAAAAAAAAAACCTATCTGGCAAAATGAGACTACAATGACAGACTCAGATTTTCAGATAGGTTCTATTACAATTGTGCTTGGCAATAGTCTATGCTGTGTAAGTGGGAGCAACAATGGGACTGTGTCAACTTATGCCAAAGGTGGATTTGCTCCATGGCCTTAAAATTGATTTATTGTTTATAGAATGGACTGAGTCAGAGGCAGGGTGGTGGTGTGGAAAGTCAAGCAAGTCTTAAAACCCCACATTTCATTACTCTGACAAGGTATTTAATACTTTTTTTTAAGAAATACTGCTGAGGAGTTAAACCTCCTAACAAAAATTTGTAAATATTGCCTCTAAGAAATTTACTGGTATCTAGACCTGATTAATTTAAGCATCTCCATTCTACTGCATGTGGATAAGTCACAAAGTACAAGTCCTAAAGGACAGCGGCAAAAGAGGATACAGGTGAAATTGAGGTGGTAATGCCAAAACTGAGCCAGAGTTCATTGTAGCAAGACTTGGTGGGATGATAATACAGTACTCAACAAGACAAATAGAATCTGAGGTTCTGGTATCTGTTCCTCTCAGTTCAAGCATTTTATAATAAGAAGCTGTTTGATTATAAACAAAAATTTAGAAGTAACTCTTTAAGCATGAAAAATTATCCTCTCCACTGTTGTTTAAAACAATGTACTACTTTACTATATCTCAAATATATTGAAAGTATAGTAGTATTGAAAATTTTGGTTTTAGGGATGTTAACAAAAAGACTGAAAAAGAAAAGATCTTCAAACAAACATGTCACACTTTAAAGGGACAGACAGTGACGGAGCTAGCAAACCTGTATTGCAATGCATAATTGTTTCTCCTTTTTACTTTCAACCATATTCCAAAGTCTTTAATCACATTATGCACAGTTATATAATTGAATCCATCATGTTCTTCTGGTTAGTCAGCTTCATCCTAATTATGTTAACAAATGCATCAATATATACTCACAGGGATCAATAGATCTCTCATCCAAAGAGCTCCCTTCCCACATGACACCACAGAATACTTTCTAAAATGTAACCACTGAAACCATGTAAACCTCATGAGGTTCAACAAGGCCAAGTGATTGTCCTGCACCTGGGTCAGGGTAAACCCAAGCACAAACACAGGCTGGGCATAAAATGGATTGAGAGCAGCCCTGAGGAGAAGGACTTGGGGGTGCTGGTGGGTGAGAGGTTGGACGCGACCCGGCCATGTGCACTCACAGCCCAGAAACCAAACATGTCCTGCTCTGTATCAAAATAATTATGTAGCCAGCAGGTCAAGAGAAGTGATTCTGCCCCTCTGCTCTGCCCTCCTGACACCCCACCAGGAGCACTGCATCCAGCTCAACATAAGAAGGTCATGGACCTGTTGGAGTGAGTCCAAAAGCAGTCATGAAGATGATCAGAGGGCTGGAGCACCTCTTCTGTGAAGACAGGTTGAGATGTTAGGATTGTTCAGCCAGGAGGAAAGAATCATAGAATTGGAGAATTAGGTTTGGGTTGGAAGGAATCTTAAAGATCATCTTAGTTCCAACCCCCCTGACATGGGCAGGNACAGCCCAGAAACCAAACATGTCCTGCTCTGTATCAAAATAATTATGTAGCCAGCAGGTCAAGAGAAGTGATTCTGCCCCTCTGCTCTGCCCTCCTGACACCCCACCAGGAGCACTGCATCCAGCTCAACATAAGAAGGTCATGGACCTGTTGGAGTGAGTCCAAAAGCAGTCATGAAGATGATCAGAGGGCTGGAGCACCTCTTCTGTGAAGACAGGTTGAGATGTTAGGATTGTTCAGCCAGGAGGAAAGAATCATAGAATTGGAGAATTAGGTTTGGGTTGGAAGGAATCTTAAAGATCATCTTAGTTCCAACCCCCCTGACATGGGCAGGGAAAATTCCACTGGACCAGGTTACTCAACCCCATTCAGCCTGGCTTGAACACTTCCAGAGATGGGGAGTCCACAACCTCTCTGGCCAACCTGTGCCAGCACCCTGGCATCACTCTGCAAATATAAGAGAAACCAATCTATACAGAAATGATGACTTTACATTTTTGTACACACCAGAAGGATTCTGGAGTGGTCAAAACACAAACAAGATACAGCCCATCATTAATAAGCCATACTGGAGAACATTTCTGGGTCATCTTTAGTAGCTGTGTCTCTTCAGATCAGTGTCATTGTTGCTACACCTGTCAGTCTCTATCTTTCAAAACTGAGACAGAAATAACCTGAGCAGGTCTGCTAAATTTCCTAAAGCATTGGAAACACAATCAGAGTTGGCATGCTGTATTCTGCATGACAACAATGCAATTTTTCTTTGTTCTCTCTCAAGCTGTCTTTTAAAGCACTACACAGAAATAATTTAAAAAGCAAATTACTGTTAAACAAACATTCATAACAAGCAGAAGCAGAGATCTTTATATCACTAACTCACATTTGTTTCAAGCAATTAAAATAAGTGCTTGCAACTGCTTTATTAGTAACAGCACCATTAATATAAACATATGCTTAGTGCCTTCTTAGTAGTTGCAAATAACGAGTAAAAAATGGGAATTTTGTAGTCTATCAATATAAAGCTGAAAATCATTGCACCAGATGCCCAGCTACAACAATCCTATTTCTTAGAGTTGAGAGACATTGATGAATTTAGTCTTGTGTGGTTCCCTAGAAAAATTCATAGTATCAAATTATACACGAAATTTGCAAACAAGGTGTTACACTGGATACAGTAGAGCTTAAGAGTCTAGCTCTGAACTAACACTGAGTATAAAAACATGAAATGCTAAATATAGCTGGAATCCAGAAGATCCAATGGTCAAAAGAAAAACATATGTATGCAACTTTCAAAACTTAAAAAACAATTAAAGTATGGAGGAGACAGCCCACTTGACATAAATGAGGACTTGGACTTTGGCAGTAAAAAGTTGCAGGTCATTATGAGTCACTCCATCACTCAGTTTCCTCAGATGCAGAGCAGAAATAGAGCAGATGCAGGAAATTGAAAAACACCAAGAAAGAAGCAGAATGTGACTCAATAAATGTAACCCAGAGGTAATTCATTAGAACTTATTACTTGGCATAAACTGCTTTGTGCTACCCTTCCCAAGACTGGAAACTGTTTTCCGTTGTTCACATCTATCTGGAATTTTACGAAGCCTTTGGTTCTGTCATGGGATGCTTATTTTTCTCATTTATCCATTTAATCATCTTTCTATGCCATAAGGAAGAAAGTTTAAGGATAGCATTCTCCTAGCTGTAATTTTCTTAGTGGAATCTTTTATCTTCCACAATTCAGAATGTTCACAGGAGAACAAGAAGAAGAACAGAAGACAAAAATGCTATATATGAAGTACATTAAGAGTGCAAAATGAATCTTATTTACACAAAACTTTCATTACCACACTTCAATCAAAAAAGGAACAGTTACAGGAATCATTAGCATCTGCAGGATTTTAAAACTCTGTCACCATAGCTTCAGTTCAAACTAACCCATTAAAATGAAAATTTATTTTATTTCTGTCTCATTATAATAATGTTTATGGGAAAAAATAGCCTCAAAGATGAATACCTTTTGGGGTGTGCAATCTGTAGTGTGCCATGCAATTCCAAAACACGCTGTCCTAAAATGGTCCCAATTCATCCATTAGGTTGTTAACCTTCAAGTTACCTCAAGGGGTTTATGATTTTGAAATGGTATTTTAAATGCAGAATTACACATAAAGAAAGGAGCTTTCCAGAATGTACTGTGCTGCAGAAGAAACCAGTACCTGGTTCTTAATTCATGGAGCTGGCACACACATCTAGGGCTAGGTTTTTCCCCTCGCTCAAGCCTAAATCACAAGTTTAAGTCGGACTTACGCAGTTTTGCCCTCGCTATCTTGTTTGGTGGCACTGGCTCCCTTTTTACCCAGCAACGAAGCCACTTTCTCAGGATCGCCATTCTCCACTGCCTGCAGCAGCCGATCATCGTTCTTATTCCACTCGTTGGTCTGGAGTGAAAGAAACAGAAGGGAGAAATATTATCAGTACCAGCACTGTGTACACGCTCTCCTGAATGATCTTGCACAGCCTTATCACCACTGAAAGCTTAAACAAGAGCCCAACCCAAAGACATGGCACAAAAAAAGCTGCACAAAAGCAATCTGCAAACTGTGCAGCACAGGTTCATGGGGACTGAATAGCTTAAGCCAGGGTCTGAGCAATGACTGAAGATGAACTCTAACTCTGTAGGTGAGTAGTGCAGGGAAAAAAAATCCTTATTTTGTTACTGTATTTTAAAAAGCTCTCCTTCATTTTTTAATGCTCCCGGTTTCTATTTCAGAGCTGTACTGGCCTCATTAGACCTTCATGACATGCATCATGTGGACAAGGAATGAGATGCCTCATCTTATCCAGACCCCACCCTTTCCAGGCAAAACTTTCCATATTTAAGGCATTTCCCAGCTCACACTTTGTAGAGGGTAACAGGCCAAGAGACTGCCCTTTGCAGATTGCAACTAGCTTTACTGAGCTTTTATCCCCTGTGGGGTTTTTTTAAACAAACAGACAAATGAACCACTCAGATAGATGGCACATCTACAGTTGCTGAAGGAAAAGACAACCATCCTACTTTGAGATCTCTCCAAACTTAATCCTCTAAGTCTTTTTGATCCTTCTCAGCATCTGAGTTGGGAATAGGACACTGCTTCCTAACATGCTGAACCCTCAGGACATAGCCTATTTCCTCTATCAGGCATTCAAGCTGAATCTAGGAAGATCCTAAGAAAACAGGACAGTAAACCTCCTGTACTGCATGGGATCACAGCAAAATAAGCTCTGGAAAAGGAGTTGCGAGTTGCATTTGTGCCTTCTAGTCTGTAAACTAGAAGACAACAGCATTCAGCCTTCAGGAAAAGCAACCTGCTGTAGCTAAAAGCTGTGTTTGGGTTAGGGTGAGCACCCTGCTGTACTCAGGAGAGCTACCTTCAACAGACTATGGCTTTCTTTCACACCAGTCAGTTCATCTTCAGCATGACTGCATGTTCATGAGCATTGATTTCTACACAGCTTTTGGAATTACTAAATTCATATTAACACACATCTTGAGAAATACACAACTTAATAAAAACCAGAACAAAATAAAACAACAACNTCTCTTCTGGAAAAAAAAAAAAAAATCAAACCAACAAACCGCCCTCCCTTTCCCTGCCACCCCCCCACCACACAACACATTGTCCTAATGCTCTACATAGACTTTTTTTGGTTCCAGCTACATAAAAAAACTTGATGTTTCTCTGCCTAGGCCTGGGAGGAAAAGTGTATGATGTACACACTGATACGAGCTAACTCCATAGGCTGTGCATACCCTGAAGAACCAGAACAGGGGGAAAGTGTTCCAGGTAACAATTCATTAAAAAAAAAAAACAACAAAAAAACAAAAAAAAAAAACACCAAACAACACTACGGAGAATGCAGACTGATGAGGAGAGCAGACAGGAGCTGAAAGAACACCACCTGGAACCAAGAGTATGAATGGCAGATACGTCAAAGGAAGTGTTATACACACAGAGCAATTGCAGTCTGTTTATGGCAGTGGTATGACATGGGTAAATGTACATCAAGCAGGTTATACTCTCTGTTCTTACAGCACTGCAATAAACTTCTGTAGACTCTAGAGCACTAATTGCATCAGCAAAAAAAAAATTGTTCCCCCAAGCAGTATTTAGACTCCATGACAGTGAATGGCCAGCCTAGCAGCAGGCTCCACCTAAAATGAAACTCATGGCCTATTCTGCATTTGGGGAATTTCAGGCTTTAAAGGGAGCCTATTATTAAAAGCAGATGTTAAAAAAAAAATACTGTAGCTTACTTGTAAATAATATCCTTTAAAGTTAACACTGTTTATTTGACAGTATATCATGCCTTTTGCTTTGGAGTTTGTTCTGTTTCTGGGCTTTATTATTCTGTCATATAAGACACTTAAATACAGGCTATTTGATTAATCATGCATACCCACAAATCACCAAGATGACTGCAAAACATTGGTAGCACCTAACTCCCACTTTTTTTCCCTTTTTACTTTTTGTGTGTGTGTGTGTTTTGTATCTTGGAAAAGACAGATGAGAAGGCAGGTAGCATGAAAATCTACACACACACCACACACTTGCAATCCAATACTAATCCATACTTTGAAGACTAAATACAGCACCTAATTTAAATTTTTTTTCTTCCTGACTCAAAATAACCAGTTTACTTCTGAAACCTGAATCTGAATAAACTGCAATAAAATGTTAAGATTAAGGCCTGCTGAAAAGCTTTGGCAGAAGAGCTTTCAGAAGAGCATCCAGCTTTTTAGTACAAAAACAGCCACATCTTAGAAAGCCGTTTCAAGAATACTCCTTCAATACTCAAGTATTAAATTGAAACATTATTGACATATAATCCAACATCCATCATTCTGGTATAAGCAAGTAAGCACACTAATACTGACTCTCAAATTTGAGAAATACCTGAGATAAAATGTTGATTTCCCCTTTGAAAAGCTGCTGTGGTAACTATACCCATCTATAATTACATTCCCCAAGAGAAACTAATACAGCTCGGTCCCAAACTACCTCTCAGTAGTATGGAAGCTGTACCTAGGAGATACACAGACATGGAATGGAGAAGCCTGGAGTATTCTGAAAGTGATTCTCATGGTGCAGTATGATGCCATGTTCATGCTAACACCAATATATTTTATGACATTTGGAATGACTCTCTTGCAAGTATAAAGGCTTCAATTAATCTTGAGTGTAGTTTTCAACCATACCCTTTTTGGCAGCCAAAAATAATAACTCACACACAAATGCAATTAAAAAAAGACTTAACAGTGCCTCATTTAAAAACCTGCTGTGTACATATCTGTACAACTAAAAAGATTCTTTCACACTTCAGTATTGAAACAGAACTGAACTTGGACAAGTCATTAAGTAATGCAGTCTCTCTCACAGGGAGCCTGAAAACTCAGTACTATCAAATCCACCTCAGTGTCAAGGAAAGGCTATCAGTGTACATTTCTTTATTTTTCACACAGAACTGGATAATTAATTCTTTTTCCTGCTTAGAGGAAAGTGATAGACACTGATGGCTAGGCTAAAAGATCTGTATTTGGCAGTCATTTTAGATGCCTGTTTTCAGTTCTACATCTAATTGATGTCTCTTTTTCTAAGCACTGTGACTCAGAATTGTTAAAGGAATGAATAATTTGAGAGACTGTCACATACCTAAACCCAGTTACATTAGTTCTTGCAACTGCATGTTTAACATCTTTAACACTACTGTATCTGCAATTTTGTTTTGCTCCTGGAAAACAAAAAGATACAGGCAGTTTTTCTTCATCATTGTACAGCACAGTTAATGTTTATTTATAACCTAAAGTAGCTGTGTTCTACCTAAGATGCTTAGGACCCATCATGTTCTATTGCTCACAAAGTTATGCATTTTTTCATTAGAACAATAAAGATTCCATTATAGGCCATAAATAATTGTTATTATGGTAGATAAAATGTCAAATTTACACAAGTTACATAAATCAATTTACAGGCCTCATTTTATTTTCAAAATTAGAGATAAACCTGTCCACATAGGAGAAACAAGTATGACTGTTGTTCAAGTATTCCTCTGATAGGATCAAACTGTTTTTTAATTCCCCACTGTGCTCAAAAGACCAGCATTGTACAATGCATTCCAAAAGTTAAAGGCACAGCGAATAAAATAAATAGCACATAATAGACTCTCAAAACCCCTCATTTCAAAAGGGAATTGTAGCCCTACTGCCCATGTTCCCCAGGGGAAGAAAAATCTAGAAGGAAAGAGGATGCATATAATACCAGGATAGGCACTGTACCCAGGATTTGGCAAGAAAGTAGGAGGCATTTAAGTCAGTAGGACTCTTACAGTGCCTCATGTAATCAAAAATTCCACAGGCACTGCTGCCCAGAGCAGATCATAAAACACAGATTTCTTAACAGAGGCAGTGATGGTTGCATTACATAAATTTTCTGAATCTCGTGTATTATTAGCCTAGTCTTGACCCCACAGCCACACATCACCCAATCTACACCAAAGACTTGGGAGGTAACTTATGCTGGGCTGAGGCAAACCACAGGTACGCCCAGTTTATTGTTCAGTGTAAAAGGCACCTTGAACAGACATCTATCATGCAAGCAGCAGCATTTGTTTCTCCTGGAAAACATGCATGTGGGAGACACCGTCTTCTGCCAAGAGTACAGGGTGGCCAGTTAAGGTGGAGACCTTAACTTCAAAAACCTACTGCATCGTTTCCTCCACTGCAGCCCCACAAACCATCCCATTCCACTTTTCCAAGCTTCCCAAATATTTCTACAAGGCCCCTTCGTCAGCTGTGTGCCACATCCTGCCCCCTCTGTCACAAGGCTCCTCCCTCCCCTTGCTTTCAGGTCTTACCCAAGCAGCATGGCACCATCCACAACAGCCCTCAGGGAAGTTTTGGTCCTGTTACTACCACTCTTTCAGGTAATAAAACAGTGTTTTCTGTCATGTCAGAGATGCCTCCACATGTAACCTTCTGAGCAAACTCACACAGAGCACTTCAAAATGAAGATTAACACAGAGTAGCAGTATGATCTTCAGGAAAATGTTTAGTACAGCACAAGAGCAACAAAGCCATCAGGCTTGAGCAGCTAAGCAGATACTTTTCAGCAGCAGTAGAGTTGTGAGTTCTTTGGTTTTGGTTTGTTTTCTGTTTGGTTTTTCTTGTTTTGTTCAGAAATGCTGAAAATATGCAAGTTAGTCAGCTGAGTATTCAGCATGACATGTGGTGCTATACATGTAGCATGCAGGTAAAAAAAACCCTGAGCATCTCAGTGTAAAGATAAACACACGTGTAATAAATTTGGAGGAATCTGATCCTAGAAAAGATTGCATTAGTGAGTTTTATTTTCCTCCACCCAGCCACACGCCCCCTCTTCTGTCGGCCACATGCCAAACAGTTATCACAGCCTTCCCTCAAACAATTAACATTTTTCAGTAACAATGGCTTGTGAACACACGCAGAACTCAACTGATGAAACACGTATTTCAGCTTCATAGACCAGAACCAGTGCTCCACTCAATATTTCTTCAGGTCTGGGGGAGGCAGAAGGGTTAATTTGTTGTTTGGGTTTTTTTAAACATGTCTATTGTTCATTATAGGCAGCCATAACGCACGTTGCATACACAGAGAAAAAGTAAAACTGATCAAATACCAAGAAGTGCAAGTTTTTGGATAAAACCAGCATATCTCAGTCATGCATAAAAATAGTCAGTATTTTCCTATTAATGTGCAGGGGATCAGATAATCTGTCACCCCTAATAAATCCTAACACTGAACACAGTGACAGCTGAAAGGTTGGTGTGCTTAAATCCAAACATCAGGTGGCATTTAACATCCTTCTAAAGCATGTTTTTTTAATTCTTAATTTTCACTTTCAGATAGAAAACTGTGCTTGTATGGCTTCGCTCAGAAGCCTCTCTCTTGTAACAGTTCACTGTTTTCAATATTTAAACATTTAGGAATGCAGGAAAGAAGCTGGCTGCAAAGAGCTAGCCATTTTTAGGATGGAAACCCACGCCTGCAGTGTCTCCTAAAAGCTTCCCCTATGCACAATTTATTTCTTCTGCAAACCTAGAGATGATTCTATGATTGCAAGATGCTATTAGTTATCTTGGGACTGAAAGTGTCCAGTAAAAATCCTTCATCACCTGGATCACACATAGCACGTTGACAGATTTTTTTGAGTCTGAAGAGAAAACTTGGTGTTTTCTTACACAATCAAAGCTTGCACTACCTATTTTACACATCGTTTTCTCTACCACATGTTTTTTTCCAGAAGAGAAGTTCAGGAATTAAAAAATATTTTTAAAAAAAGCACCCATTCCTTTTTCATCACCACCACATCAGGATATTAAGCCTGAGATTACCAGCACATGCCTTGCAAAAAGTAAGGTATAGTAGTATGGCAGTTCTATTTAATACTCAGTGTTTTCCATGAGCAAATACCTGAGCAAACATTAACAACTGGCAACAACTTTGTTTCTTTATCTTTGGCATGCAGCCTACAGGAGATGATTTAAATGACCTTGTATTGTTGCAAACCTACTGGAGACAGAG
Organism: Scytalopus superciliaris; assembly: GCA_013400415.1. NCBI lineage: Eukaryota > Metazoa > Chordata > Aves > Passeriformes > Rhinocryptidae > Scytalopus > Scytalopus superciliaris. The sequence continues at coordinate 183,273 of VXBX01000235.1, read as the reverse complement.
TTATGTTATCTACACTGAAATCAGAACTGTAGGGAAGCTGAGTAGCAAATTGAAATTCCTGATAATTTCAAACTCAGCAACTCACTGTCTGAAAAGGAAAGGAATACTTAAAGACTGGCGTCACAAACAATTGCATGGCAAAGATACTGAGCACCACTGCATCACAAGGTCATCCACAAAAGTCCACATTGCTGGATTTCCCAAGAGAGCCTTAAGAACAATTCTATTATACTGAATGCATTCAAAAAATGCATCAAAATAAAACATCCCTTGAAGTTAAAACAACAGATTATGCCTTTTCTCAAAAGAGTGGCTTATCTGAAAACAGTATAATCTAGGAGTCAGTGGTACGTAGGTAAGAAGCCTACACCTCTCCTGGCCCTCTCATCTGCAATCTGTAGATTGTATTTGCCTGTAGCAAACTTCTGTGGTGGGAGTGGAAATCTCCTTTACAGAGGGGCAGGATGTTGATGACCTTATCAGCAACAGCTTATTCCAGTCTGTAGCAGCATCTCCCAGGGCATTCAGAGCTCAGCAGATGCCAAAAGCTGCTGCTTTCAATGGCTGTGGCTCCAGCTCCTTGCTGTAACTTTCAAAGTCTGCCCACAGTGCACATATAGCACAGTGGCATTGCCACCTGACCTCTGCTGCACTCCACTCAACTGAGGTAGCACCCTGAAGGCCATGCCAAAAGATGCCATATTCATTAGCTTCACCACAAGTAAGGTCTTGACCTCTAATTAAGTTGTCAAAAAACCAAAGCATGACAATAGCTTTGAAAGTAATTCATAGCGATATTATCTAAATGTCACTAGTTGCTACAACAGAAACAGTCTTTTCCAGCTTCACTTGGCCATCCACCTTCCCTGTCTTAGGGGATTGACAGCTAATAATGTTAATTAAATTTACACAAGAAGATGAAACATTCATGGTTCACCAGATTACACGTGCAGTTCTTTAAAGGTGGAAACAGCAGCAGCAATGCAAGGAATCTGTGCACATTTTACAAACAAGTGTTAATCCACTGCCCTCCTCTTGCTTCTTGAGCCATAGTGCTACTTGGGGTAACTGGCCATGCAAAGCGCATGAGGTCTGTTTGACACTGGAGACTGTATTTGTGTCAGACCATAAATTCCATTTGAATCACAGATAAAAAGCGCCACAGGGAAGGCAGGAAGCAGTTGGAGTGAATGAACAAGGAAGGGTAATAAAAGACTAACGGCAGATTGTCAGTAAACCTTGATAATTACCCATTCACTGGGTAGCTTCTGTAGATAAAGAAGTGATTATTATCCAAGCAAACCATTTTTTCATGCTGANACTTAAATGATGCTTGGGGTTTACAGTAGTTTGTGAGCTGTGCTCCAAGAACACTCAAGAAGGAAATGAAAATGGAAAGAAATGCATTTAAGAATTTGCTGTTTTGCTGAAATATTAGTGTTTATTGTAGTTTTCTTGGGAGTTTTGTCCTTTTGGTTGGGTTTTGTGGGTGGGTTTGTTTATTTGCTTTTTGTTTGCTTTGTTGGGGATTTTTTTAAAAAACCCAACTGTTTGGTTTCACAGTTTCATTAGGGCTTTGAAGGAAGAGGAGCAGTAAGGTCAGCCCAGGGTATATGCACAGTTAAAGCAAAGATAAGAAGCCACTTTGGAACTCAACTGTAAGACTTAATTTCTGTAAGAGTAATAAAGTGAAGAGCCTGAGACCAACAGTCAGCAAGAGAGGCAAAGAGAGTGTGACATGGTCCACCCAGACCAAGGAATACATTTGGTCCACACATAGTGTGTTCAGAGGCACATGGTGCAGCTTTGTGTGGGCTGGGAGGCACACAGCTCTCACATGCTCATTTTATTTCATAGTAAAGGTCACAATCAGCTTTCCCCCCGTTTTTACTACTTTTAAGTAGTAAAATACTACTTTTAAGCCTTGTAACAAGATAAATCAAGCTTTGCATTTGAGGAACAGTGGCATTACCTGCTAACATTATACCTACATACGTAAGTAATTAAATTACAAAGTATTTCTTCTTAGCAATTACTAATGTTTCCACACAACCGATTTCAGCCCAGTGGGTTTAAGGAAAAGTGACAAGCAGAAAAAGCTCACAACATGCAAGGCATTTGAACAAAACAAGAAAAAGTACATCTAAATCATTAGTAACACACTGCCAGAGCATTGGCAGTAAGTCTAGCTACTGTCCATTGTTTACAATCTCACACATCAGCAATACAGCAACTGGAGATTTATCTTTATTTTCAGATAGCAAAGGATGTAGCAGTCACCACACCACATGCAACTGATCACTTTCAGTAAGACAGAACAAAGTAAAGCCAAGAATTAATTGTGTATATTTGTATAATGAAACAATGTTTATCTTAACACAGGAAAAAACACAAGGGACTTCTAAAAAATAAAAAAGTTATATCAATCCTGTTTGAAGTGACCATCTCCCATTGTTCTGCCTTTTCTCAAAGTTCTAAAGATTTGAGCTAGAGTGAACTCAGATGACTGTTCTCACCTTGAAGTTACTAAATTGTTACTAGAACTAAAATACATCTAATAAACTACTGTTTACTGCTGGACACCCTTCCCTTCAAAAAAATCAGTGGAGTGTCAAAACACAGATTTAAAATCTCCCACAATTCTCAAATGGTTATCCAAGTACCACTGAGGCTCCTTAGGTTTTCCTTACACTTAAATATATATATAAACAAGGAACTGATCATCAGCATGAGACACATGAAAAAGACTGCTTCTAATAAAGTTTTAAGACAGAAGAACTACTTAATCAACAGGTTTTAGTTACTTGTTAAAGTCAAAGAGCAATTCACATAAAGCCTTTCAAGTTTTTGGTGTTTCTGCTGCACAACTGCCTCACAGTCAGTTGGGAAAAAGAGGAATCATGAGCTTTAAAGTTAAATTGGCTGGATCATCTAACATGACCTTTTATGTGATAAGTAAGTGGAAAGCAGGCTGTAAGACACAGGGACAATGCCAACTATGCAAGCAAAGTTTGTTTATTCAGCTACGGTGTTGATTATCTTGTATTCCTTACTACTGTGTTAGACAGAACTGGTCTGTGCCTTACAACTAAAGAATACATCTGAACTCTCTGGCTCCAGGCAGTGACAAGAACAGCCTTTTAGCTATCAACATCCAATGCCACAGACACACCATCTCCTCAGTGGATCTGTAAATTCAGCACCACATTCAGCTACTGGAGAGCCTCCAAAGGAAGGCCACCAGGATGGTGAAAGCGCTGAAGGTGGAGCCCTACAAGGAGCAGCAGAGGTCACTTGGTCTGTTCAGCCTGGAGAAGACAAGACTGAGGGGAGACCTCACTATGGGGAAGCAGAGGGGCAGGTACAAATCTCTTCATTCATGACCAGTGAGAGGACTTGAGGAAATGGCCTGAAGCTGAGTCAGGGGAGGTTTAGGTTGGGTATGAGGAATAGGTCTTTCACCCAAAGGATGGCACTGGAACAGGATCCCTAGGGAAGTGGTCACAGCACCAAGCTTGTCTGAGTCCAAGAAGCATGTGGACAACACTTTCAGGCACAGGATGGGATTGTTGGGGTGTCCTGTGCCAGGAGTTGGACTCAGTGATCCTGATGGGTCCCTTCCAACTCAGCATATTCTGTGACTCTATGATTCTGTGACTTCATGTGAGTTTCTGAGCTGATCACATCTGTCTAGACTTTTAGTAGCACCCTCCAGATTCTTTTTACTAGTAAATTTAGTGAGGGAATGGAGGTACTCAAATCTTCTTCACCCCAGAAGGCCAGGTGGACATCCATCATGCTGGAACCCACCAACTGCAACATTACCTCGCTTACTAGTACTGATAGTCTAGACCCATGGCTCCATCCTTCCTCCTGTCTACTGCTAATCCTGTCAAATCATGGCTTATCTTGCTGCTTCTGCACAGTAAACTAGTTTTTATCAAGTTCAGAGCTGCTGTCCATTTTTGCTCCCCATTATTCTGCAAAGGGGAATACAGACACAAAGGCTGCAGACAAGAAAAAAATAATTCAACACCAATCAGAATTGCACACAGCCCAGAATTACATCAATTGATCAGTATTACTAGTGCTGTAAGATGTAGTCATAAGGTACAAACCACCATGGCACCTTATTTTTGTATTAGAAATGCCTACATGATATTTCAGCTCACAATGAAAGCTATTTCCTTTTTTTTTTTTCTCTACTAGCAGGACTAAGTAGATTCCTTGACTGAAGTCCACCACCTTAATATACTCCACAAGTGCCAGGAAAGATATGGGTTGTTCTTAAAACCACTTCACAATATTTTTATACCTATTAAAATGCCATTGTAGGAAGCAATACAATCTCCAAATTCATAACAAAATATGTATTAACATCTCAAAACTATTCAGAGTAGAAAAACAGTCTATTTATAGTAGAATTTGTCATTCTTGTAAAGGGCATAACCACTGTTACAGGATTATAGCCTTCTATTCTGAAACCCACGACAAAGCCAAACAAAACACAGTGCATATATAGAGACAAATCCCTATTCCAAGAAATTATTTTCTTTGGAGACTTCAAGGACTCAACTCATTCTCCAAATGTACTTCATGACTACAAAAGAAGGCAAAAAAGTTTCACTATCTGTCTGATCTTCGGGAGGCTACTGACAGAAGTTTGTGCTATGGATTGACCTCTAGATCTAATATTTGTCCATCCCCAAAATCAAATATTAAAGCAGCAAGTTAGGCTTAGCTGCTTTTACTTCCATGACAGCAATGAAGGATAAATTCAAGAGTCACAAGGAAAAGCAAGCAATTGTTTTGCAGGAAAATAAAATCCACTTCAGCCGCCAGCGAAGAGCATGTGAGATTTCACACCACCACATCTTCCCACGTTGTTTATCCTCCACATCACATGCACCAAGAATCAGACAAGTTCTTTTATGCGTCAGACTCTCTGTATGCAGAACATCAGCTGCCCACACATGGCAGGCTTAAGCAGAAGGAGAGAAAGAGCAAGCAGGCACTCATCCTGGTTCCTTCCCTTAGGCCTCAACTGAAGGAGGAGTTACGCTTCTTTAAGGGGTGAATAATGACATGCACAGATTTTCTATTCAGCGGGCATGGATGGCCTTGCCTTTCATCTGATCAAAGCCACATCTTGCACGCCTTCCTCCAGGCAGCCAATGGAGGCTCAGTTTTGGCTGCCCCAAGCCAGTGCTGGGGGTTTAACTCTTGCCTGATGATCAGTGATTGAGCTATCAGCTGCCTGGCACAACCACCCCAGCTCACTACAAATGGATCTTCTCATTCTCATCTGAATATTCTCATCAATAATGTGTGATTTACGAGAGCGCTCAATCCTCTGGCTACAGTGCTTCTGCTAATTTGGATATCCTGTGCCTCACCAGATGTGCTAGGAAAATTCACAGGAGGTGACAAGAGAGGCCCAAAACAGGCATCTGCTCTTTTGTTTTATTTAAAGATTCACTTGGATCCTATTAATTAGCTCTAGACTATATTTGCATGCCACAATCACCAAGTTACTCTTCTATTATCAAGATAAGAACTGCCAGTGGTGTGTCTATTGCACTCTTGATCCCCTCTGTAAGGAATGTTGTTGATGCTACATCAAGAATCCCTGCTTCAGGTTGCCCAGCTTGTATTTTGACTTTGCAAGATCCACACCCATTTCCTATAATAATACAGCTCAGAAGCTCAACAACCTAGAGATTCTCACCTTCCCAGTACAAAGTCACTGCAAATTAAAAACTGATATTGAAAAGATGCACAAAGCATAAAATCCTGAAGGTCAGTATAGTGCCCAGAGCCTCTTTGGAGACAGAGCACACAACCCCAGGAAAAGTGGGCTGTCGTGCTATCAGCCACTTTCCCATTACCAAAAACACCCCTGTTACAGCCACAGCCCCTTTGTCACAGGTCATGGAGGGGCTGATATGAGAGAGAAATGCTCAGTAGTAATATAAATCTTAGAAGAAGTTTTCCTCTTGATGCTTACAAGTAAGAATGATCTGACCAATATCCCTAGTCATGCTCCCCCATCATAATCAGTTTACTCTAAACACATTTCAAAGATTGAGACTGCACACCAAGGCTATGCTGGGTTCTGTGGAGTGCATTTAACACAGCATCAATGAATGAGTAACTGCTGAATTCAGACTTGTTCCCAGGAGCAAATGGCCAGTCAGTGGCGAGGTAATTCTCATCTTTTTCCAAACATGTTTTTCAATAATTCATGTGAAAGGGTGGAGTAGCAGAGGGAGAGCAAGGACTTGTACCAGATTTTAAGTCTCCAAGGGAGAAGAGATAATGCCTAAGAGCTTCATGAGTCATAACAAAATTGCAAAGAGTGTGTATTTTTTGGGTTTTTTGGTTCCTTTTAGGAATCTATGTCACACATCTTAGGGGGTTCCCTTCCACCTCATGAGATAGGAAACCCAGAATAACATACAAGCATCTTTTTCTTTGCATCCTGTAACAGCACCTTCAACACATTCAGTTAATAACTGCAAAGGATTATATAAATAATAAACTGAAAATGGGGTAGTTTTCACTGCCAGAGACAGCAGAAGGTTTCCAAATTTTATGGGTTAAAAAAGCCAATAAATTTAGCAGTCTTTTGAAGATGCTAGTATAATCCTTCCAAAACTGAAGAGAACAGATGACTCAACCATATGGCCAAGTTCCACCAAAATTCTGTCCTGTAATCATAAAATATGATGTAATTTAGCTTGGTCCCAGGAGAAGGAAAGGCGTTAGACATATGTGACATGCACAAGCATTCCCTGGATCCATCTGGCCATCTATTTTAAAAAGGTATTACACAAATAAGCAGGGTTTTCTAGAAGACTCCAAAATAAATATTCTTAAGCCTTCTCTTGGAAAAGAAATTGGTATAGGTCTTAAAATCTGCATTAATGCATCAACCATTGTTATTACAAACACTGCTCATCTAAACAGGAATAAAGAATAAGTTGTTACACCTTATTGCAGAAACACAGCTTTAAAGAAGTTTGCCTTTATAAACTTTGAAAGTAGCCTGTGGTTTATTACTACTTCACACTTATTAACAAGAAGCTTCTGAAAAAAATGGGCAAAGAATGTAATTTTCTGCATTATGTAAAGGTTGAATGAAAAAAACTGCTGAGATGGAAATTGGAGCCATTAACTGTAACAGGTAAAGTACTCTTCAATTCATTAATTACCCAAATATGTGCAACAGAAGCCATCAATACCTCAGTTGTTCAAGTATTTCACATAATCTATTGGAATTAACAGCAACAATTCTACACATTGTTATCAGTCTGGTCCTTATTATATTCAGGGCGCCATTTAAGAAGGTATGCACAGATGCCTTAATTAAGCATGTAATGTCTAACAGTTGTATAAAAAACCTCCACTTTTTATTGTAGGTGGTTTAAAAAACCCAAATTGTTACCACTCATCTCTGCCTCACTGCACCAACAGCACAGTCCTAAGAAAGGATGCCCCTGTGCTCAAGCAACCCATACACTACAGGTCCAAACCAATCTCTCCACTGTTTCTCAAATATCCAAAGACAACAAAGAAAAGCAAGGCAGTAATCTTGAATTCAACAGGTCAGTTCTGCATCACCAGCCGAACAGTTTTCAGATGATGGCAGAACAAAGATGGTTTAAAGCCACAAGATTTGGCTACGCTGCCTTAACCACTCAGGCAGAAACCTGGAATACTTTCAATTGTATGGTCTCCTCATGCCCCAGCCACCAATTTCTATAATCTTCTGGCAAGGGCTTTTAATGTTAACTTGAGTCAAGGGATGAAGCCCAAACCAAGGACAGGCTACAGCCACACTTTAATTTAGGGTTGGAATAAAAGCCTAAGGATGGATGTAACAGTCATTCTGGCAGTGGCTGAGGACACATCTGTACTATAAAAGGATAGAACTTCAGTGGACTATCATCTCTTACATTAAGTGTATTTTATGCCATGCATATCCCACTATAGAAATATTGAGCTGTTTGCTGAACCAGCCATTTTGAAAGCTAAGTATCTTGTTTATGTACCTAAATATGGACTTGAAAAGGAAGCTTTCAAGAACTTGACCCTCATGCTAGTAAAAGAGTATTTTTTAAAACTGATGAATTATCAATTACCACATTTCAGTTTTGCTTTATCCTTCTAAAATCTTCACTGCATCAAGGGAAAAAAAGAAAATCAAGGACTTACATTCGGAAAGGTGTACATAGTATTTCACAATAGCTCTGCAATTACTTCTGAGCTAACAAATTTTAAAGATTTTGGCCTGGTATGTTGCTTGAATGGGAAGAGACTAAGACAGTAAAATCAACCTCATGTTACTTTTCCAGAAAAGCTTACAGTGAAGATACTGCTACTAGCAAAATCTGGGAGTAATATTACTGTAGCGATGGCGGAAATTACAGCGAAGCGTGAACAGACAATTCCTCCATAATCTCACCACAAAACATTGATATCTGCTTGAGAAAAAAAAGCTCAAAATGCTCTTCAGCATCTCTAAAGAACTCTACAAGGCTGAACGATTATGCACTGGAAAGTGTTTCCTTAGGAATGAGGAAAGTTTTGGCACGCTCTCTACAACGTCACTATAAATTAAACCTCTGTGCTGCAGCTGTCCAAGGCTTTGTACTCAGTCCCTGACACAACACGTTGCCTCAGGCTGCTTGCTGAATGCCTGCCCAGCCACTGAACTGGTTTTATTATGCTCTCCCTTGTAAAACTGGGCTGTTATGCTCACTGCAGGCTGGCCATCTCCAATGACACTTTCTTTTAGGCAAACGCTCTTGATTGCACAAGACATCAAACCCTGGGCCAAGGCTTCATGACTGCTTTAAGGTTACCTGTAGTCTCCATGGCATGTTACAAAGAGCTTTTATGCACTAGCTTTTCCCATTGGAAATTAAAAGAAATAATCAACATCAGGTATAAAGGAGAAAAAGGAGAACTCCACCATTTCAATTCAGTTTTGTTTTGGGATTTTGTTTTATAATGAAGGCAGTGACCAAATGTTCTGGCAAGTGAGAAACATTTTGAGAATATTACACTATTTGGAAATAAATTAGAAGTTTTAGATTAATATTGAGCTTCATGGGTAGCTAGCCACTTCCTTAGCTTTGTTTTATTTTAGCATGCGTCATTCTTTTATTTCTATGCCTATGCAAAAAGTTTTCCAAACATTTAATGTCAAACAGGAAAACTGAAGTGGAAAGTGGATGACAGCCAGTCTAACTGAGCTTTATCAACGCACTCCATACATCCTGACACACTATACATGCTCTGAGTTACCGTAAGCACTACAGCCACTCATGCCACTGCTATTTTAAGAGACATCACTTTTTTGCAAATAGAAATGATGGAATTTCAACGTAAGGTCCAGAATAACATACCAGGTTGTTTATGATCCATATGCTGTTTGCATGAGACTGGAACACACAATAAAAAGGCAATAAAAATAATCCTTGCATGTCAGTAGAAGCAGAAAAAAAATTAGGTGCTGTAGTGCAACATTTTTATTACTTTTAAACTATCAAAAATGATTATGTTTAAGAAGTCTATATTTAGCCTGTAAAACTCCAGGCTTCATTACATATTCCACTACATATGTCTGCATATGCACCTCATACCAAAGCAAGTCAATAATGTTTTTTAGTTGGCTGAAAGAGCAATCACTGGGGAGACAAGCACAGAAAAGATTTATTCTCAGCCCAAGAAGTTAACCCTGTTTCAACACATGGTCTCTTCTGACCTTGGTAGTTTGGGACTGAACTCTGGACCTTTTCAGAGAGGTGGCAGAGCCCGTCTCACATGGATGATCTCTACATAAAACACCGGACCATAAACAGAGAGCTAATTACGTGAGCCCAATAAAACCTGTTGTTTCTTGCTACTGCACCAAGGAAGCTGCTACCAGCACTTATTTTAGATAGAGCTGTTGAGTTATATCAGGAAAAGCCTGGTTTCCTTGGAGACTACTCCTAGACAGCTCTGGCAGAACTCACAAGATGTATTTTACCAAAATTTTTCTCTTTCTTGCATAGATTTCTGTGGGCTTGAGCAGAACACAAGGACACAAAAGAAAAGAACCACCAAATTAGATACACACTTAAACTACTTTCCCAGCACAGTTACAATTTCAACATATAGGAGAAGATCACTGTGTCCAGATCCTACTGTATATGTGGGCATTACAACACAGTGTGACAGAAGGCTTTAGTACACATAAGGAGTTTTTTGTTGTTTATTTGCTTTTGTTATAGATTGTTCAGGTAACACGCCATACCAAAACATGTAACATAACATCATACTAAAATTATTCACCTAAGCAGGCTTTCTCCCCACCAAATGTAGAAAATACACCAAATATTTAACTGGTTTAATACAATCTGTAGGACAGAGAGTTGGTATTTAGGGACACACGCTGGAACAAATACTCATGTTTACTTTTAAAATAACAGAACAGCAGATTCATCTGGAAATCGCCCCTTCTAAACTGAGCCTAAAATCATTTGTATCTGGGAAATAAACTGTGGAGCCTTACAATAAACAGTCACATGAGAACTGGAAAGAGCAATGAAAATGGAGTTCAACACATCTACAATGATGCATAGTATTGAAGGATACTTTTGTTCTGTTTCTGAAGACAGCACAAAAGGGCATTTCTTGCACCAACAGTTGAAAAAAAGAGGGCAAAGAATCCATTCAAATAGTACAATTGTATCTGATTTGCATGGTTATGCATTCCAGTTTCCTTAACTGTTTAGGTGGGAAGATGGAGCATATTATCATAGTGACCTTTTCCACAGTCAGCTAGACCTAGTTGTATGTTCTGTATTTACCTGTTTTCCACACAGCTGAGAAAGCTACAAGCAGTCTTCAAAAGGCAAAAAGATTAACTCTGCAAAGCATTCACTTCATGGTCACTCTATGAACACAGCTAGGAGAAAGGGGAAATTTATAACCCCTCAATTAAAAAGAAAAAAAGCACATACTTCCACGTATGAAACTGCCACAGGGAGACTGAACACAAATGTCACCCATTATTAATGCACATGGATCTGTGTACATCTCAGGGATAATCAATAAGCCAGTGTAACATGGTCTACAAAAGCTACAGGCTGGCCAGGACAAGGAAAACATAATTTGTTTAGAATTCATTGCATTGACTTTACAATTTCCTCCTATTTCAGCATTTCTTCTGAACAGACACATGAATCCAAATTTAAGGCTCTCCCTTTAGTTACTGCATCTGTGCAGCTCACCTATTCACAAAAACACATGCAGTACTTGCACTCTTTTTTAAAGTAAATGAACGTTTATCACCAAATTGTCAAAAGTGAATTCTTGCATAAATCAGGCTCTAGGAAAGCAGGTGGTTCCACTGCCTCAGCTTAATTCTGTACAGTGTTGTCAAACAGGACTTCTAGATCCTTTCAACAGAGACATGTTCCCTATTATGTTAGCACATGTAACACCCTCCTGCTTCATAAGACTGCCTAAGGATGTACAAGTGATACGTGACATCTCTACTGCTCTAATGACACACTGCATTTTTCCAGTAGTATGTATGTCAAGGTGGATATGCTTTTGCAAAAAACTGATTTGACGTTCCTCTTCTCTGGGGAAGTAAAGGAGATGTTCCCAGCACTCTATGGCAGTCAATCCACCACCACAACTTAAGCCCTTTAGATACTTGTACCCAACTTTCCTCTCAAACAGTCCACCCTTACGTTTTATCAGAAGTACAGCAAAATTCACACCTTTATTTCCACTGCTACCTCCTATGCTGCTCAGTCCCTGAGCTACAGAAAGCTCCAACTGCTCTGCAACAGCAAGAACTTCATCTCCCATTAGGCAAACAGCTCATCTTCTGCTTGGAACAGAGCCAGGGGAGTAGTGAGCAACAGATACATCAAGAGCCAAAATTAAACAGCTCAACAACATGTACACAACTTGCAGACAATATGCTCTACAAGGCGTGAAGAATTTCAGTGTTTTCAATGGAAAACACTGGTTGCAGAAGGCTCCCCTTCCTCTCAGCCATAATGCCAAGGCTAGGCAAGACAGTCAGCTATCTTTGCATATTATACATAATTACAGATCTATTTTTAGACATCAAAGATGTGTTTTCCCTCCACCATCTAAATACTGTGAAGCTGTACACAAACGTAAGATGGCTTTTTGTTCAGGACTTACATTCCAAAACCTCAAACAGGCATCAAGTTCTCCTCAAGATAAAAATCGTTTTAAAATTCTTTCTGGTTTTAATTTCTTTTTGTGAGAATGCTCTAAAGAACAGAGGGTTGGGAATGGAACATACTTCTGTTCATATTTTCTGAGTTAGCCTTCCCCCCTCACCCCGAACTTTCACCTCCTTGCAGACGTTCATGCCTGTTGAAAATTAAAATGTCTGCATTGCAGGATGGGCCATTATAATTCAACACATGCTGTTTTGAAGGAGAAAAAGCATGTTTTTGAAATAGCTCTGTTACAGGTCAGGAATGTAAAGCAGAGTTCATATTTCAGATGAAAATGGGAACCAGAGCTTTTTCTTGCAAACCCAACTCAGCTTGCAAGTAATGAAGGAAAAATAAGTCTGCATAGTAAGGTCTTTGTAGTGTCAGGCATTTAAGTATACTAATGAAGAGGCCACTGACTGTTTGTGTTTTACAAAGGGCAGCATTGCAAATCCTGTTTTTACCACTGAATGCAAGTTTTCAAGATTTACATACTTTCCTACTGCAGTCTTCACTCTGCCATAGATGACTCAGTGGGCAATCACTTGGTCTGTATCATTCCAGAGAGCATCCCAGGCTCACAAAACAACTGTGCTATTGAAAGACCACAAGTAGAAACAGTACAGCTCAAGTAAAATGGTATCACAACTATGTATTATATTCCTCAAAGCTATGCAGACTGTGGTTTGATGCATTTTGCTACAAGTCCCAACACCTCCCCACAGAAGAGGGCAAAATCTCTTTGTCTCAAACCCCTAATCCCACAACTGTTTTGGTTCATCTACTGTAAACAATCCTTTTTGGCACTCAAATTCATGTGTGTGCTTAGGAGAAAAATATTATGGAAGTTACTACATCTGTACAATATCAATGTCAATACCCTATAGTGGAGCATCTTTCTTGCTGGTCTTCCCAGAAGACATACGGGAAGTCAAGGGACGGCAAGCAAGACCACAGAGTTCATTCTCACAGAAAGAGCATTCCCCAAGCTATTCCACAGAATCTGTGTTGCAGAATTTGTCCATCCCTGACTTGTATTTGTCTGAGATGTAAGAATCTGTCAGATAGATCTTCTATTAGAGTAATACATCTTGACTGTTCATTAGATTACAACACCTTGTCCCGGTAACAGGCTCATGGGACAGGCTCCTGAGAAAGCCAGTAAGAATGTCATACATATCTTCCATAAAAAAAGATACATATTTTGCATGTAAACTACCTAATCAATGCTATTCTTTGGGCAAAGTCTCCTGAGACAAGACATCTCAATACCCTTCTCCCATAAAACCCCTGCCGCCCTGACAGGTTGGAGGAGGCAGCAACCTGGACAGAGCAGGCACCAGGCAGACAGCATTCCTGCACGTGCGTCTTCAGATGTCTAAGAGTCAATAATCTCCATCTCTGAAGGGTGAAGCTGGAAACTTTACATCATACAACAAAGCATGATTATGATAATGACAAAATAACCTATTCACTTTCATTTCTTGTCTGCATCAACAGTGTAGAAGTAGCAAGAAATAGAATGCAAGTTGTATCACTAAAGTTCTCAAACAATGACAGTGACAGAATATGACTATTCTTTGACCAGAGGTTATGCCTATCAACATAACATTCAGGACATCAGGTAGAAAAGAAAATATTTCAATGTAGCAAAATGTTGAAGCCTACTTATTTTATTAGAAACAGTGCAGGCAGATGTGTGTCAGAGTTCAATTTATCCTAACATTTCAGTCATGGTTGAAAGTGCTGTTGCACAAAGCACTGAGGGGAAAAAAAAAATCTACCCTTGATTAGTCTCAAATTGCAAGTGTAGCCAGATGCTTCCCGAAACAAAGACAGTCTCCAGAACAGCCATGTTAAGTAGCTTTATTAAACAAGTTCAATGTGATAGTACTTTTATAATTCCATCTATTTTACAGAGTGGAATCGGATCTCCTAACAAGTTTATTTAGCATAGGCAGAAACCACATCCCTATTCTTGAATACAAATTGTCGGCTTTAAAAACTGGTCCCAGCTGGTAGTTTTCTGTTAGCACTACTTTGAGAGCAAGAGAAACGTTCAGCCCTTGATAAGCGCAGCTCTAGCAAACTCAGCAATACAAGACAGAGAATCCTGTTCTTGTTCCGGAATTATTTCTTTGGAAATAAAATTTAATTTGGTGTCAGTCCTTTCTCCCCCACCAGCCCTCCAGGGGGTTTATGCAATCATTCTATACCACTACACCTACTCCAAGATTACAGACAGCTAGGAAGCAGTCTCCAAGATAAATAAGCTCATGCAAGTTTCATGAAAACTTATGATTATGTTGACAAGAATAATACAGTGCTTCCACCAAAGACTGCAGCATGAGCTTTAAGCTGTTTTGTTTGATCTCACAAATGCCAAACAGCTACCTGCATTACCTGCTTTAGAACCTGGAACAGCCCCAGTAGACACTGTCTGATGCCTGGCAAGCACATGGGGGACATGGGAGAGTGTTATGGGAGAGAGTTGCCTCTACACATGTTTCAGAAAAAGAGCAGAAAAGGCAGACACCGCAGGCCAAAGTGGGAAAACCACCCATATTGTGATGAAGTGGAGGAATACAAAACAACCACACAGGGAGGCCAGGCTTCACCAGCTCTGCTTCTCACAAAGGACCTTGCGAAATCTAAGAAATCTAAGACTGATTCTGCCCAGCCTCAAGAAAGATTGCAAATGCTCTTATGATGTTTTCTAAAAGGGTCGCTTATGATGTTTTCTAAAAGGGTCACTTTACTCACAACTTAAACAGGGTATATAATCATACTTACAACATAAATCAGGTAGATTTTTTTTTGCTAGGAAAGAGACTTAAATTGGGGGATTGAGAAGGAAGGTAAGGGAGATAATAAATAGAATGTCTACAGTTCTTTTTAACACCAACCACAGCAACTCCACCCTACTGCCTTGCATACAACAATAACAACAACAAAATAATAATAATAATAAAAAAAATCAGTTGATTAACTCCCTTAAAAGCACTGTTGAACCACTGAGGAAGGGCAACTGCATGAACACTACACTGCTTTCCACTTCTGGAAAGAAGATTCTCCCCCTGTTATTCTCATCAGCTGAAGTTAGGTTCTCCCCAGACACTGCAGTGCATGGCAGGACTGGCAAGCTCACATACTAAAAGACTGCGACAGTTAAGCATTAAGTAAGAGAACACAAATTAATGTCAACTGCTGATTTTCCCCACCACTAGGCTTTCTTGTAACAAAGACTAAGAACATTGTAATTGACTTTGCTCATGCAATGCTATGTTCTAAAGTTGGGCCTAATTATATGCAATATAATTCTTGCCAGAAACAGATAATGTGTGTCTTTCATCAACTTGGGTGATTGGAATTTATTAATGTTCGGCAAGTCTGCATAGCACAAACTACGTTTACCCACTGCTCCACAAACAAACAGAGTGTCTCTTTTAGGTAAGATCATCTGCATTTTGTGCTTTATGGCAGAGAAATGTGGCATTCATTTCAGAAAGAAACTCTGTCAGAGAAGAACTGCTCAGACTTGCAAGGGCAAGAAGAGGAGATAAAAATAACAGCACTAAGCATAGCAAGATCCTGGCCCAGCACAAGCTTTCTGCAGTACAGACAGACACACAATAAGCTTACAGGGACCAGCAAAAGGGATAGGGAAAGGGGGAAGAAGGCACGGCTTAGCAATGATGCTTTTCATTACAGCAGTAACAACTAAGATCTAATGGTGAGCACAATGCCTCTAGGGCAGTGTGAAAAAGCCACATGAAGACATGCCAAAAAGATCATCAAAGCTACAGTAGGACAATAGAGGTCCAGCCAATGGTAACTCACTCCCAAGTTAGTGTCTTCTGAAGTTAGTTTAGCTTGAAATACTTTTGAACTCCACCCACTATCAGCTAAAGAGAAAACAAGAAACAGAACATGGATGATGATGATTCATGTCAGTGCAAGCTCCTATTTTTCTATTTCAAATAAAAGTCAGACTTGATGTCAGTAGACACATTTTATTTTCCTTTAGTTTTTTTGTTTGTTTTGCTTCCAACCCAGAACTTTTCTCCAGGGCTCAGAAGTGGCAGGCAATCTTAAACGTCCTAACCCTTTTCCCACAGACAGAGACTTGAAGGGACCTCCCCACCGCTGCAGGAGTCAAGCAGTGTTGAAGATCCAGCAAGGGTCTCAAGCTGACTTTGCCAGAGCAGTCCCGAAGAAAAAACCAAAATGCTAGGCTGTCTCATCCATTAATGTCTTCCCCTACCAAAACAGCCCAGGAACAAACAGAAAACTGACCAGAAATGCAGGGCGAGGGAGGGGTGCAACACCAGAAGTTCTATAATTTTGAGTCTCCCCTTACAACCCAAAGCTGCAACAAAAAGGATCCATTGCATGGAAAACCAATTAAGTGTAGAATTACAAGTGTCAGAAAGATTGCAGAAGACCCTCTAGTATCATTATAAGGTCCTGCCCCCATGTCTAACGAGTTACAGTATTCAACAACGAATGTTCTGATGTCATTTATCAGGCACTCAGTCCTAACTGTAGATTCTTAGCATACTACATGCCTTCTACACAACCATTCAGTGTTAATTATTGTTATAGGTGATGGATTTCATAACCAGAGCTCCTAGTCCTCTTTAATAATTACTGTTGTGCAAATACTTCTGACTTCTGTAAACACTCTTACAAGAGATCACCTAAGCCAGGTGCTCAGCAAAGCTGCTGAACTCTGAAAAGCCAAATCACTGTGTTCAGAAGCTACAGAAGAACTTGAGACTTCTGAGTAAGACAGGAGCTGGACATTAGTAAGTTTAAACTCCTGAATGGTACCAACACTACTGGTCAGCTCATTAGTTTTTATCTAGTTTTCATACTTTAGACATCTTGGGTTGATAACCTATTTTGAAACAGCATAGGATAATGTCTAATGTGACTATTTAAGGGTATTCTAAGATAGGCAGTAGGTTACATTTGGAACTTACACTTATGTGTATGTGTTTTAAATGACTCATGAAGAGACAAGACCATAAAAAATTCATGTCACACACACTCTTTTAAGTAATTTAGTACATTTCTGGTTTAGCCTTGCACGTTCAGTGTGGTGGCACTCTGGCAAACATCATGAATGTTTGCAAGGTTTGCCTTATTAACCAGGCAATGGGTACAAACACCAAATACACCCCTTGAATCAGCCAGATCAGGCATGAAGCTTTTAGACTAGAAGCTAGGTGTTAGGAGAGTGTTCATTACATCTGTTTAAAGCCTCAGAAAGAGGTGACTTACTCTAGCAAGTAACCTTCTCCACAAAGGAAGGGATTTGTCTCACCTATGAATAGCAGGAAGCCCAAGATTACGCTGTGTACAGATCACTGCATCTCCAGAAAACGAGCTATTTCCCCTGCAGCACTTTGAAACATCTACTCCAAAATTTTCTTTTCTACAAGATATTCCTTTGTGTTACTTAACTGGACATTCTAGGTGATGAGCAAAACTACCAAAGGGATATAAACAGTCTTAAACTTTTCAGGGAGTGTATGGTAAAGTAAGACTTAAATCTGAGTTTGAGTTTTGGTTCAGTTTTTTTATTTTCTTTACTTATTTGCTTTTGATAGTTTGTAAGAGCACAGATTTGACAATGTTTAAGTTTTTTTCAATTTTCTAGACTTAAACTTGCAGACAGAAAAAAAAGGCTGCTTTGAAAAAAAGCTAGGAAGAGAAATTCGAATTCATGAAATAAAGTTAATACATGGGGATGGTACTGCATAAATTGAAATGTAAATTCCTGAAAACAGTGGTAATGATTGAAATTTGTGATAAATATTCTTCTCACATTAAACTACCATCACTTCTAGTGTTAATAAGGTAGCACACCTAACACTCCTAACAGATGAGAAATGCATACAGCAAGATCTGTTTCACCACACTTGGTCTGTATACAGCTGAATTTAAAATCCAGTTTTCTTCTTTAAATTGCAGGCAAAGGAACTTGAATGATGTAACTTAAGAACACACTGAAACCTTCCCCTATTCTCAACCCAGAAATGCTTACAGCAGCTGAAGCATGCAATGTGAAATAAAGCTGGTTAAAAGAAGACAAGGGAATTGGTCAGGGAATAGGGGCTTCTTGGCATTCCTTTAAACCATTTCCTGTTCACCCTTGTGGAGTGTAATATAACCCTAAGAAAATATATCTGACCTCACTCTTTTCAGCTGCATTAAAAAGGATTTAAAAGCAATTTAAATATCAGATTGCACATGCATAAACAACAGGGGGAAAAAAAGTTGCACATATTACTGCCTTTGTCTTTCACTAATACAAGTTGGGGGCTTTTTTGTTGTTCTTTCTTAATTTAATGAGAACTTTGATTTTCCCTGGGAGACGAGGTCAACAGACTAGGGCACTTCCTGTCTGCAGCAATGTCGTGTGCTTATGCAGACATGAGTCTTCTGACAAACAACTAATGTATTTCAAAGAGGGGGTCATTACAATCATGGCATATAGCAAGATCACATTCTTTCCTACTTGTTTTGCTTAATCACTATGGATTATTCAAACACACTTGAAAAGAAGATGCATTTCAGCTGTGTGTGAAAACTCACAATTCATCCAAAATCCACCCTATTCTGAAAACAGGAAGAGGAGACATTCTAGGTCAGATCATGACAAAAACTGGGAGTAATCCTACAACTGAACTACTAAAATGTAAAAGATGTGGACCTACAAAGTTCTGAGCTCCCCTGTCACCACAAACATAAGTCTCAACTTTTCATAAAAAATCATTAAAGGAGACTATTATCAGGGACATTATGAAACAGCAGCAACTCCACAAACTACCCACCAATTTTAAACAGGGGGAAACTCAAGAGACAGAAGTTTCCAACAACAGCCAGCAGCCACACCAAGGTCAGAATAGTCTGAGGAGTCTCAAGCTATGTAGAGCTGAGAAAGAAGTTAGTCTGGGCTGCTTGTCTTTCCTTAAGAGAATGTACACAGTCCTCCTATTTCCACAGTATCTGAGCAGTGCAGAATTGCTTTTCCATCTGTATTTTTACATACCTCTCCCTTACTTTTAAGGCGTGAAAGTGGGTAACAAGCCCTTGCACAAGGCTGCAGAAAGCTGCATTGAAAGATGAAGGATTGAGCTCATCTTCCAATCTTGTAAGCTTTCCTTCCCTTACTGCACTATGTTGGCGGTTCTCATGCTGTTCAACTAGGAGCTCAAGTCAATTCCAATGGCAAGATCTATGGTATCTGTTCCCCTCCCTCTAAGCTGTACTAAGTTTGTTTGCAGCCAGGATCAGTGCATGTGCCATGTACAAGCTACTTGAAAATCCTTAATTTGTTTTGCTGATGTCAAAGAATGTAATTTTCTAATTGTGTTTGCTGTACGTACAGAGCCAAAAGTTCATAAAACTGAAGATAATAAGCACTACAGATGTAATTCACAGACCAATGGGGGGCAGGGGAGTCAGACAACAGAAAAAGTATTAGTGTTAGAAACAGAAACATAAATATAAGAAAATTAAAATTCTGCCCCAACCACAGCTATTAAACCTATGGGAGTTATGCGGGAAACAAGAGAGAATGAGTGAAAGAATTGCTGCTGCCAAAGAGCAGGAAGAAATCTGTCATTAAGTAATATTTATGTATAATTTCTAGATAGCAGACTTTTTGCTTGTCAGCTTATAGACAGACACGACCAGAGCCACCATCACACCAAAGAGGCAACTTGGCATTTCAAGAATAAATTATAAAGTGACTTGACCTTCATCTAAAAGTATCATGATACATGGGGCTGGGAGGGAGAGGAAACAGATTATAAATCTAAATTCCAGGCATGGAAAATCGCTTGTATGGATTGGGAAAAATACACCATGGCATAACAATTACATTCTTATGCTACCAGACGAAAAACACTAAAAAATGCTAAGCACATTTCAGCCACAAGTTAATTTACTAAACTCGCCTTCCTGGTCTCTAAAGAACACTCACTTAATGTTCTTCCATTTTGTATCATAAATTCCCATATTGGAGCTAGTATCCTTCCCTTCATCACCACACAGCTAAATGAAGCAGATACTATGTATTTTACAAGGTGAAACAGCAGCCATAGTTGCTCACTTGCCCAAAACTATGCAAAGATATAGTGAATGAGAAGAGCCTGGACAAAAGCTTCTATGGCCAGAGGAGGGTCCCATGTTTCTTCAGCTAGACTAATTTAAAAGAAGAAAATAATAACAAAACTTTGGTGTTTACCACCTAACGTGTAGTGACTGAGCAAGCACCCACATTTAAAAATGAGAAAAAACATATACATTATTCCAAAATCCTAGGCAATATAACAGAAACCAATGGCCACCCTTCAACAGAGGAAACTTACCTGTAGCCATTTTCCCCACACACTGATCATGTTTGTCCCACCCCATTCACTGTATCAGCTTAGCAAGTAATATAAATTAATATAAATTATTTTTTCTCTCAGATGACCCTCTAAGGAAAGCAAAATTACTCACAAACACAAAAACCCAGCAGTCTACATCTGACCTCATGCATCTTACCATCATCTGAGAAACGGAGATAGCCACAGTGCATCACCCCAGGAAACTTTCAAGAATTTTTTGCTGTGACATTAGTCTGAGCTAATGTTCCTCACAAACACATGGATAACACAACCTTCCTCTTGAGAGCACACCATGCTAAATAACCAGTGCAGCAATCCAGCTGAAGCGAGACCTGGCTTGCACACAAGGAACCTACACTACGAACAACAAAACCAAAACACACTGAGCAACTCCAAGTTTACAAGCAAACAACATCTGCATTAAGAAGTGGTATTCACTACTGGATAAAAAAAATTGCTGCCCAACATGAAGCCTAGGGCAGCTTCTTGCCGTACTAGTGCTCCACATGCAAGCCCTGTTTGCAACACCTACTCCAAGAGAGCTGCAGGGACACACACCTGCTGCCTGCTGTACTTACTTTGACACATGACAGGAGTCAGTTGTGAGACAAATCTGGCAAAATTAGACAGCAACAAGCTGTTTGTATCAAGTGGGACAGGAACACAACTGCATGACCAAAAAGAAATCCACGAAAATCCCACCCTTAATTAAGCATGCTATTACTGTGCCAGTCATATATTCCAAGATAGCTTGAACTTGCAGTTCTTCTCAATGGACAACATACAGCATAAGCATATGATATGCTGTTTGGGTTCCCTTAGCCACAGCTAAAGCAATAAAGAAAAGTGTCTTGCTTCTTCCCCTGATAACCACATAGAAAAAGTGTGATCCATATGTGGCTCCCTCTCTACACTGGACACATGGATTTGATAGATGAGTGGACAGGGAATTGGCTGGATGGCTGCATCCAGAAGGCAGTTGTCAACAGCTCAATGTGCAGATGGAGATCAGTGATGGTGTCCCCAGAGGTCCATGCTGGGACCAGTGCTGCTTAATGTCTGGCTCTGTGACACAGACAGTGGGAGCTTGCACCCTCAGCAAGTTTGCAGGTGACACCAGGCTGAGTGCTGCATTTGATACACCTGAGGGATGGGATGCCATCCAGAGGGACCTAGACAAGCTCAAGGAAGGATTGAGCCCATGAGGATCTCATGCAGTTCAACAAGACCAACTGCAAGGTGCTGCACATGGGTCAGGGCAACCCCTGGTATCAATACAGGCTGGAGCATGAAGGGGGTTGAGAGCAGGCCTGTGGAAAAAGATTTGTGGGTACCAGTGGATGGAAGGTTGGACAGGAGCCAACACCGCGCAACTGCAGCCCAGAAAGCCAATTAGTCAAGTCCTGGGATGCATCCAAAGCAGGGTGGGCAGCTGGTCAAAGAAGAGGATTCTGTCCCTCTGCTCTGTTCTGGTGAGATCCCACCTGGATTTCTGCATCCAGCTCTGGGGTCTTCAGCATAGGAAAGACATGGACCCATTGCAGATGGAAGGGCTCAAGTACTTCTCCTCTGAAGACAGGCTGAGAGAGTTGGGGTTGCTCAGCCTGGAGAAAAGAAGGCTTCAGGAGACCTTACCGTGGCCTTTTGATACTTAGAGAAGGCTTATAAAGAAAGGTGGAGAGGGACTTTTTAGCAGTACCTGTTGCAACAGAACAAGGGATAATAGTTTGAAACTAAAAGAGTGTAGATTGAGACCAGATGTAAAGGAAGAAATGTTTTATAGTGAGGATAGTAAAACATTGGAGAAGGTTGCCCAGAGAAGCTGTAGATTGCCTCATCCTTGGAAACATCCAAGGTCAGGTTGGACCAGGCTTGGAGCTATCTGATCTAATTGAAGATATCCCTAGTCATTGCAGGGTTGGACTAGAAGACTTTTAAAAGTGCTTCCCAACCCAAACCATCTATGATTCTGACCTACAGCCTTTAAGAATCAATCTCCAAGGGAAGTAGACATTTACAGATAAAACAGTTTCTACACCTGTATTCACAAACTACTGCCTTCAACCAAATCTTCTCATACAAAGAAGGGCTGTACACAGATTCATAGTTCAAAATCTGATTTCATTACTACACAATGTTTTTACCCATTCTGTGCTTGTTGACAAGAAGTAACAAAGGCAAAACAACTGAAGACATGAATCTGACAGTGCACTACAGCTTTTCTTAATGATTAATAAAGTGCTTGTGCATGATGGAGCTCCCTCTGCTTTCAAAATGCAGCAATCTGTCTGCAGCTGGGGTGTACAGAAAAACAGCTTGCAAACAATGCATCAGCTAACACTCTGTAGCCTCATGCTGTTGGTTTACTTCCTGGAAGATCCCAGAGTTCACCTACATCTCAAAAAGTGCCTTTGACTTAAACTTCCTATACACCTATAGATCATACACCTGAAATACAGATCAGAAGGGCAACATCACTGGGGGGTTGCCATCAATCCTACTGAACAGAATCATGTCATAGTATAAGCAATGACCCACCAAACGAAACAAAACAAACAAAAAAAAAAAAAAAAAAAAAAAAAAAAAAAAAGAAGCAGAGGAGAATACAACAAAACCTCAACCTATTCTAGACCCCAGAAAGAACTCACTGTTGGATAAGCCACCAATCTAAGAATCTTCAATAGCCATGTGTATTTCTATGCTTGATTAAGGGGAAACCCATGCCTCATTGGAACCTGGCCATATGCCTTGATGGAGCCAGAATTTTGGGGTTTCATTCTTGATTCAATGCTCAGCCAAGCAGACTAAACTCTTTCTTCTGCCTTCAAAGGGCACTGTTTCAAGCTTTGGATAGAGAGACAGGTTTCCCAAGTTTACCGGATTCCTAAGAGGTTTCCACCACACACACAGAAAGAAACAAAGATAAAAGAAAAGAGGTATGCACCCATGAACTGAGCCACACAGGTATGTCAGACACATACATATGCATCAGTAACCACATTATTTGCTAAGTTATTAAAACACCTTTGCTTCTATCATCACAATCAAGTCAATGCAAGTGCTGTGGACAGCTAACTGTGTATTTCATCTGAGACATACACTTGCAGCATAGCTGGGGAATGAGACTCCACAGACAGCTGTAGAAATGTAAATTTAGCTTGAGTTTCAGATTATGCTTTGCTAGTCACCACTCAAAATCCAAACAGTATAAAGTAGCACTAGTGTCAGGTGAAACAAGAACACCACTTAAAAAGTTTTCTATCTCAGGAGACTTCAGTATGAAGTTCACATAACAACCTAAATACAGGGAGAGACAGTATCTGTGGTACCACTAAATGCGGATACAAGCTGTGCGTCTGAGAAATTAAGACATCTTGAAGCTGTAGTTAAAAGTCATTCAACCATGATGGCTTTTGCCAGCAGTCTTAGCAGTATTTTTTAAAGCTTAAGGCTGCAGCTATGTCTAGATCATTTAGGTCTAGAAGTAGAAAAAAATAACTCATTAAATATCTTTTCAAACATCAGAGTAACTACACAAACAGTTCCCATTTCCTGGGAAAAATGGCCACCAACACTCTGATTCTCTTCCATGCCTGAGCTTCACAGATACTCAGAAAATGCATGAGACATATTTAGAACACCTCAGTGAGATGCAAGTGTGACAATGTGCAAGGAAGCAAAAAAAATGGCTTGACATGTCCCTAATGCTGGGCATTTGCCTGGACTACACATAATCAGAACAGCTTCTTGAAGAACAGGACTAGAAAACGTTGCTGAAATAGGACAAATAATACATCTCTTTCAGCCTGATTAACTCTTTGGCTTTTGTTGTCTGCTTATATCATTCATAGGCTCTCAAAATATAAGCACAGAATGAAAAGGCTCAAGTATCCACTAAAATAAAACATACAGGTATTATATTCCTTAGATCATATTAAAGCAGATATTCGTAGCAAATTGTCTTAACTAACAACAAAAAGCAAGACAACAACCTTCAAACACAAAGACTGGACCATTCCTTAAATCCACTTCTTTACACGAACTTTAACTGGCAACTTCGACAGCTGGACAGATCAGATTAGGCACAAGTAGAGCCAAAAAGGAAGAGAGGATATAGTGTACCACAGTAAGAACACACAGACTGCTCGTTTATAATTATAAAATTTATTTTACATTTAAATCTTACTAAAGATAAACAAATGAAAAAATTAAAATTGATTTTTTTCCAGCT